>CAWUFW010003875.1:1200000-1694205 GCA_963921515.1 Calotriton arnoldi | reverse complement strand
CGGACCCGCAAGTGTTTCGCGGTGGTGCAATCCCGCGACCAGGCAGGCCGCTGTACAAAATACAAAAGAGTTGCCTCTAGGTGGGATGCACTCCCAGGTGGAATTACGCCAAAGCAAGGGCACACGCCATGAACAGAGTCCTTTTCTGGTTACCTGCTAGACGCGTTTTGGGCCAACGCCCTCTTCAGTGGCAGACCATGTGGCGTGCTGGCATGCGGCAACCACCAGTAAATCCCGTAATAACTATGCTCAGGTGAACCACCTGAAGCAATGCTTCCTGGGACTGGTGGTTCAGTAAAACCCAAGTGGGTCGCCGCGGCACTCACATTCAAAAATTTCTTAAAAGGATTGCCGATGTTCCGCCGGCACCCCTGCATATAACAGGCACCTCCTGTTCCACAGTTAGCTGCCCCAATAAAGCAGCCGCGGACCCGCAAGTGTTTCGCGGTGGTGCAATCCCGCGACCAGGCAGGCGGCTGTACAAAATACAAAAAGAGTTGCCTCTAGGTGGGATGAACTCCCAGGTGGAAATTACGCCAAAGCAAGGGCACACGCCATGAACAAAGTCCTTTTCTGGTTACCTGTCAGACGCGTTTTGGGCCAACGCCCTCTTCAGTGGCAGACCATGTGACGTGCCGGCATGCGGCAACCACCAGTAAATCCCCGTAATAATTATGCTCAGGTGAACAACCTGAAGCAATGCTTCCTGGGACTGGTGGTTCCAGTAAAACCCAAGTGGGTCGCCGCCGGCACTCACATTCGAAAATGTCTTAAAAGGATTGCCGATGTTCGCGCCGGCACCCCTGCATATAACAGGCACCTCCTGTTCCACAGTTAGCTGCCCCAATAAAGCAGCCGCGGACCCGCAAGTGTTTCGCGGTGGTACAATCCCGCGACCAGGAAGGCCGCTGTACAAAAATACAAAAAGAGTTGCCTCTAGGTGGGATGCACTCCCAGGTGGAAATTACGCCAAAGCAAGGGCACACGCCATGAACAGAGTCCTTTTCTGGTTACCTGCTAGACGCGTTTCGGGCCAACGCCCTCTTCAGTGGCAGACCATGTGACGTGCCGGCATGCGGCAACCACCAGTAAATCCCGTAATAATTATGTTCAGGTGAACCACCTGAAGCAATGCTTCCCTGGGACTGGTGGTTCAGTAAAACCCAAGTGGGTCGCCGCCGGCACTCACATTCAAAAACGTCTTAAAAGGATTGCCGATGTTCGCGCCGGCACCCCTGCATATAACAGGCACCTCCTGTTCCACAGTTAGCTGCCCCAATAAAGCAGCCGCGGACCTGCAAGTGTTTCGCGGTGGTGCAATCCTGCGACCTGGCAGGCCGCTGTACAAAATACAAAAAGAGTTGCCTCTAGGTGGGATGCACTCCCAGGTGGAAATTACGCCAAAGCAAGGGCAAACGCCGTGAACAGAGTCCTTTTCTGGTTACCTGCTAGACGCGTTTCGGGCCAACGCCCTCTTCAGTGGCAGACCATGTGACGTGCCGGCATGCGGCAACCACCAGTAAATCCCGGTAATAATTATGTTCAGGTGAACCACCTGAAGCAATGCTTCCTGGGACTGGTGGTTCAGTAAAACCCAAGTGGGTCGCCGCCGGCACTCACATTCAAAAATTTCTTAAAAGGATTGCCGATGTTCCCGCCGGCACCCCTGCATATAACAGGCACCTCCTGTTCCACAGTTAGCTGCCCCAATAAAGCAGCCGCGGACCCGCAAGTGTTTCACGGTGGTGCCATCCCGCGACCAGGCAGGCCGCTGTACAAAATACAAAAAAAGTTGCCTCTAGGTGGGATGCACTCCCAGGTGGAAATTACGCCAAAGCAAGGGCACACGCCATGAACAAAGTCCTTTTCTGGTTACCTGCCAGACGCGTTTTGGGCCAATGTCCTCTTCAGTGGCAGACCATGTGACGATGCCGGCATGCGGCAACCACCAGTAAATCCCGTAATAATTATGTTCAGGTGAACCACCTGAAGCAATGCTTCCTGGGACTGGTGGTTCAGTAAAACCCAAGTGGGTCGCCGCCGGCACTCACATTAAAAATGTCTTAAAAGGATTGCCGTATGTTCGCGCCGGCACCCCTGCATATAACAGGCACCTCCTGTTCCACAGTTAGCTGCCCCAATAAAGCAGCCGCGGACTCGCAAGTGTTTCGCGGTGGTGCAATCCCGCGACCAGGCAGGCCGCTGTACAAAATACAAAAAGAGTTGCCTCTAGGTGGGCTGCACTCCCAGGTGGAAATTACGCCAAAGCAAGGGCACACGCCATGAACAAAGTCCTTTTCTGGTTACCTGCTAGACGCGTTTTGGGCCAACGCCCTCTTCAGTGGCAGACCATGTGACGTGCCGGGATGCGGCAACCACCAGTAAATCCCCGTAATAATTATGCTCAGGTGAACCACCTGAAGCAATGCTTCCTGGGACTGGTGGTTCAGTAAAACCCAAGTGGGTCGCCGCTGGCACTCACATTCAAAAATGTCTTAAAAGGATTGCCGATGTTCGCGCCGGCACCCCTGCATATAACAGGCACCTCCTGTTCCACAGTTAGCTGCCCCAATAAAGCAGCCGCGGACCCGCAAGTGTTTCGCGGTGGTGCAATCCCGCGACCAGGCAGGCGGCTGTACAAAATACAAAAAGAGTTGCCTCTAGGTGGGATGCACTCCCAGGTGGAAATTACGCCAAAGCAAGGGCACACGCCATGAACAAAGTCCTTTTCTGGTTACCTGTCAGACGCGTTTTGGGCCAACGCCTCTACAGTGGCAGACCATGTGACGTGCCGGCATGCGGCAACCACCAGTAAATTCCCGTAATAATTATGCTCAGGTGAACAACCTGAAGCAATGCTTCCTGGGACTGGTGGTTCAGTAAAACCCAAGTGGGTCGCCTCCGGCACTCACATTCAAAAATGTCTTAAAAGGATTGCCGACGTTCGCGCCGGCACCGCTGCATATAACAGGCACCTCCTGTTCCACAGTTAGCTGCCCCAATAAAGCAGCCGCGGACCCGCAAGTGTTTCACGGTGGTGCAATCCCGCGACCAGGCAGGCCGCTGTACAAAATACAAAAGAGTTGCCTCTAGGTGGGATGCACTCCCAGGTGGAAATTACGCCAAAGCAAGGGCACACGCCATGAACAGAGTCCTTTTCTGGTTACCTGCTAGACGCGTTTCGGGCCAACGCCCTCTTCAGTGGCAGACCATGTGACGTGCTGGCATGCGGCAACCCCCAGTAAATCCCCGTAATAACTATGCTCAGGTGAACCACCTGAAGCAATGCTTCCTGGGACTGGTTGTTCAGTAAAACCCAAGTGGGTCGCCGCCGGCACTCACATTCAAAAATGTCTTAAAAGGATTGCCGATGTTCCCGCCGGCACCCCTGCATATAACAGGCACCTCCTGTTCCACAGTTAGCTGCCCCAATAAAGCAGCCGCGGACCCGCAAGTGTTTCGCGGTGGTGCAATCCCGCGACCAGGCAGGCCGCTGTACAAAATGCAAAAAAAGTTGCCTCTAGGTGGGATGCACTCCCAGGTGGAAATTACGCCAAAGCAAGGGCACACGCCATGAACAAAGTCCTTTTCTGGTTACCTGCCAGACGCGTTTTGGGCCAATGTCCTCTTCAGTGGCAGACCATGTGACGTGCCGGCATGCGGCAACCACCAGTAAATCTCCGTAATAATTATGTTCAGGTGAACCACCTGAAGCAATGCTTCCTGGGACTGGTGGTTCAGTAAAACCCAAGTGGGTCGCCGCCGGCACTCACATTCAAAAATGTCTTAAAAGGATTGCCGATGTTCGCGCCGGCAACCCTGCATATAACAGGCTCCTCCTGTTCCACAGTTAGCTGCCCCAATAAAGCAGCCGCGGACCCGCAAGTGTTTCGCGGTGGTGCAATCCCGCAACCAGGCAGGCGGCTGTACAAAATACAAAAAGAGTTGCCTCTAGGTGGGATGCACTCCCAGGTGGAAATTACGCCAAAGCAAGGGCACACGCCATGAACAAAGTCCTTTTCTGGTTACCTGCCAGACGCGTTTTGGGCCAACGCCCTCTTCAGTGGCAGACCATGTGACGTGCCGGTATGCGGCAACCACCAGTAAATCCCCGTAATAATTATGCTCAGGTGAACCACCTGAAGCAATGCTTCCTGGGACTGGTGGTTCAGTAAAACCCAAGTGGGTCGCCGCCGGCACTCACATTCAAAAATGTCTTAAAAGGATTGCCGATGTTCGCGCCGGCACCCCTGCATATAACAGGCACCTCCTGTTCCACAGTTAGCTGCCCCAATAAAGCAGCCGCGGACCCGCAAGTGTTTCGCGGTGGTGCAATCCCGCGACCAGGCAGGCCGCTGTACAAAATACAAAAAGAGTTGCCTCTAGGTGGGATGCACTCCCAGGTGGAAATTACGCCAAAGCAAGGGCACACGCCATGAACAAAGTCCTTTTCTGGTTACCTGCTAGACGCGTTTCGGGCCAACGCACTCTTCAGTGGCAGACCATGTGACGTGCCGGCATGCGGCAACCACCAGTAAATCCCCGTAATAATTATGTTCAGGTGAACCACCTGAAGCAATGCTTCCTGGGACTGGTGGTTCAGTAAAACCCAAGTGGGTCGCCGCCGGCACTCACATTCAAAAATGTCTTAAAAGGATTGCCGATGTTCGCGCCGGCACCCCTGCATATAACAGGCACCTCCTGTTCCACAGTTAGCTGCCCCAATAAAGCAGCCGCGGACCTGCAAGTGTTTCGCGGTGGTGCAATCCCTGCGACCAGGCAGGCCGCTGTACAAAATACAAAAAGAGTTGCCTCTAGGTGGGATGCACTCCCAGGTGGAAATTACGCCAAAGCAAGGGCACACGCCATGAACAAGAGTCCTTTTCTGGTTACCTGCTAGACGCGTTTCGGGCCAACGCCCTCTTCAGTGGCAGACCATGTGACGTGCCGGCATGCGGCAACCACCAGTAAATCCCCGTAATAATTATGTTCAGGTGAACCACCTGAAGCAATGCTTCCTGGGACTGGTGGTTCAGTAAAACCCAAGTGGGTCGCCGCCGGCACTCACATTCAAAAATTTCTTAAAAGGATTGCCGATGTTCCCGCCGGCACCCCTGCATATAACAAGCACCTCCTGTTCCACAGTTAGCTGCCCCAATAAAGCAGCCGCGGACCCGCAAGTGTTTCGCGGTGGTGCAATCCCGCGACCAGGCAGGCCGCTGTACAAAATACAAAAAGAGTTGCCTCTAGGTGGGATGCACTCCCAGGTGGAAATTACGCCAAAGCAAGGGCACACGCCATGAACAAAGTCCTTTTCTGGTTACCTGCCAGACGCGTTTTGGGCCAACGTCCTCTTCAGTGGCAGACCATGTGACGTGCCGGCATGCGGCAACCACCAGTAAATCCCCGTAATAATTATGTTCAGGTGAACCACCTGAAGCAATGCTTCCTGGGACTGGTGGTTCAGTAAAACCCAAGTGGGTCACCGCCGGCACTCACATTCAAAAATGTCTTAAAAGGATTGCCGATGTTCGCGCCGGCACCCCTGCATATAACAGGCACCTCCTGTTCCACAGTTAGCTGCCCCAATAAAGCAGCCGCGGACCCGCAAGTGTTTCGCGGTGGTGCAATCCCGCGACCAGGCAGGCCGCTGTACAAAATACAAAAGAGTTGCCTCTAGGTGGGATGCACTCCCAGGTGGAAATTACGCCAAAGCAAGGGCACACGCCATGAACAAAGTCCTTTTCTGGTTACCTGCTAGACGCGTTTTGGGCCAACGCCCTCTTCAGTGGCAGACCATGTGACGTGCCGGGATGCGGCAACCACCAGTAAATCCCCGTAATAATTATGCTCAGGTGAACCACCTGAAGCAATGCTTCCTGGGACTGGTGGTTCAGTAAAACCCAAGTGGTCGCCGCTGGCACTCACATTCAAAAATGTCTTAAAAGGATTGCCGATGTTCGCGCCGGCACCCCTGCATATAACAGGCACCTCCTGTTCCACAGTTAGCTGCCCCAATAAAGCAGCCGCGGACCCGCAAGTGTTTCGCGGTGGTGCAATCCCGCGACCAGGCAGGCGGCTGTACAAAATACAAAAAGAGTTGCCTCTAGGTGGGATGCACTCCCAGGTGGAAATTACGCCAAAGCAAGGGCACACGCCATGAACAAAGTCCTTTTCTGGTTACCTGCCAGACGCGTTTTGGGCCAACGCCCTCTTCAGTGGCAGACCATGTGACGTGCCGGTATGCGGCAACCACCAGTAAATCCCCGTAATAATTATGCTCAGGTGAACCACCTGAAGCAATGCTTCCTGGGACTGGTGGTTCAGTAAAACCCAAGTGGGTCGCCTCCGGCACTCACATTCAAAAATGTCTTAAAAGGATTGCCGATGTTCGCGCCGGCACCCCTGCATATAACAGGCACCTCCTGTTCCACAGTTAGCTGCCCCAATAAAGCAGCCGCGGACCCGCAAGTGTTTCGCGGTGGTGCAATCCCGCGACCAGGCAGGCCGCTGTACAAAATACAAAAAGAGTTGCCTCTCGGTGGGATGCACTCCCAGGTGGAAATTACGCCAAAGCAAGGGCACACGCCATGAACAGAGTCCTTTTCTGGTTACCTGCTAGACGCGTTTCGGGCCAACGCCCTCTTCAGTGGCAGACCATGTGACGTGCTGGCATGCGGCAACCCCCAGTAAATCCCCGTAATAACTATGCTCAGGTGAACCACCTGAAGCAATGCTTCCTGGGACTGGTTGTTCAGTAAAACCCAAGTGGGTCGCCGCCGGCACTCACATTCAAAAATTTCTTAAAAGGATTGCCGATGTTCCCGCCGGCACCCCTGCATATAACAGGCACCTCCTGTTCCACAGTTAGCTGCCCCAATAAAGCAGCCGCGGACCCGCAAGTGTTTCGCGGTGGTGCAATCCCGCGACCAGGCAGGCCGCTGTACAAAATACAAAAAAAGTTGCCTCTAGGTGGGATGCACTCCCAGGTGGAAATTACGCCAAAGCAAGGGCACACGCCATGAACAAAATCCTTTTCTGGTTACCTGCCAGACGCGTTTTGGGCCAATGTCCTCTTCAGTGGCAGACCATGTGACGTGCCGGCATGCGGCAACCACCAGTAAATCCCCGTAATAATTATGTTCAGGTGAACCACCTGAAGCAATGCTTCCTGGGACTGGTGGTTCAGTAAAACCCAAGTGGGTCACCGCCGGCACTCACATTAAAAAATGTCTTAAAAGGATTGCCGATGTTTGCGCCGGCACCCCTGCATATAACAGGCACCTCCTGTTCCACAGTTAGCTGCCCCAATAAAGCAGCCGCGGACCCGCAAGTGTTTCGCGGTGGTACAATCCCGCGACCAGGCAGGCCGCTGTACAAAATACAAAAAGAGTTGCCTCTAGGTGGGATGCACTCCCAGGTGGAAATTACGCCAAAGCAAGGGCACACGCCATGAACAAAATCCTTTTCTGGTTACCTGCCAGACGCGTTTTGGGCCAATGCCCTCTTCAGTGGCAGACCATGTGACGTGCCGGCATGCGGCAACCACCAGTAAATCCCCGTAATAATTATGTTCAGGTGAACCACCTGAAGCAATGCTTCCTGGGACTGGTGGTTCAGTAAAACCCAAGTGGGTCACCGCCGGCACTCACATTAAAAAATGTCTTAAAAGGATTGCCGATGTTCGCGCCGGCACCCCTGCATATAACAGGCACCTCCTGTTCCACAGTTAGCTGCCCCAATAAAGCAGCCGCGGACCCGCAAGTGTTTCGCGGTGGTGCAATCCCGCGACCAGGCAGGCCGCTGTACAAAATACAAAAAGAGGTGCATCTAGGTGGGATGCACTCCCAGGTGGAAATTACGCCAAAGCAATTGCACACGCCATGAACAAAGTCCTTTTCTGGTTACCTGCCAGACGCGTTTCGGTCCAACGCCCTCTTCAGTGGCAGACCATGTGACGTGCCGGCATGCGGCAACCACCAGTAAATCCCCATAATAATTATGCTCAGGTGAACCACCTGAAGCAATGCTTCCTGGGACTGGTGGTTCAGTAAAACCCAAGTGGGTCGCCGCCGGCACTCACATTAAAACATTTCTTAAAAGGATTGCCGATGTTCGTGCCGGCACCCCTGCATATAACAGGCACCTCCTGTTCCACAGTTAGCTGCCCCAATAAAGCAGCCGCGGACCCGCAAGTGTTTCGCAATGGTGGAATCCCGCAACCAGGCAGGCCGCTGTACAAAATACAAAAAAAGTTGCCTCTAGGTGGGATGCACTCCCAGGTGGAAATTACGCCAAAGCAAGGGCACACGCCATGAACAAAGTCCTTTTCTGGTTACCTGCCAGACGTGTTTCGGGCCAACGCCCTCTTCAGTGGCAGACCATGTGACGTGCCGGCATGCGGCAACCACCAGTAAATCCCCGTAATAATTATGCTCAGGTGAACCACCTGAAGCAATGCTTCTTGGGACTGGTGGTTCAGTAAAACCCAAGTGGGTCGCTGCCGGCACTCATATTCAAAAATGTCTTAAAAGGATTGCCGATGTTCGCGCCGGCACCCCTGCATATAACAGGCACCTTCTGTTCCACAGTTAGCTGCCCCAATAAAGCAGCCGCGGACCCGCAAGTGTTTCGCGGTGGTGCAATCCCGCGACCAGTCAGGCCGCTGTACAAAATACAAAAAGAGTTGCCTCTAGGTGGGATGCACTCCCAGGTGTAAATTACGCCAAAGTAAGGGCACACGCCATGAACAAAGTCCTTTTCTGGTTACCTGCCAGACGTGTTTCGGGCCAACGCCCTCTTCAGTGGCAGACCATATGACGTGCCGGCATGCGGCAACCACCAGTAAATCCCCGTAATAATTATGCTCTGGTGAACCACCTGAAGCAATGCTTCCTGGGACTGGTGGTTCAGTAAAACCCAAGTGGGTCGCCGCCGGCACTCACATTAAAAAATGTCTTAAAAGGATTGCCGATTTTCGCGCCGGCACCCCTGCATATAACAGGCACCTCCTGTTCCACAGTTAGCTGCCCCAATAGAGCAGCCGCGGACCCGCAAGTGTTTCGCGGTGGTGCAATCCCGCGACCAGGCAGGCCGCTGTACAAAATACAAAAAGAGTTGCCTCTAGGTGGGATGCACTCCCAGGTGTAAATTACGCCAAAGCAAGGGCACACGCCATGAACAAAGTCCTTTTCTGGTTACCTGCCAGACGCGTTTCGGGCCAACGCCCTCTTCAGTGGCAGACCATGTGACGTGCCGGCATGCGGCAACCACCAGTAAATCCCCGTAATAATTATGCTCAGGTGAACCACCTGAAGCAATGCTTCCTGGGATTGGTGGTTCAGTAAAACCCAAGTGGTCGCCGCCGGCACTCACATTCAAAAATGTCTGAAAAGGATTGCCGATGTTCGCGCCGGCACCCCTGCATATAACAGGCACCTCCTGTTCCAGTTAGCTGCCCCAATAAAGCAGCCGCGGACCCGCAAGTGTTTCGCGGTGGTGCAATCCCGCGACCAGGCAGGCCGCTGTACAAAATACAAAAAGAGTTGCCTCTAGGTGGGATGCTCTCCCAGGTGTAAATTACGCCAAAGCAAGGGCACACGCCATGAACAAAGTCCTTTTCTGGTTACCTGCCAGACGTGTTTCGGGCCAACGCCCTCTTCAGTGGCAGACCATGTGACGTGCCGGCATGCAGCAACCACCAGTAAATCCCCGTAATAATTATGCTCAGGTGAACCACCTGAAGCACTGCTTCCTGGAACTGGTGGTTCAGTAAAACCCAAGTGGGTCGTCGCCGGCACTCACATTCAAAAATGTCTTAAAAGGATTGCCGATGTTCGCGCCGGCACCCTGCATATAACAGGCACCTCCTGTTCCACAGTTAGCTGCCCGAATAAAGCAGCCGCGGACCCGCAAGTGTTTCGCGGTGGTGCAATCCCGCGACCAGGCAGGCCGCTGTACAAAATACAAAAAGAGTTGCCTCTAGGTGGGATGCACTCCCAGGTGGAAATTACGCCAAAGCAAGGGCACACGCCATGAACAAAGTCCTTTTCTGGTTACCTGCTAGACGCGTTTCGGGCCAACGCCCTCTTCAGTGGCAGACCATGTGACGTGCCGGCATGCGGCAACCACCAGTAAATCCCCGTAATAATTATGCTCAGGTGAACCACCTGAAGCAATGCTTCCTGGGACTAGTGGTTCAGTAAAACCCAAGTGGGTCGCCGCCAGCATTCACATTCAAAAATGTCTTAAAAGGATTGCCGATGTTCGCGCTGGCACCCCTGCATATAACAGGCACCTCCTGTTCCACAGTTAGCTGCCCCAATAAAGCAGCCGCGGACCCGCAAGTGTTTCGCGGTGGTGCAATCCCGCGACCAGGCAGGCCGCTGTACAAAATACAAAAAGAGTTGCCTCTAGGTGGGATGCACTCCCAGGTGGAAATTACGCCAAAGCAAGGGCACACGCCATGAACAAAGTCCTTTTCTGGTTACTTGCCAGACGCGTTTCGGGCCAACGCCCTCTTCAGTGGCAGACCATGTGACGTGCCGGCATGCGGCAACCACCAGTAAATCCCCGTAATAATTATGCTCAGGTGAACCACCTGAAGCAATGCTTCCTGGGACTGGTGGTTCAGTAAAACCCAAGTGGGTCGCCGCCGGCACTCACATTCAAAAATGTCTTAAAAGGATTGCCGATGTTCGCGCCGGCACCCCTGCTTATAACAGGCACCTCCTGTTCCACAGTTAGCTGCCCCAATAAAGCAGCCGCGGACCCGCAAGTGTTTCGCGGTGGTGCAATCCCGCGACCAGGCAGGCCGGCTGTACAAAATACAAAAAGAGTTGCCTCTAGGTGGGATGAACTCCCAGGTGGAAATTACGCCAAAGCAAGGGCACACGCCATGAACAAAGTCCTTTTCTGGTTACTTGCCAGACGCGTTTCGGGCCAACGCCCTCTTCAGTGGCAGACCATGTGACGTGCCGGCATGCGGCAACCACCAGTAAATCCCCGTAATAATTATGCTCAGGTGAACCACCTGAAGCAATGCTTCCTGGGACTGGTGGTTCAGTAAAACCCAAGTGGGTCGCCGCCGGCACTCACATTCAAAAATGTCTTAAAAGGATTGCCGATGTTCGCGCCGGCACCCCTGCATATAACAGGCACCTCCTGTTCCACAGTTAGCTGCCCCAATAAAGCAGCCACGGACCCGCAAGTGTTTCGCGGTGGTGCAATCCCGCGACCAGGCAGGCGGCTGTACAAAATACAAAAAGAGTTGCCTCTAGGTGGGATGAACTCCCAGGTGGAAATTACGCCAAAGCAAGGGCACACGCCATGAACAAAGTCCTTTTCTGGTTACCTGCCAGACGCGTTTCGGGCCAACGCCCTCTTCAGTGGCAGACCATGTGACGTGCCGGCATGCGGCAACCACCAGTAAATCCCCGTAATAATTATGCTCAGGTGAACCACCTGAAGCAATGCTTCCTGGGACTGGTGGTTCAGTAAAACCCAAGTGGGTCGCCGCCGGCACTCACATTCAAAAATATCTTAAAAGGATTGCCGATGTTCACGCCGGCACCCCTGCATATAACAGGCACCTCCTGTTCCACAGTTAGCTGCCCGAATAAAGCAGCCGCGGACCCGCAAGTGTTTCGCGGTGGTGCAATCCCGCGACCAAGCAGGCCGCTGTACAAAATACAAAAAGAGTTGCCTCTAGGTGGGATGCACTCCCAGGTGGAAATTACGCCAAAGCAAGGGCACACGCCATGAACAAAGTCCTTTTCTGGTTACCTGCTAGACGCGTTTCGGGCCAACGCCCTCTTCAGTGGCAGACCATGTGACGTGCTGGCATGCAGCAACCACCAGTAAATCCCCGTAATAATTAAGCTCTGGTGAGCCACCTGAAGCAATGCTTCCTGGGACTGGTGGTTCAGTAAAACCCAAGTGGGTCGCCGCCGGCACTCACATTCAAAAATGTCTTAAAAGGATGGCCGATGTTCGCGCCGGCACCCCTGCATATAACAGGCACCTCCTGTTCCACAGTTAGCTGCCCCAATAAAGCAGCCACGGACCCGCAAGTGTTTCGCGGTGGTGCAATCCCTCGACCAGGCAGGCGGCTGTACAAAATACAAAAAGAGTTGCCTCTAGGTGGGATGCACTCCCAGGTGGAAATTACGCCTAAATCAAGGGCACACGCCATGAACAAAGTCCTTTTCTGGTTACCTGCCAGACGCGTTTCGGGCCAACGCCCTCTTCAGTGGCAGACCATGTGACGTGCCGGCATGCGGCAACCACCAGTAAATCCCCGTAATAATTATGCTCAGGTGAACCACCTGAAGCAATGCTTCCTGGGACTGGTGGTTCAGTAAAACCCAAGTGGGTCGTCGCCGGCACTCACATTCAAAAATGTCTTAAAAGGATTGCCGATGTTTGCGCCGGCACCCCTGCATATAACAGGCACCTCCTGTTCCACAGTTAGCTGCCCCAATAAAGCAGCCGTGGACCCGCAAGTGTTTCACGGTGGTGCAATCCCGCGACCAGGCAGGCGGCTGTACAAAATACAAAAAGAGTTGCCTCTAGGTGGGATGAACTCCCAGGTGGAAATTACGCCAAAGCAAGGGCACACGCCATGAACAAAGTCCTTTTCTGGTTACCTGTCAGACGCGTTTTGGGCCAACGCCCTCTTCAGTGGCAGACCATGTGACGTGCCGGCATGCGGCAACCACCAGTAAATCCCCGTAATAATTATGCTCAGGTGAACAACCTGAAGCAATGCTTCCTGGGACTGGTGGTTCAGTAAAACCCAAGTGGGTCGCCGCCGGCACTCACATTCAAAAATGTCTTAAAAGGATTGCCGATGTTCACGCCGGCACCCCTGCATATAACAGGCACCTCCTGTTCCACAGTTAGCTGCCCCAATAAAGCAGCCGCGGACCCGCAAGTGTTTCGCGGTGGTACAATCCCGCGACCAGGCAGGCCGCTGTACAAAATACAAAAAGAGTTGCCTCTAGGTGGGATGCACTCCCAGGTGGAAATTACGCCAAAGCAAGGGCACACGCCATGAACAGAGTCCTTTTCTGGTTACCTGCTAGACGCGTTTCGGGCCAACGCCCTCTTCAGTGGCAGACCATGTGACGTGCCGGCATGCGGCAACCACCAGTAAATCCCCGTAATAATTATGTTCAGGTGAACCACCTGAAGCAATGCTTCCTGGGACTGGTGGTTCAGTAAAACCCAAGTGGGTCGCCGCCGGCACTCACATTCAAAAACGTCTTAAAAGGATTGCCGATGTTCGCGCCGGCACCCCTGCATATAACAGGCACCTCCTGTTCCACAGTTAGCTGCCCCAATAAAGCAGCCGCGGACCTGCAAGTGTTTCGCGGTGGTGCAATCCTGCGACCTGGCAGGCCGCTGTACAAAATACAAAAAGAGTTGCCTCTAGGTGGGATGCAATCCCAGGTGGAAATTACGCCAAAGCAAGGGCAAACGCCGTGAACAGAGTCCTTTTCTGGTTACCTGCTAGACGCGTTTCGGGCCAACGCCCTCTTCAGTGGCAGACCATGTGACGTGCCGGCATGCGGCAACCACCAGTAAATCCCCGTAATAATTATGTTCAGGTGAACCACCTGAAGCAATGCTTCCTGGGACTGGTGGTTCAGTAAAACCCAAGTGGGTCGCCGCCGGCACTCACATTCAAAAATTTCTTAAAAGGATTGCCGATGTTCCCGCCGGCACCCCTGCATATAACAGGCACCTCCTGTTCCACAGTTAGCTGCCCCAATAAAGCAGCCGCGGACCCGCAAGTGTTTCACGGTGGTGCCATCCCGCGACCAGGCAGGCCGCTGTACAAAATACAAAAAAAGTTGCCTTTAGGTGGGATGCACTCCCAGGTGGAAATTACGCCAAAGCAAGGGCACACGCCATGAACAAAGTCCTTTTCTGGTTACCTGCCAGACGCGTTTTGGGCCAATGTCCTCTTCAGTGGCAGACCATGTGACGTGCCGGCATGCGGCAACCACCAGTAAATCCCCGTAATAATTATGTTCAGGTGAACCACCTGAAGCAATGCTTCCTGGGACTGGTGGTTCAGTAAAACCCAAGTGGGTCACCGCCGGCACTCACATTAAAAAATGTCTTAAAAGGATTGCCGTTGTTCGTGCCGGCACCCCTGCATATAACAGGCACCTCCTGTTCCACAGTTAGCTGCCCCAATAAAGCAGCCGCGGACTCGCAAGTGTTTCGCGGTGGTGCAATCCCGCGACCAGGCAGGCCGCTGTACAAAATACAAAAAGAGTTGCCTCTAGGTGGGCTGCACTCCCAGGTAGAAATTACGCCAAAGCAAGGGCACACGCCATGAACAAAGTCCTTTTCTGGTTACCTGCTAAACGCGTTTTGGGCCAACGCCCTCTTCAGTGGCAGACCATGTGACGTGCCGGGATGCGGCAACCACCAGTAAATCCCCGTAATAATTATGCTCAGGTGAACCACCTGAAGCAATGCTTCCTGGGACTGGTGGTTCAGTAAAACCCAAGTGGGTCGCCGCTGGCACTCACATTAAAAAATGTCTTAAAAGGATTGCCGATGTTCGCGCCGGCACCCCTGCATATAACAGGCACCTCCTGTTCCACAGTTAGCTGCCCCAATAAAGCAGCCGCGGACCCGCAAGTGTTTCGCGGTGGTGCAATCCCGCGACCAGGCAGGCGGCTGTACAAAATACAAAAAGAGTTGCCTCTAGGTGGGATGAACTCCCAGGTGGAAATTACGCCAAAGCAAGGGCACACGCCATGAACAAAGTCCTTTTCTGGTTACCTGTCAGACGCGTTTTGGGCCAACGCCCTCTACAGTGGCAGACCATGTGACGTGCCGGCATGCGGCAACCACCAGTAAATCCCCGTAATAATTATGCTCAGGTGAACAACCTGAAGCAATGCTTCCTGGGACTGGTGGTTCAGTAAAACCCAAGTGGGTCGCCTCCGGCACTCACATTCAAAAATGTCTTAAAAGGATTGCCGACGTACGCGCCGGCACCCCTGCATATAACAGGCACCTCCTGTTCCACAGTTAGCTGCCCCAATAAAGCAGCCGCGGACCCGCAAGTGTTTCGCGGTGGTGCAATCCCGCGACCAGGCAGGCCGCTGTACAAAATACAAAAGAGTTGCCTCTAGGTGGGATGCACTCCCAGGTGGAAATTACGCCAAAGCAAGGGCACACGCCATGAACAGAGTCCTTTTCTGGTTACCTGCTAGACGCGTTTCGGGCCAACGCCCTCTTCAGTGGCAGACCATGTGACGTGCTGGCATGCGGCAACCCCCAGTAAATCCCCGTAATAACTATGCTCAGGTGAACCACCTGAAGCAATGCTTCCTGGGACTGGTTGTTCAGTAAAACCCAAGTGGGTCGCCGCCGGCACTCACATTCAAAAATTTCTTAAAAGGATTGCCGATGTTCCCGCCGGCACCCCTGCATATAACAGGCACCTCCTGTTCCACAGTTAGCTGCCCCAATAAAGCAGCCGCGGACCCGCAAGTGTTTCGCGGTGGTGCAATCCCGCGACCAGGCAGGCCGCTGTACAAAATACAAAAAAAGTTGCCTCTAGGTGGGATGCACTCCCAGGTGGAAATTACGCCAAAGCAAGGGCACACGCCATGAACAAAATCCTTTTCTGGTTACCTGCCAGACGCGTTTTGGGCCAATGTCCTCTTCAGTGGCAGACCATGTGACGTGCCGGCATGCGGCAACCACCAGTAAATCCCCGTAATAATTATGTTCAGGTGAACCACCTGAAGCAATGCTTCCTGGGACTGGTGGTTCAGTAAAACCCAAGTGGGTCACCGCCGGCACTCACATTAAAAAATGTCTTAAAAGGATTGCCGATGTTTGCGCCGGCACCCCTGCATATAACAGGCACCTCCTGTTCCACAGTTAGCTGCCCCAATAAAGCAGCCGCGGACCCGCAAGTGTTTCGCGGTGGTACAATCCCGCGACCAGGCAGGCCGCTGTACAAAATACAAAAAGAGTTGCCTCTAGGTGGGATGCACTCCCAGGTGGAAATTACGCCAAAGCAAGGGCACACGCCATGAACAAAATCCTTTTCTGGTTACCTGCCAGACGCGTTTTGGGCCAATGTCCTCTTCAGTGGCAGACCATGTGACGTGCCGGCATGCGGCAACCACCAGTAAATCCCCGTAATAATTATGTTCAGGTGAACCACCTGAAGCAATGCTTCCTGGGACTGGTGGTTCAGTAAAACCCAAGTGGGTCACCGCCGGCACTCACATTAAAAAATGTCTTAAAAGGATTGCCGATGTTTGCGCCGGCACCCCTGCATATAACAGGCACCTCCTGTTCCACAGTTAGCTGCCCCAATAAAGCAGCCGCGGACCCGCAAGTGTTTCGCGGTGGTGCAATCCCGCGACCAGGCAGGCCGCTGTACAAAATACAAAAAGAGGTGCATCTAGGTGGGATGCACTCCCAGGTGGAAATTACGCCAAAGCAATTGCACACGCCATGAACAAAGTCCTTTTCTGGTTACCTGCCAGACGCGTTTCGGTCCAACGCCCTCTTCAGTGGCAGACCATGTGACGTGCCGGCATGCGGCAACCACCAGTAAATCCCCATAATAATTATGCTCAGGTGAACCACCTGAAGCAATGCTTCCTGGGACTGGTGGTTCAGTAAAACCCAAGTGGGTCGCCGCAGGCACTCACATTAAAACATTTCTTAAAAGGATTGCCGATGTTCGTGCCGGCACCCCTGCATATAACAGGCACCTCCTGTTCCACAGTTAGCTGCCCCAATAAAGCAGCCGCGGACCCGCAAGTGTTTCGCAATGGTGGAATCCCGCAACCAGGCAGGCCGCTGTACAAAATACAAAAAGAGTTGCCTCTAGGTGGGATGCACTCCCAGGTGGAAATTACGCCAAAGCAAGGGCACACGCCATGAACAAAGTCCTTTTCTGGTTACCTGCCAGACGTGTTTCGGGCCAACGCCCTCTTCAGTGGCAGACCATGTGACGTGCCGGCATGCGGCAACCACCAGTAAATCCCCGTAATAATTATGCTCAGGTGAACCACCTGAAGCAATGCTTCTTGGGACTGGTGGTTCAGTAAAACCCAAGTGGGTCGCTGCCGGCACTCATATTCAAAAATGTCTTAAAAGGATTGCCGATGTTCGCGCCGGCACCCCTGCATATAACAGGCACCTTCTGTTCCACAGTTAGCTGCCCCAATAAAGCAGCCGCGGACCCGCAAGTGTTTCGCGGTGGTGCAATCCCGCGACCAGTCAGGCCGCTGTACAAAATACAAAAAGAGTTGCCTCTAGGTGGGATGCACTCCCAGGTGTAAATTACGCCAAAGCAAGGGCACACGCCATGAACAAAGTCCTTTTCTGGTTACCTGCCAGACGTGTTTCGGGCCAACGCCCTCTTCAGTGGCAGACCATGTGACGTGCCGGCATGCGGCAACCACCAGTAAATCCCCGTAATAATTATGCTCTGGTGAACCACCTGAAGCAATGCTTCCTGGGACTGGTGGTTCAGTAAAACCCAAGTGGGTCGCCGCCGGCACTCACATTAAAAAATGTCTTAAAAGGATTGCCGATGTTCGCGCCGGCACCCCTGCATATAACAGGCACCTCCTGTTCCACAGTTAGCTGCCCCAATAGAGCAGCCGCGGACCCGCAAGTGTTTCGCGGTGGTGCAATCCCGCGACCAGGCAGGCCGCTGTACAAAATACAAAAAGAGTTGCCTCTAGGTGGGATGCACTCCCAGGTGTAAATTACGCCAAAGCAAGGGCACACGCCATGAACAAAGTCCTTTTCTGGTTACCTGCCAGACGCGTTTCGGGCCAACGCCCTCTTCAGTGGCAGACCATGTGACGTGCCGGCATGCGGCAACCACCAGTAAATCCCCGAAATAATTATGCTCAGGTGAACCACCTGAAGCAATGCTTCCTGGGATTGGTGGTTCAGTAAAACCCAAGTGGGTCGCCGCCGGCACTCACATTCAAAAATGTCTGAAAAGGATTGCCGATGTTCGCGCCGGCACCCCTGCATATAACAGGCACCTCCTGTTCCAGTTAGCTGCCCCAATAAAGCAGCCGCGGACCCGCAAGTGTTTCGCGGTGGTGCAATCCCGCGACCAGGCAGGCCGCTGTACAAAATACAAAAAGAGTTGCCTCTAGGTGGGATGCTCTCCCAGGTGTAAATTACGCCAAAGCAAGGGCACACGCCATGAACAAAGTCCTTTTCTGGTTACCTGCCAGACGTGTTTCGGGCCAACGCCCTCTTCAGTGGCAGACCATGTGACGTGCCGGCATGCAGCAACCACCAGTAAATCCCCGTAATAATTATGCTCAGGTGAACCACCTGAAGCACTGCTTCCTGGAACTGGTGGTTCAGTAAAACCCAAGTGGGTCGTCGCCGGCACTCACATTCAAAAATGTCTTAAAAGGATTGCCGATGTTCGCGCCGGCACCCCTACATATAACAGGCACCTCCTGTTCCACAGTTAGCTGCCCGAATAAAGCAGCCGCGGACCCGCAAGTGTTTCGCGGTGGTGCAATCCCGCGACCCGGCAGGCCGCTGTACAAAATACAAAAAGAGTTGCCTCTAGGTGGGATGCACTCCCAGGTGGAAATTACGCCAAAGCAAGGGCACACGCCATGAACAAAGTCCTTTTCTGGTTACCTGCTAGACGCGTTTCGGGCCAACGCCCTCTTCAGTGGCAGACCATGTGACGTGCCGGCATGCGGCAACCACCAGTAAATCCCCGTAATAATTATGCTCAGGTGAACCACCTGAAGCAATGCTTCCTGGGACTAGTGGTTCAGTAAAACCCAAGTGGGTCGCCGCCAGCATTCACATTAAAAAATGTCTTAAAAGGATTGCCGATGTTCGCGCTGGCACCCCTGCATATAACAGGCACCTCCTGTTCCACAGTTAGCTGCCCCAATAAAGCAGCCGCGGACCCGCAAGTGTTTCGCGGTGGTGCAATCCCGCGACCAGGCAGGCCGCTGTACAAAATACAAAAAGAGTTGCCTCTAGGTGGGATGCACTCCCAGGTGGAAATTACGCCAAAGCAAGGGCACACGCCATGAACAAAGTCCTTTTCTGGTTACTTGCCAGACGCGTTTCGGGCCAACGCCCTCTTCAGTGGCAGACCATGTGACGTGCCGGCATGCGGCAACCACCAGTAAATCCCCGTAATAATTATGCTCAGGTGAACCACCTGAAGCAATGCTTCCTGGGACTGGTGGTTCAGTAAAACCCAAGTGGGTCGCCGCCGGCACTCACATTCAAAAATGTCTTAAAAGGATTGCCGATGTTCGCGCCGGCACCCCTGCTTATAACAGGCACCTCCTGTTCCACAGTTAGCTGCCCCAATAAAGCAGCCGCGGACCCGCAAGTGTTTCGCGGTGGTGCAATCCCGCGACCAGGCAGGCGGCTGTACAAAATACAAAAAGAGTTGCCTCTAGGTGGGATGAACTCCCAGGTGGAAATTACGCCAAAGCAAGGGCACACGCCATGAACAAAGTCCTTTTCTGGTTACTTGCCAGACGCGTTTCGGGCCAACGCCCTCTTCAGTGGCAGACCATGTGACGTGCCGGCATGCGGCAACCACCAGTAAATCCCCGTAATAATTATGCTCAGGTGAACCACCTGAAGCAATGCTTCCTGGGACTGGTGGTTCAGTAAAACCCAAGTGGGTCGCCGCCGGCACTCACATTCAAAAATGTCTTAAAAGGATTGCCGATGTTCGCGCCGGCACCCCTGCTTATAACAGGCACCTCCTGTTCCACAGTTAGCTGCCCCAATAAAGCAGCCACGGACCCGCAAGTGTTTCGCGGTGGTGCAATCCCGCGACCAGGCAGGCGGCTGTACAAAATACAAAAAGAGTTGCCTCTAGGTGGGATGAACTCCCAGGTGGAAATTACGCCAAAGCAAGGGCACACGCCATGAACAAAGTCCTTTTCTGGTTACCTGCCAGACGCGTTTCGGGCCAACGCCCTCTTCAGTGGCAGACCATGTGACGTGCCGGCATGCGGCAACCACCAGTAAATCCCCGTAATAATTATGCTCAGGTGAACCACCTGAAGCAATGCTTCCTGGGACTGGTGGTTCAGTAAAACCCAAGTGGGTCGCCGCCGGCACTCACATTCAAAAATATCTTAAAAGGATTGCCGATGTTCACGCCGGCACCCCTGCATATAACAGGCACCTCCTGTTCCACAGTTAGCTGCCCGAATAAAGCAGCCGCGGACCCGCAAGTGTTTCGCGGTGGTGCAATCCCGCGACCAAGCAGGCCGCTGTACAAAATACAAAAAGAGTTGCCTCTAGGTGGGATGCACTCCCAGGTGGAAATTACGCCAAAGCAAGGGCACACGCCATGAACAAAGTCCTTTTCTGGTTACCTGCTAGACGCGTTTCGGGCCAACGCCCTCTTCAGTGGCAGACAATGTGACGTGCTGGCATGCAGCAACCACCAGTAAATCCCCGTAATAATTAAGCTCTGGTGAGCCACCTGAAGCAATGCTTCCTGGGACTGGTGGTTCAGTAAAACCCAAGTGGGTCGCCGCCGGCACTCACATTCAAAAATGTCTTAAAAGGATGGCCGATGTTCGCGCCGGCACCCCTGCATATAACAGGCACCTCCTGTTCCACAGTTAGCTGCCCCAATAAAGCAGCCACGGACCCGCAAGTGTTTCGCGGTGGTGCAATCCCTCGACCAGGCAGGCGGCTGTACAAAATACAAAAAGAGTTGCCTCTAGGTGGGATGAACTCCCAGGTGGAAATTACCCTAAATCAAGGGCACACGCCATGAACAAAGTCCTTTTCTGGTTACCTGCCAGACGCGTTTCGGGCCAACGCCCTCTTCAGTGGCAGACCATGTGACGTGCCGGCATGCGGCAACCACCAGTAAATCCCCGTAATAATTATGCTCAGGTGAACCACCTGAAGCAATGCTTCCTGGGACTGGTGGTTCAGTAAAACCCAAGTGGGTCGTCGCCGGCACTCACATTCAAAAATGTCTTAAAAGGATTGCCGATGTTCGCGCCAGCACCCCTGCATATAACAGGCACCTCCTGTTCCACAGTCAGCTGCCCGAATAAAGCAGCCGCGGACCCGCAAGTGTTTCGCGGTGGTGCAATCCCGCGACCAGGCAGGCCGCTGTACAAAATACAAAAAGAGTTGCCTCTAGGTGGGATGCACTCCCAGGTGGAAATTACGCCAAAGCAAGGGCACACGCCATGAACAAATTCCTTTTCTGGTTACCTGCTAGACGCGTTTCGGGCCAACGCCCTCTTCAGTGGCAGACCATGTGACGTGCCGGCATGCGGCAACCACCAGTAAATCCCCGTAATAATTATGCTCAGGTGAACCACCTGAAGCAATGCTTCCTGGGACTAGTGGTTCAGTAAAACCCAAGTGGGTCGCCGCCGGCACTCACATTAAAAAATGTCTTAAAAGGATTGCCGATGTTCGCGCTGGCACCCCTGCATATAACAGGCACCTCCTGTTCCACAGTTAGCTGCCCCAATAAAGCAGCCGCGGACCCGCAAGTGTTTCGCGGTGGTGCAATCCCGCGACCAGGCAGGCCGCTGTACAAAATACAAAAAGAGTTGCCTCTAGGTGGGATGCACTCCCAGGTGGAAATTACGCCAAAGCAAGGGCACACGCCATGAACAAAGTCCTTTTCTGGTTACTTGCCAGACGCGTTTCGGGCCAACGCCCTCTTCAGTGGCAGACCATGTGACGTGCCGGCATGCGGCAACAACCAGTAAATCCCCGTAATAATTATGCTCAGGTGAACCACCTGAAGCAATGCTTCCTGGGACTGGTGGTTCAGTAAAACCCAAGTGGGTCGCCGCCGGCACTCACATTCAAAAATGTCTTAAAAGGATTGCCGATGTTCGCGCCGGCACCCCTGCATATAACAGGCACCTCCTGTTCCACAGTTAGCTGCCCCAATAAAGCAGCCGCGGACCCGCAAGTGTTTCGCGGTGGTGCAATCCCGCGACCAGGCAGGCGGCTGTACAAAATACAAAAAGAGTTGCCTCTAGGTGGGATGAACTCCCAGGTGGAAATTACGCCAAAGCAAGGGCACACGCCATGAACAAAGTCCTTTTCTGGTTACCTGCCAGACGCGTTTCGGGCCAACGCCCTCTTCAGTGGCAGACCATGTGACGTACCGGCATGCGGCAACCACCAGTAAATCCCTGTAATAATTATGCTCAGGTGAACCACCTGAAGCAATGCTTCCTGGGACTGGTGGTTCAGTAAAACCCAAGTGGGTGGCCGCCGGCACTCACATTCAAAAATGTCTTAAAAGGATTGCCGATGTTCGCACCGGCACCCCTGCATATAACAGGCACCTCCTGTTCCACAGTTAGCTGCCCCAAAAAGCAGCTGCGGACCCGCAAGTGTTTCGCGGTGGTGCTATCCCGCGACCAGGCAGGCCGCTGTACAAAATACAAAAAGAGTTGCCTCTAGGTGGGATGCACTCCCAGGTGTAAATTACGCCAAAGCAAGGGCACACGCCATGAACAAAGTCCTTTTCTGGTTACTTGCCAGACGTGTTTCCGGCCAACGCCCTCTTCAGTGACAGACCATGTGACGTGCCGGCATGCGGCAACCACCAGTAAATCCCCGTAATAATTATGCTCTGGTGAACCACCTGAAGCAATGCTTCCTGGGACTGGTGGTTCAGTAAAACCCAAGTGGGTCGCCACCGGCACTCACATTAAAAAATGTCTTAAAAGGATTGCCGATGTTCGCGCTGGCACCCCTGCATATAACAGGCACCTCCTGTTCCACAGTTAGCTGCCCCAATAAAGCAGCCGCGGACCCGCAAGTATTTCGCGGTGGTGCAATCCCGCGACCAGGCAGGCCGCTGTACAAAATACAAAAAGAGTTGCCTCTAGGTGGGATGCACTCCCAGGTGGAAATTACGCCAAAGCAAGGGCACACGCCATGAACAAAGTCCTTTTCTGGTTACTTGCCAGACGCGTTTCGGGCCAACGCCCTCTTCAGTGGCAGACCATGTGACGTGCCGGCATGCGGCAACAACCAGTAAATCCCCGTAATAATTATGCTCAGGTGAACCACCTGAAGCAATGCTTCCTGGGACTGGTGGTTCAGTAAAACCCAAGTGGGTCGCCGCCGGCACTCACATTCAAAAATGTCTTAAAAGGATTGCCGATGTTCGCGCCGGCACCCCTGCATATAACAGGCACCTCCTGTTCCACAGTTAGCTGCCCCAATAAAGCAGCCGCGGACCCGCAAGTGTTTCGCGGTGGTGCAATCCCGCGACCAGGCAAGCGGCTGTACAAAATACAAAAAGAGTTGCCTCTAGGTGGGATGAACTCCCAGGTGGAAATTACGCCAAAGCAAGGGCACACGCCATGAACAAAGTCCTTTTCTGGTTACCTGCCAGACGCGTTTCGGGCCAACGCCCTCTTCAGTGGCAGACCATGTGACGTGCCGGCATGCGGCAACCACCAGTAAATCCCTGTAATAATTATGCTCAGGTGAACCACCTGAAGCAATGCTTCCTGGGACTGGTGGTTCAGTAAAACCCAAGTGGGTGGCCGCCGGCACTCACATTCAAAAATGTCTTAAAAGGATTGCCGATGTTCGCACCGGCACCCCTGCATATAACAGGCACCTCCTGTTCCACAGTTAGCTGCCCCAAAAAGCAGCTGCGGACCCGCAAGTGTTTCGCGGTGGTGCTATCCCGCGACCAGGCAGGCCGCTGTACAAAATACAAAAAGAGTTGCCTCTAGGTGGGATGCACTCCCAGGTGTAAATTACGCCAAAGCAAGGGCACACGCCATGAACAAAGTCCTTTTCTGGTTACTTGCCAGACGTGTTTCCGGCCAACGCCCTCTTCAGTGACAGACCATGTGACGTGCCGGCATGCGGCAACCACCAGTAAATCCCCGTAATAATTATGCTCTGGTGAACCACCTGAAGCAATGCTTCCTGGGACTGGTGGTTCAGTAAAACCCAAGTGGGTCGCCGCCGGCACTCACATTAAAAAATGTCTTAAAAGGATTGCCGATTTTCGTGCCGGCACCCCTGCATATAACAGGCACCTCCTGTTCCACAGTTAGCTGCCCCAATAGAGCAGCCGCGGACCCGCAAGTGTTTCGCGGTGGTGCAATCCCGCGACCAGGCAGGCCGCTGTACAAAATACAAAAAGAGTTGCCTCTAGGTGTGATGCACTCCCAGGTGGAAATTACGCCAAAGCAAGGGCACACGCCATGAACAAAGTCCTTTTCTGGTTACCTGCTAGACGTGTTTCGGGCCAACGCCCTCTTCAGTGGCAGACCATGTGACGTGCCGGCATGCGGCAACCACCAGTAAATCCCCGTAATAATTATGCTCAGGTGAACCACCTGAGGCAATGCTTCCTGGGACTGGTGGTTCAGTAAAACCCAAGTGGGTCGCCACCGGCACTCACATTCAAAAATGTCTTAAAAGGATTGCCGATGTTCGCGCCGGCACCCCTGCATATAACAGGCACCTCCTGTTCCAGTTAGCTGCCCCAATAAAGCAGCCGCGGACTCGCAAGTGTTTCGCGGTGGTGCAATTCCGCGACCAGGCAGGCCGCTGTACAAAATACAAAAAAAGTTGCCTCTAGGTGGGATGCACTCCCAGGTGTAAATTACGCCAAAGCAAGGGCACACGCCATGAACAAAGTCCTTTTCTGGTTACCTGCCAGACGTGTTTCGGGCCAACGCCCTCTTCAGTGGCAGACCATGTGACGTGCCGGCATGCGGCAACCACCAGTAAATCCCCGTAATAATTAAGCTCTGGTGAACCACCTGAAGCAATGCTTCCTGGGACTGGTGGTTCAGTAAAACCCAAGTGGGTCGCTGCCGGCACTCACATTCAAAAATGTCTTAAAAGGATTGCCGATGTTCGCGCCAGCACCCCTGCATATAACAGGCACCTCCTGTTCCACAGTTAGCTGCCCCAATAAAGCAGCCGCGGACCCGCAAGTGTTTCGCGGTGGTGCAATCCCGCGACCAGGCAGGCGGCTGTACAAAAAACAAAAAGAGTTGCCTCTAGGTGGCATGAACTCCCAGGTGGAAATTACCCTAAATCAAGGGCACACGCCATGAACAAAGTCCTTTTCTGGTTACCTGCCAGACGCGTTTCGGGCCAACGCCCTCTTCAGTGGCAGACCATGTGACGTGCCGGCATGCGGCAACCACCAGTAAATCCCCATAATAATTATGCTCAGGTGAACCACCTGAAGCAATGCTTCCTGGTACTGGTGGTTCAGTAAAACCCAAGTGGGTCGCCGCCGGCACTCACATTCAAAAATGTCTTAAAAGGATTGCCGATGTTCGCGCCGGCAACCCTGCATATAACAGGCACCTCCTGTTCCACAGTTAGCTGCCCGAATAAAGCAGCCGCGGACCCGCAAGTGTTTCGCGGTGGTGCAATCCCGCGACCAGGCAGGCCGCTGTACAAAATACAAAAAGAGTTGCCTCTAGGTGGGATGCACTCCCAGGTGGAAATTACGCCAAAGCAAGGGCACACGCCAGGAACAAAGTCCTTTTCTGGTTACCTGCCAGACGTGTTTCGGGCCAACGCCCTCTTCAGTGGCAGACCATGTGACGTGCCGGCATGCGGCAACCACCAGTAAATCCCCGTAATAATTAAGCTCTGGTGAACCACCTGAAGCAATGCTTCCTGGGACTGGTGGTTCAGTAAAACCCAAGTGGGTCGCTGCCGGCACTCACATTCAAAAATGTCTTAAAAGGATTGCCGATGTTCGCGCCGGCACCACTGCATATAACAGGCACCTCCTGTTCCACAGTTAGCTGCCCCAATAAAGCAGCCGCGGACCCGCAAGTGTTTCGCGGTGGTGCAATCCCGCGACCAGGCAGGCGGCTGTACAAAAAACAAAAAGAGTTGCCTCTAGGTGGGATGAACTCCCAGGTGGAAATTACCCTAAATCAAGGGCACACGCCATGAACAAAGTCCTTTTCTGGTTACCTGCCAGACGCGTTTAGGGCCAACGCCCTCTTCAGTGGCAGACCATGTGACGTGCCGGCATGCGGCAACCACCAGTAAATCCCCGTAATAATTATGCTCAGGTGAACCACCTGAAGCAATGCTTCCTGGGACTGGTGGTTCAGTAAAACCCAAGTGGGTCGTCGCCGGCACTCACATTCAAAAATGTCTTAAAAGGATTGCCGATGTTCGCGCCGGCACCCCTGCATATAACAGGCACCTCCTGTTCCACAGTTAGCTGCCCGAATAAAGCAGCCGCGGACCCGCAAGTGTTTCGCGGTGGTGCAATCCCGCGACCAGGCAGGCCGCTGTACAAAATACAAAAAGAGTTGCCTCTAGGTGGGATGCACTCCCAGGTGGAAATTACGCCAAAGCAAGGGCACACGCCATGAACAAAGTCCTTTTCTGGTTACCTGCTAGACGCGTTTCGGGCCAACGCCCTCTTCAGTGGCAGACCATGTGACGTGCCGGCATGCGGCAACCACCAGTAAATCCCCGTAATAATTATGCTCAGGTGAACCACCTGAAGCAATGCTTCCTGGGACTAGTGGTTCAGTAAAACCCAAGTGGGTCGCCGCCGGCACTCACATTAAAAAATGTCTTAAAAGGATTGCCGATGTTCGCGCTGGCACCCCTGCATATAACAGGCACCTCCTGTTCCACAGTTAGCTGCCCCAATAAAGCAGCCGCGGACCCGCAACTTTTTCGCGGTGGTGCAATCCCGCGACCAGGCAGGCCGCTGTACAAAATACAAAAAGAGTTGCCTCTAGGTGGGATGCACTCCCAGGTGGAAATTACGCCAAAGCAAGGGCACACGCCATGAACAAAGTCCTTTTCTGGTTACTTGCCAGACGCGTTTCGGGCCAACGCCCTCTTCAGTGGCAGACCATGTGACGTGCCGGCATGCGGCAACCACCAGTAAATCCCCGTAATAATTATGCTCAGGTGAACCACCTGAAGCAATGCTTCCTGGGACTGGTGGTTCAGTAAAACCCAAGTGGGTCGCTGCCGGCACTCACATTCAAAAATGTCTTAAAAGGATTGCCGATGTTCGCGCCGGCACCCTTCATATAACAGGCACCTCCTGTTCCACAGTTAGCTGCCCCAATAAAGCAGCCGCGGACCCGCAAGTGTTTCGCGGTGGTGCAATCCCGCGACCAGGCAGGCGGCTGTACAAAATACAAAAGAGTTGCCTCTAGGTGGGATGAACTCCCAGGTGGAAATTACGCCAAAGCAAGGGCACACGCCATGAACAAAGTCCTTTTCTGGTTACCTGCCAGACGCGTTTCGGGCCAACGCCCTCTTCAGTGGCAGACCATGTGACGTACCGGCATGCGGCAACCACCAGTAAATCCCTGTAATAATTATGCTCAGGTGAACCACCTGAAGCAATGCTTCCTGGGACTGGTGGTTCAGTAAAACCCAAGTGGGTGGCCGCCGGCACTCACATTCAAAAATGTCTTAAAAGGATTGCCGATGTTCGCACCGGCACCCCTGCATATAACAGGCACCTCCTGTTCCACAGTTAGCTGCCCCAATAAAGCAGCCGCGGACCCGCAAGTGTTTCGCGGTGGTGCTATCCCGCGACCAGGCAGGCCGCTGTACAAAATACAAAAAGAGTTGCCTCTAGGTGGGATGCACTCCCAGGTGTAAATTACGCCAAAGCAAGGGCACACGCCATGAACAAAGTCCTTTTCTGGTTACTTGCCAGACGTGTTTCCGGCCAACGCCCTCTTCAGTGACAGACCATGTGACGTGCCGGCATGCGGCAACCACCAGTAAATCCCCGTAATAATTATGCTCTGGTGAACCACCTGAAGCAATGCTTCCTGGGACTGGTGGTTCAGTAAAACCCAAGTGGGTCGCCGCCGGCACTCACATTAAAAAATGTCTTAAAAGGATTGCCGATTTTCGTGCCGGCACCCCTGCATATAACAGGCACCTCCTGTTCCACAGTTAGCTGCCCCAATAGAGCAGCCGCGGACCCGCAAGTGTTTCGCGGTGGTGCAATCCCGCGACCAGGCAGGCCGCTGTACAAAATACAAAAAGAGTTGCCTCTAGGTGTGATGCACTCCCAGGTGGAAATTACGCCAAAGCAAGGGCACACGCCATGAACAAAGTCCTTTTCTGGTTACCTGCTAGACGCGTTTCGGGCCAACGCCCTCTTCAGTGGCAGACCATGTGACGTGCCGGCATGCGGCAACCACCAGTAAATCCCCGTAATAATTATGCTCAGGTGAACCACCTGAAGCAATGCTTCCTGGGACTGGTGGTTCAGTAAAACCCAAGTGGGTCGCCGCCGGCACTCACATTCAAAAATGTCTTAAAAGGATTGCCGATGTTCGCGCCGGCACCCCTGCATATAACAGGCACCTCCTGTTCCACAGTTAGCTGCCCCAATAAAGCAGCCGCGGACCCGCAAGTGTTTCGCAATGGTGCAATCCCGCAACCAGGCAGGCCGCTGTACAAAATACAAAAAAAGTTGCCTCTAGGTGGGATGCACTCCCAGGTGGAAATTACGCCATAGCAAGGGCACACGCCATGAACAAAGTCCTTTTCTGGTTACCTGCCAGACGTGTTTCGGGCCAACGCCCTCTTCAGTGGCAGACCATGTGACGTGCCGGCATGCGGCAACCACCAGTAAATCCCCGTAATAATTATGCTCAGGTGAACCACCTGAAGCAATGCTTCTTGGGACTGGTGGTTCAGTAAAACCCAAGTGGGTCGCCGCCGGCACTCATATTCAAAAATGTCTTAAAAGGATTGCCGATGTTCGCGCCGGCACCCCTGCATATAACAGGCACCTCCTGTTCCACAGTTAGCTGCCCCAATAAAGCAGCCGCGGACCCGCAAGTGTTTCGCGGTGGTGCAATCCCGCGACCAGTCAGGCCGCTGTACAAAATACAAAAAGAGTTGCCTCTAGGTGGGATGCACTCCCAGGTGTAAATTACGCCAAAGCAAGGGCACACGCCATGAACAAAGTCCTTTTCTGGTTACCTGCCAGACGTGTTTCGGGCCAACGCCCTCTTCAGTGGCAGACATATGACGTGCCGGCATGCGGCAACCACCAGTAAATCCCCGTAATAATTAAGCTCTGGTGAACCACCTGAAGCAATGCTTCCTGGGACTGGTGGTTCAGTAAAACCCAAGTGGGTCGCCGCCGGCACTCACATTCAAAAATGTCTTAAAAGGATTGCAGATGTTCGCGCCGGCACCCCTGCATATAACAGGCACCTCCTGTTCCAGTTAGCTGCCCGAATAAAGCAGCCGCGGACCCGCAAGTGTTTCGCGGTGGTGCAATCCCGCGACCAGGCAGGCCGCTGTACAAAATACAAAAAGAGTTGCCTCTAGGTGGGATGCACTCCCAGGTGGAAATTACGCCAAAGCAAGGGCACACGCCATGAACAAACTCCTTTTCTGGTTACCTGCTAGACGCATTTCGTGCCAACGCCCTCTTCAGTGGCAGACAATGTGACGTGCCTGCATGCAGCAACCACCAGCAAATCCCCGTAATAATTAAGCTCTGGTGAACCACCTGAAGCAATGCTTCCTGGGACTGGTGGTTCAGTAAAACCCAAGTGGGTCGCCGCCGGCACTCACATTCAAAAATGTCTTAAAAGGATTGCCGATGTTCGCGCCGGCACCCCTGCATATAACAGGCACCTCCTGTTCCACAGTTAGCTGCCCGAATAAAGCAGCCGCGGACCCGCAAGTGTTTCGCGGTGGTGCAATCCCGCGACCAGGCAGGCCGCTGTACAAAATACAAAAAGAGTTGCCTCTAGGTGGGATGCACTCCCAGGTGGAAATTACGCCAAAGCAAGGGCACACGCCATGAACAAAGTCCTTTTCTGGTTACCTGCTAGACGCGTTTCGGGCCAACGCCCTCTTCAGTGGCAGACAATGTGACGTGCCGGCATGCAGCAACCACCAGTAAATCCCCGTAATAATTAAGCTCTGGTGAACCACCTGAAGCAATGCTTCCTGGGACTGGTGGTTCAGTAAAACCCAAGTGGGTCGCCGCCGGCACTCACATTCAAAAATGTCTTAAAAGGATTGCCGATGTTCGCGCCGGCACCCCTGCATATAACAGGCACCTCCTGTTCCACAGTTAGCTGCCCCAATAAAGCAGCCACGGACCCGCAAGTGTTTCGCGGTGGTGCAATCCCGCGACCAGGCAGGCGGCTGTACAAAATACAAAAAGAGTTGCCTCTAGGTGGGATGAACTCCCAGGTGGAAATTACCCTAAATCAAGGGCACACGCCATGAACAAAGTCCTTTTCTGGTTACCTGCCAGACGCGTTTCGGGTCAACGCCCTCTTCAGTGGCAGACCATGTGACGTGCCGGCATGCGGCAACCACCGGTAAATCCCCGTAATAATTATGCTCAGGTGAACCACCTGAAGCAATGCTTCCTGGGACTGGTGGTTCAGTAAAACCCAAGTGGGTCGTCGCCGGCACTCACATTCAAAAATGTCTTAAAAGGATTGCCGATGTTCGCGCCGGCACCCCTGCATATAACAGGCACCTCCTGTTCCACAGTTAGCTGCATGAATAAAGCAGCCGCGGACCCGCAAGTGTTTCGCGGTGGTGCAATCCCGCGACCAGGCAGGCCGCTGTACAAAATACAAAAAGAGTTGCCTCTAGGTGGGATGCACTCCCAGGTGGAAATTACGCCAAAGCAAGGGCACACGCCATGAACAAAGTCCTTTTCTGGTTACCTGCTAGACGCGTTTCGGGCCAACGCCCTCTTCAGTGGCAGACCATGTGACGTGCCGGCATGCGGCAACCACCAGTAAATCCCCGTAATAATTATGCTCAGGTGAACCACCTGAAGCAATGCTTCCTGGGACTAGTGGTTCAGTAAAACCCAAGTGGGTCGCCGCCGGCACTCACATTAAAAAATGTCTTAAAAGGATTGCCGATGTTCGCGCTGGCACCCCTGCATATAACAGGCACCTCCTGTTCCACAGTTAGCTGCCCCAATAAAGCAGCCGCGGACCCGCAAGTGTTTCGCGGTGGTGCAATCCCACGACCAGGCAGGCCGCTGTACAAAATACAAAAAATGTTGCCTCTAGGTGGGATGCACTCCCAGGTGGAAATTACGCCAAAGCAAGGGCACACGCCATGAACAAAGTCCTTTTCTGGTTACCTGCCAGACGCGTTTCGGGCCAAAGCCCTCTTCAGTGGCAGACCATGTGACGTACCGGCATGCGGCAACCACCAGTAAATCCCTGTAATAATTATGCTCAGGTGAACCACCTGAAGCAATGCTTCCTGGGACTGGTGGTTCAGTAAAACCCAAGTGGGTGGCCGCCGGCACTCACATTCAAAAATGTCTTAAAAGGATTGCCGATGTTCGCACCGGCACCCCTGCATATAACAGGCACCTCCTGTTCCACAGTTAGCTGCCCCAATAAAGCAGCCGCGGACCCGCAAGTGTTTCGCGGTGGTGCTATCCCGCGACCAGGCAGGCCGCTGTACAAAATACAAAAAGAGTTGCCTCTAGGTGGGATGCACTCCCAGGTGTAAATTACGCCAAAGCAAGGGCACACGCCATGAACAAAGTCCTTTTCTGGTTACTTGCCAGACGTGTTTCCGGCCAACGCCCTCTTCAGTGACAGACCATGTGACGTGCCGGCATGCGGCAACCACCAGTAAATCCCCGTAATAATTATGCTCTGGTGAACCACCTGAAGCAATGCTTCCTGGGACTGGTGGTTCAGTAAAACCCAAGTGGGTCGCCGCCGGCACTCACATTAAAAAATGTCTTAAAAGGATTGCCGATTTTCGTGCCGGCACCCCTGCATATAACAGGCACCTCCTGTTCCACAGTTAGCTGCCCCAATAGAGCAGCCGCGGACCCGCAAGTGTTTCGCGGTGGTGCAATCCCGCGACCAGGCAGGCCGCTGTACAAAATACAAAAAGAGTTGCCTCTAGGTGTGATGCACTCCCAGGTGGAAATTACGCCAAAGCAAGGGCACACGCCATGAACAAAGTCCTTTTCTGGTTACCTGCTAGACGCGTTTCGGGCCAACGCCCTCTTCAGTGGCAGACCATGTGACGTGCCGGCATGCGGCAACCACCAGTAAATCCCCGTAATAATTATGCTCAGGTGAACCACCTGAAGCAATGCTTCCTGGGACTGGTGGTTCAGTAAAACCCAAGTGGGTCGCCGCCGGCACTCACATTCAAAAATGTCTTAAAAGGATTGCCGATGTTCGCGCCGGCACCCCTGCATATAAGATGCACCTCCTGTTCCACAGTTAGCTGCCCCAATAAAGCAGCCGCGGACCCGCAAGTGTTTCGCAATGGTGCAATCCCGCAACCAGGCAGGCCGCTGTACAAAATACAAAAAAAGTTGCCTCTAGGTGGGATGCACTCCCAGGTGGAAATTACGCCAAAGCAAGGGCACACGTCATGAACAAAGTCCTTTTCTGGTTACCTGCCAGACGTGTTTCGGGCCAACGCCCTCTTCAGTGGCAGACCATGTGACGTGCCGGCATGCGGCAACCACCAGTAAATCCCCGTAATAATTATGCTCAGGTGTACCACCTGAAGCAATGCTTCTTGGGACTGGTGGTTCAGTAAAACCCAAGTGGGTCGCCGCCGGCACTCATATTCAAAAATGTCTTAAAAGGATTGCCGATGTTCGCGCCGGCACCCCTGCATATAACAGGCACCTCCTGTTCCACAGTTAGCTGCCCCAATAAAGCAGCCGCGGACCCGCAAGTGTTTCGCGGTGGTGCAATCCCGCGACCAGGCAGGCCGCTGTACAAAATACAAAAAGAGTTGCCTCTAGGTGGGATGCACTCCCAGGTGTAAATTACGCCAAAGCAAGGGCACACGCCATGAACAAAGTCCTTTTCTGGTTACCTGCCAGACGTGTTTCGGGCCAACGCCCTCTTCAGTGGCAGACATATGACGTGCCGGCATGCGGCAACCACCAGTAAATCCCCGTAATAATTATGCTCTGGTGAACCACCTGAAGCAATGCTTCCTGGGACTGGTGGTTCAGTAAAACCCAAGTGGGTCGCCGCCGGCACTCACATTCAAAAATGTCTTAAAAGGATTGCAGATGTTCGCGCCGGCACCCCTGCATATAACAGGCACCTCCTGTTCCAGTTAGCTGCCCCAATAAAGCAGTCGCGGACCCGCAAGTGTTTCGCGGTGGTGCAATCCCGCGACCAGGCAGGCCGCTGTACAAAATACAAAAAGAGTTGCCTCTAGGTGGGATGCACTCCCAGGTGTAAATTACGCCAAAGCAAGGGCACACGCCATGAACAAAGTCCTTTTCTGGTTACCTGCCAGACGTGTTTCGGGCCAACGCCCTCTTCAGTGGCAGACCATGTGACGTGCCGGCATGCAGCAACCACCAGTAAATCCCCGTAATAATTATGCTCAGGTGAACCACCTGAAGCACTGCTTCCTGGAACTGGTGGTTCAGTAAAACCCAAGTGGGTCGCCGCCGGCACTCACATTCAAAAATGTCTTAAAAGGATTGCAGATGTTCGCGCCGGCACCCCTGCATATAACAGGCACCTCCTGTTCCACAGTTAGCTGCCCCAATAAAGCTGCCGTGGATCCGCAAGTGTTTCACGGTGGTGCAATCCCGCGACCAGTCAGGCCGCTGTACAAAATACAAAAGAGTTGCCTCTAGGTGGGATGCACTCCCAGGTGGAAATTACGCCAAAGCAAGGGCACACGCCATGAACAAAGTCCTTTTCTGGTTCTCTGCTAGACGTGTTTCGGGCCAACGCCCTCTTCAGTGGTAGACCATGTGACGTGCCGGCATGCGGCAACCACCAGTAAATCCCCGTAATAATTATGCTCAGGTGAACAACCTGAAGCAATGCTTCCTGGGACTGGTGGTTCAGTAAAACCCAAGTGGGTCGCCGCCGGCACTCACATTCAAAAATGTCTTAAAAGGATTGCCAATGTTTGCGCCGGCACCCCTGCATATAACAGGCACCTCCTGTTCCAGTTAGCTGCCCCAATAAAGCAGCCGCGGACTCGCAAGTGTTTCGCGGTGGTGCAATCCCGCGACCAGGCAGGCCGCTGTACAAAATACAAAAAAAGTTGCCTCTAGGTGGGATGCACTCCCAGGTGTAAATTACGCCAAAGCAAGGGTACACGCCATGAACAAAGTCCTTTTCTGGTTACCTGCCAGACGCGTTTCGGGCCAACGCCCTCTTCAGTGGCAGACCATGTGACGTGCCGGCATGCGGCAACCACCAGTAAATCCCCGTAATAATTATGCTCAGGTGAACCACCTGAAGCAATGCTTCCTGGTACTGGTGGTTCAGTAAAACCCAAGTGGGTCGCCACCGGCACTCACATTCAAAAATGTCTTAAAAGGATTGCCGATGTTCGCGCCGGGACCCCTGCATATAACAGGCACCTCCTGTTCCACAGTTAGCTGCCCGAATAAAGCAGCCGCGGACCCGCAAGTGTTTCGCGGTGGTGCAATCCCGCGACCAGGCAGGCCGCTGTACAAAATACAAAAAGAGTTGCCTCTAGGTGGGATGCACTTCCAGGTGGAAATTACGCCAAAGCAAGGGTACACGCCATGAACAAAGTCCTTTTCTGGTTACCTGCTAGACGCGTTTCGGGCCAACGCCCTCTTCAGTGGCAGACAATGTGACGTGCCGGCATGCGGCAACCACCAGTAAATCCCCGTAATAATTAAGCTCTGGTGAACCACCTGAAGCAATGCTTCCTGGGACTGGTGGTTCAGTAAAACCCAAGTGGGTCGCCGCCGGCACTCACATTCAAAAATGTCTTAAAAGGATTGCCGATGTTCGCGCCGGCACCCCTGCATATAACAGGCACCTCCTGTTCCACAGTTAGCTGCCCGAATAAAGCAGCCGCGGACCCGCAAGTGTTTCGCGGTGGTGCAATCCCGCGACCAGGCAGGCCGCTGTACAAAATACAAAAAGAGTTGCCTCTAGGTGGGATGCACTCCCAGGTGGAAATTACGCCAAAGCAAGGGCACACGCCATGAACAAAGTCCTTTTCTGGTTACCTGCTAGACGCGTTTCGGGCCAACGCCCTCTTCAGTGGCAGACAATGTGACGTGCCGGCATGCAGCAACCACCAGTAAATCCCCGTAATAATTAAGCTCTGGTGAACCACCTGAAGCAATGCTTCCTGGGACTGGTGGTTCAGTAAAACCCAAGTGGTCGCCGCCGGCACTCACATTCAAAAATGTCTTAAAAGGATTGCCGATGTTCGCGCCGGCACCCCTGCATATAACAGGCACCTCCTGTTCCACAGTTAGCTGCCCCAATAAAGCAGCCACGGACCCGCAAGTGTTTCGCGGTGGTGCAATCCCGCGACCAGGCAGGCGGCTGTACAAAATACAAAAAGAGTTGCCTCTAGGTGGGATGAACTCCCAGGTGGAAATTACCCTAAATCAAGGGCACACGCCATGAACAAAGTCCTTTTCTGGTTACCTGCCAGACGCGTTTCGGGCCAACGCCCTCTTCAGTGGCAGACCATGTGACGTGCCGGCATGCGGCAACCACCAGTAAATCCCCGTAATAATTATGCTCAGGTGAACCACCTGAAGCAATGCTTCCTGGGACTGGTGGTTCAGTAAAACCCAAGTGGGTCGTCGCCGGCACTCACATTCAAAAATGTCTTAAAAGGATTGCCGATGTTCGCGCCGGCACCCCTGCATATAACAGGCACCTCCTGTTCCACAGTTAGCTGCCTGAATAAAGCAGCCGCGGACCCGCAAGTGTTTCGCGGTGGTGCAATCCCGCGACCAGGCAGGCCGCTGTACAAAATACAAAAAGAGTTGCCTCTAGGTGGGATGCACTCCCAGGTGGAAATTACGCCAAAGCAAGGGCACACGCCATGAACAAAGTCCTTTTCTGGTTACCTGCTAGACGCGTTTCGGGCCAACGCCCTCTTCAGTGGCAGACCATGTGACGTGCCGGCATGCGGCAACCACCAGTAAATCCCGTAATAATTATGCTCAGGTGAACCACCTGAAGCAATGCTTCCTGGGACTAGTGGTTCAGTAAAACCCAAGTGGGTCGCCGCCGGCACTCACATTAAAAAATGTCTTAAAAGGATTGCCGATGTTCGCGCTGGCACCCCTGCATATAACAGGCACCTCCTGTTCCACAGTTAGCTGCCCCAATAAAGCAGCCGCGGACCCGCAAGTGTTTCGCGGTGGTGCAATCCCACGACCAGGCAGGCCGCTGTACAAAATACAAAAAATGTTGCCTCTAGGTGGGATGCACTCCCAGGTGGAAATTACGCCAAAGCAAGGGCACACGCCATGAACAAAGTCCTTTTCTGGTTACCTGCCAGACGCGTTTCGGGCCAACGCCCTCTTCAGTGTCAGACCATGTGACGTACCGGCATGCGGCAACCACCAGTAAATCCCTGTAATAATTATGCTCAGGTGAACCACCTGAAGCAATGCTTCCTGGGACTGGTGGTTCAGTAAAACCCAAGTGGGTGGCCGCCGGCACTCACATTCAAAAATGTCTTAAAAGGATTGCCGATGTTCGCACCGGCACCCCTGCATATAACAGGCACCTCCTGTTCCACAGTTAGCTGCCCCAATAAAGCAGCCGCGGACCCGCAAGTGTTTCGCGGTGGTGCTATCCCGCGACCAGGCAGGCCGCTGTACAAAATACAAAAAGAGTTGCCTCTAGGTGGGATGCACTCCCAGGTGTAAATTACGCCAAAGCAAGGGCACACGCCATGAACAAAGTCCTTTTCTGGTTACCTGCCAGACGTGTTTCCGGCCAACGCCCTCTTCAGTGACAGACCATGTGACGTGCCGGCATGCGGCAACCACCAGTAAATCCCCGTAATAATTATGCTCTGGTGAACCACCTGAAGCAATGCTTCCTGGGACTGGTGGTTCAGTAAAACCCAAGTGGGTCGCCGCCGGCACTCACATTAAAAAATGTCTTAAAAGGATTGCCGATTTTCGTGCCGGCACCCCTGCATATAACAGGCACCTCCTGTTCCACAGTTAGCTGCCCCAATAGAGCAGCCGCGGACCCGCAAGTGTTTTGCGGTGGTGCAATCCCGCGACCAGGCAGGCGGCTGTACAAAAAACAAAAAGAGTTGCCTCTAGGTGGGATGAACTCCCAGGTGGAAATTACGCTAAAGCAAGGGCACACGCCATGAACAAGGTCCTTTTCTGGTTACCTGCCAGACGTGTTTCGGGCCAACGCCCTCTTCAGTGGCAGACCATGTGACGTGCCGGCATGCGGCAACCACCAGTAAATCCCCGTAATAATTATGCTCAGGTGAACCACCTGAAGCAATGCTTCCTGGGACTGTATATATATATATATATATATATATATATATATATATATATATATATATATATATATATATCAAAAAACAAGTTGCTCAGCAGCTTAAGGGCGCACTCGGGAGGCAGAAGAAAAATTCTTTATTCACCAGCAGGCAGCAAGGCGCCCTTTAAAAATCATGTCAGTCCGCCTTACGCGCTTCGGAAGTGTTCCTTCTTCAGAGGCGTGGCTCAAAACATTTGCGTTGCTGCAAGGCATGAATTTAAATAGTTGCCCTCCAATGGGCTGCTCAAATGAATGTCCCAATGTCTTCTGGGATTTGAAGTTTTTAGCCCTGCAGCCTGTATTACACCCAAATGGGATTTGAGCCTCAAAAACAAACAAACGGTCCAAAATGTGCCGCAAAGTGCACATTCTGCCCAACATCCAAAAGCACTGTCTCCCCATATCGGGCATCGACAAATTTCGAGCCCATGGACCCTGTCATATCCATAGGGTGGTGCCGGCCTCCACGGCCTGGAGCCGCCGTGTATCCATCAAAAAACAAGTTGCTCAGCAGCTTAAGGGCGCACTCGGGACGCAGAAGAAAAATTCTTTATTCACCAGCAGGCAGCAAGGCGCACTTTAACAATCATGTCAGTCCGCCTTACGCGTTTCGGAAGTGTTCCTTCTTCAGAGGCGTGGCTCAAAACATTCGCATTGCTGCAAGGCATGAATTTAAATAGTTGCCCTCCAAAGTGCGCCTTGCTGCCTGCTGGTGAATAAAGAATTTTTCTTCTGCCTCCCGAGTGCGCCCTTAAGCTGCTGAGCAACTTATGTGTATATATATATATATATATATATATATATATATATATATATATATATATATATATATATATATATATATATATATATATATATATATATATGCAAAAATATCCTTCTCCTTCGAAAAAGACAAGGGGACATGGTAGTGCTTCAAGGAATCATTTATTCGAATTCTCTGGCATGACGCGTTTCGGCGGTAGCCTCTTCAGATGCCTCCGGTGTTACAAATTTCAAAGTTTCCTTTTATTTATTAAGCCCCTCCTTCTAAAGTAGCGTGGAGCACACCTACACCATATCTCATCATAGAACACTCTGCCAGTTCATAGTTATGGACTGCAAATCCCATCATGCAGTTGGTTCGCAATCTGGACGAATGTCTCTTACAGCCGGATTTTTCCCTCCTCAAAGTGAGTGGCTGAAGAATGGTTGGCTTGAGATTGTAGCACTGTGCTGGGCAACAAACGATTCCTGAGCCCTGCACTTCCAACCTCACAGTCCCGGTGTTGGCAAAGCTTGGAGACGATGGTAAAGTAACTCCTTCTCTCCGTGTGAGTCACGGACTGTCAGCTGGCAGCAAAGACCTCTGCCTCCATCGGACGTGGGGCGGTCCGGGTTGAGCCACTACACCCTGAACACTTTTGGAAGGGTCCCCTTTGCGTGGTACTGGCTTCACGCTAATATGCAAAAAATATCCTTCTCCTTCGAAAAGACAAGGGGACACGGCAGGGCTTCAAGGAATCATTTATTCGAATTCTCTGGCATGACGCGTTTCGGCGGTAGCCTCTTCATATGCCTCCGGTGTTACAAATTTCAAAGTTTCCTTTTATTTATTAAGCCCCTCCTTCTAAAGTAGCGTGGGGCACACCTACACCATATCTCATCATAGAACACTCGGCCAGTTCATAGTTATGGACTGCAAATCCCATCATGCAGTTGGTTCGCAATCTGGACGAATGTCTCTTACAGCCGGATTTTTCCCTCCTCAAAGTGAGTGGCTGAAGAATGGTTGGCTTGAGATTGTAGCACTGTGCTGGGCAACAAACGATTCCTGAGCCCAGCACTTCCAACCTCACAGTCCCGGTGTTGGCAAAGCTTGGAGACGATGGTAAAGTAACTCCATCTCTCCGTGTGAGTCACGGACTGTCAGCTGGCAGCAAAGACCTCTTCCTCCATCGGAATTGGGCGGTCCGGGTTGAGCCACTACACCCTGAACACTTTTGGAAGGGTCCCCTTTGCGTGGTACTGGCTTCACGCTGATATGCAAAAAATATCCTTCTCCTTCGAAAAAGACAAGGGGACACGGCAGGGCTTCAAGGAATCATTTATTCGAATTCTCTGGCATGACGCGTTTCGGCGGTAGCCTCTTCAGATGCCTCCGGTGTTACAAATTTCAAAGTTTCCTTTTATTTATTAAGCCCCTCCTTCTAAAGTAGCATGGGGCACACCTACACCATATCTCATCATAGAACACTCGGCCAGTTCATAGTTATGGACTGCAAATCCCATCATGCAGTTGGTTCGCAATCTGGACGAATGTCTCCTACAGCCGGATTTTTCCCTCCTCAAAGTGAGTGGCTGAAGAATGGTTGGCTTGAGATTGTAGCACTGTGCTGGGCAACAAACGATTCCTGAGCCCTGCACTTCCAACCTCACAGTCCCGGTGTTGGCAATGCTTGGAGACGATGGTAAAGTAACTCCGTATCTCCGTGTGAGTCACGGACTGTCAGCTGGCAGCAAAGACCTCTGCCTCCATCGGACGTGGGGCAGTCCGGGTTGAGCCACTATACCCTGAACACTTTTGGAAGGGTCCCCTTTGCTTGGTACTGGCTTCACGCTAATATGCAAAAAATATCCTTCTCCTTCGAAAAAGACAAGGGGACACGGCAGGGCTTCAAGGAATCATTTATTCGAATTCTCTGGCATGATGCGTTTCGGCGGTAGCCTCTTCAGATGCCTCCGGTGTTACAAATTTCAAAGTTTCCTTTTATTTATTAAGCCCCTCCTTCTAAAGTAGCGTGGGGCACACCTACACCATATCTCATCATAGAACACTCGGCCAGTTCATAGTTATGGACTGCAAATCCCATCATGCAGTTGGTTCGCAATCTGGACGAATGTCTCTTACAGCCGGATTTTTCCCTCCTCAAAGTGAGTGGCTGAAGAATGATTGGCTTGAGATTGTAGCACTGTGCTGGGCAACAAACGATTCCTGAGCCCTGCACTTCCAACCTCACAGTCCCGGTGTTGGCAAAGCTTGGAGACGATGGTAAAGTAACTCCGTCTCTCCGTGTGAGTCACGGACTGTCAGCTGGCAGCAAAGACCTCTGCCTCCATCGGACGTGGGGCGGTCCGGGTTGAGCCACTACACCCTGAACACTTTTGGAAGGGTCCCCTTTGCGTGGTACTGGCTTCACGCTAATATGCAAAAAATATCCTTCTCCTTCGAAAAAGACAAGGGGACACGGCAGGGCTTCAAGGAATCATTTATTCGAATTCTCTGGCATGACGCGTTTCGGCGGTAGCCTCTTCAGATGCCTCCGGTGTTACAAATTTCAAAGTTTCCTTTTATTTATTAAGCCCCTCCTTCTAAAGTAGCGTGGGGCACACCTACACCATATCTCATCATAGAACACTCGGCCAGTTCATAGTTATGGACTGCAAATCCCATCATGCAGTTGGTTCGCAATCTGGACGAATGTCTCTTACAGCCGGATTTTTCCCTCCTCAAAGTGAGTGGCTGAAGAATGGTTGGCTTGAGATTGTAGCACTCTGCTGGGCAACAAACGATTCCTAAGCCCTGCACTTCCAACCTCACAGTCCCGGTGTTGGCAAAGCTTGGAGACGATGGTAAAGTAACTCCGTCTCTCCGTGTGAGTCACAGACTGTCAGCTGGCAGCAAAGACCTCTGCCTCCATCGGACGTGGGGCAGTCCGGGTTGAGCCACTACACCCTGAACACTTTTGGAAGGGTCCCCTTTGCGTGGTACTGGCTTCACGCTAATATGCAAAAATATCCTTCTCCTTCGAAAAGACAAGGGGACACGGCAGGGCTTCAAGGAATCATTTATTCGAATTCTCTGGCATGATGCGTTTCGGCGGTAGCCTCTTCAGATGCCTCCGGTGTTACAAATTTCAAAGTTTCCTTTTATTTATTAAGCCCCTCCTTCTAAAGTAGCGTGGGGCACACCTACACCATATCTCATCATAGAACACTCGGCCAGTTCATAGTTATGGACTGCAAATCCCATCATGCAGTTGGTTCGCAATCTGGACGATATATATATATATGAAAATGAAAGTCCTGTCCGCAATCCGGCGGAACACCAGGCACGGACCTCAATGCAATTCAGGAAAATCACGAACTCCCACACAACATAGGTGGGTGAAGCAGTGTCGATTTTATTGAAGATTTAAAAACAAAAAAATGACCACAGGAACAGTGCCTGCCATGACGCGTTTCGCTCCTCACTGGGAGCTTGATCACATATATATATATATACATATGTATATAATATATACAAATATATAAACATATATATTTATATATATTCAAAGCAAAGCAGATGCTCCTTCCGGGCACCGGGAGACCCGTGGGAAGTGGCGTGAAAGCCGGCGGAGCCACCGGTAATCCAAATGAAAGCAGGCAATAAATCACAACGCGCTCTCAGGAAAAACACCACAGGGGATCAGTACAAAGGATTTATTGCATCATAAATCCAATTGTGACGCGTTTCGACTGGCAAGCGGTCTTGCTCACACGAAAACAGTGTATGTCAAACAGAACGTCATAAATACTAGAAACAAACGTAAGACTGGTGTTGCCTCGGTGTGTTACAGAAATCAAAAGAGGACTGTTGTTAACAAAATGTGAGTGCCATCTTGGAAAGGTGCTGTACATAGCGAAAACCCATTGATGCATAGGCTTGGCCAACATAGATGATACATACAATAACACTGGTATTGTGTAATGGTGCAACTATGCAAATGTACATTGTGTCAAATACACCTCGTTGTCTTTGTAAAAAGCCTAGCACATAATATCAGCTAAAGTTGCAGAGTTCTACAGTTATAGCGACAAAGTGCCATAGTACCAAAGATATGGTCAAACAATATGAAATAAATATAAATGTGGTTAGAACGAAACCCTGACCGCAAAGTTTACGCCCGTGTTATTCATGATTGGAATAAACAACGCAGTGGTGTATAAACAAACGCGAGCATGAAATACAACTCGCTGGTATCGCAAAGGCCCAACCAAATGTATCAGCCGTATCAGCCGTGGTGGCAGTATACTATAAGTGCAACAGCAAAGTGCCTATTTATATACATAGCATATTCTCAAAAAGGTTTTTGCACTCCCCAAGTGGGATAGACAGCGCATCAACATCAAATCTGAGACGCTCGACAAAGTGCTCCAAACAAAAAAAAATAGAAACAAAAGTTGAAAAAGCATAGTGAAATCCTTATCTTAAGCACAGTGGACAGCGGGTAAAACTTCTCCAACGAAGAAAAGGGTAGGGAACCCGGAAGGTCAGGGTGGATCAGAGGGCCCCTTCCTTTCCTCCTGCAAAATAAGGAGTAATGCTATTAGCGACACAGATGGCTGTCTGAAGGCAGACAATCAGGTTGGGACAGCATCGTAAACAGATTAAGGCATTGAGCTGGTAAAATCCACAGTGAAGAAAATGTAATGTCAGGAAAAGAAAGAAATATCTAGGAAAGAAGTTCAAGAAATAGTAAGAAGAAGAAGAAATAACTGAAAGGAGAGCTGGAGCGGAAGAGATAAGCATGTGGATAAGAGACACATGTGGAACAGATGGCAACATATGTTGTTATATAGTATGCAAATGTACAGCTATTTGTTCGTCCACATTGTGTCTCCCCGGATAGCGGGTTCTGAGATCAATAATGTGTCGGGATTCCCGTTTTCTGAGTAAAAGTTCTCTATTCCCTCCCCGCGTGTTGGTATGAATTTGTTCAATGACAAAGTATTTCAGATTGGAGCTGTTGGAATAGTGATGTTGCTCGAAGTGTCTCACTATGGGGTAGTGATGGTCCTTGTTTGTAATGCCCCTCACATGCTCTAACACCCTTTTTTTGGCCGTGTGTATGGTGCTGCCCACATAACAAATATTGCAAGGGCATTCCAGGACATATATGACATATGAAAAGCTGCAGGTGAGAAACTGTTTTATGTGTATGACTGAGTTTGTAGTGGTATTGCGGTATTCCTTTCTCATGAGGCTGCCACGACAGGCCTTACAGTGACCGCATGGAAAGAAACCCTGCAGGTTCATATTGTTCTTGCCTGTGATGGTAGTGATGTCAATATGCACTAGAATGTCTCTTAAGTTGCGTCCTCTCCTGTATGTTATTCTGCGTCTTTCAGTAATGGATTTGCCAATGATGGGGTCTTTGGTAAGGACTTCCCAGTTTTTGGCCAGTATCGTTTGTATGTTGTTGGAATTGCCATTGTATGTCAGTATAATTCTAGTCATGTCACTGTCTTCAATGTTCTCCTCGTTGACTTCTGCTTCCCTCAAAGTATTGTCCCTCTCTACTGTCATGACTTTGTCGACTGCTTTGCGGAGAACCCAACCGGGATAGCCCCTTTCACTGAATCTTGTCAGCATGATGTCTTGCTCTTGGAGAAAAGTTGCCTCAGAGCTACAGTTATGTTTAGCTCGGAGGAGTTCCCCGTAGGGGATTCTCCACTTGAGGTTATCGGGGTGGCTACTCAACGGGTGAAGTAGAGTGTTGCCAGCGGTTGACTTCCTAAAGAGGCTTGTGTGTATCGCATTGTTGGAAATTTCGACTGTAACGTCAAGAAATTCCACACACTAGTCACTTATATTGCTCGACAATGTCAGATTGATATCGTTCTGATTCAATTTTCTGATGAAGTCTTTGGCATCAGATTCTGTCCCATCCCATATGACAAACAGGTAGTCAATGTATCTTAACCATAAGACAACCTGTTTGAAGTCATCGTCAAGACTGTCATCCTTCCTGATATCCTCCTCCCATGCCCCCAGAAACAGATTCCCAAAACTGGTGGCAAAACAAGTCCCCATGGCAGTTCCGAGGACTTGCCTGTAAATGTCGCCATTGAAGAGGAAAAAGTTGTTGTGGAGACAGTACCGTGTCATGTGTAGGATCATGTTGGTATGTTCCATATAACGTATGGGGCGTTTGGTGAGATATTTTTCACATGCCTTGATGCCCAAGTCGTGATCGATGATAGTATAGCGTGAATTGGCATCCATAGTGATCAAGAGAAAACCGGTTTGCCATTGGATGTTTTCGATTTTAATCAGAAAATCTTTAGTATCCTTGACATAGGATGGTAAGGATATGACATGTTCCCTGAGAAAATTATCCACATATCTGGATAAGTTTTCAAGGGAGCTCCCTCTGGAAGACACAATGGGTCTGCCAGGTGGATTGGACTTGTCTTTGTGGATTTTGGGGAGCAGATAGAAGACAGGGAGTTTGGGAAAACCCTTTTTGAGAAAACAAAATTCTTCCCACTCCAAGAGTCCTGTGTCCCTCCAATCCATCAGTAAGCTCCATATGTTGGTGATGCTGCAGTTGTGCTCGTCTTTGCTGGCTTTGACATAAAAGGTTTGGTCATTGAGTTGCCTTATGGCTTCTGTGATATACATTTCCCTGCTCAGGATAACCACATTGCCGCCTTTGTCGGATGGCCTGATGATAATGGTGTTATCCTGTGCTAGAGACTTGATGGCATCTTTCTGTGTTTTGGTAAGATTGTGTTGCATGGTGGGATGTTTTCTAAACCAGGGTTTTTGTCTGAACTGGAGTAACTGATTGGACACCAAGTCCTGAAATGTGTCAATATTATTGTGTGGCATCAACGGAAGGAAAGTGGATTTGGGTTTGAAATTGGTCAATGCAGCTTTGTCATAAGTGACCTCTAAATTGTCCAAAATCTGATATATATTGGTGTTTTCGTTGATTGTCCCGCCCTCCAGTTCATGCATGGTCAATAAGGTGTCAATGTCACTGATATTAAGTTCTTCATCAGTGATTGTCCTTTGAATATTTCTGGGTTCTATGTTGTTGGATAATTTTAATTTGTGCTATTTCTTAAGTTTCAGCTTTCTACAGAATTTGAACAGGTCTATCCTGGTGTCAACATAGTCGACTGGTTGGGTAGGACAGAAAGACAACCCCAAGCATAATGTTCTTTTCTCAAGTTGGCTGAGGGGTTTGTCCGTGAGATTGATGATAGTTCGATTTACCTGTTCATCATCCATTATAGGGCTGTTCTGGAGCGAGTCGATAAATTTCCCACGTGCTCCATGCTGTTGCCTCTTCCTCCGCCTCTGCTTGAGTCTCTTCCGTCTTTTGCATTGGCTCCCCGGCCTCTTCCCCTGCCACGTCCTCGTGAGTTCGGATTCTTGATCTTTGGTTTTGGTGTAACTCTTGTAGTTTGCCAGCCCATGCGCAGGAGCCGGTACTCGTCTAAAAAGGTCTTAGGACGAGTATCTGTTTCACTTCCTGAAGCTGAACTTCCTGAAGTTAAGGATGTGGTTGTTGAGTCGGTGTCGGGATCGCTTGATGTTTCTCTCATTTCTTCTCTTGCCGTCGGGATGTAGTTGGCAGACCCTGTTCCGGTATTGTGTGTTTCATACATGTGGTCGTACTTGCGGCTGTACGTAAGGATCCTTCCGGATTCGTAGTCCCCGCAGTCGCGATGTAGTTTGCGCTGCTTCCTGGCTTTGATGTCATCTGCATAGTTGGTCAGTCTATAACACACCAAGGCAACACCAGTCTTACGTTTGTTTCTAGTATTTATGACGCTCTGTTTGCCATACACTGTTTTCGTGTGAGCAAGACCGCTTGCCGGTCGAAACGCATCACGATTGGATTTATGGTGCAATAAATCCTTTGTACTGATCCCCTGTGGTGTTTTTCCTGAGAGGGCCTTTTGATTTATTGCCTGCTTTCATTTGGATTACCGGTGGCTCCGCCGGCTTTCGCACCACTTCCCACAGGTCTCCCGGTGCCCGGAAGGAGCATCCGCTTTGCTTTGAACTTTTACGAAGTGGACCTTCAGCAAGACCGTCCGCCCAGGAACAAGATCTGTGCAGTTTCACAGTGGCATGCAAGTATCTTGAGTCGTCTCAGAGGTGAGTGTGCGCGCTGTTTGGGGGGTGGTGGGGTCTGCCAGTGTTGGAGGACATGGGGGGCTTTACTACACCTGTTCGCGCAGCGCTCAGTCTCTGGGTGACGTCAGCAACCGGCAACCCAGTGTTTCGTGAGTAACTCGGCTCCATGCACACTGGACTATACAGGACTGCATACTGCATCAGATGATCAATGCATTTTCCTTACAACATGTGTGCACTGCAGCTACTCTAGCTATCGGGTTGCACATAAGGGGCAGCAGGAAGAACTTGGCATCTGCCAAGAGGAGATAACCCAGGATTTCAGCAGTATCTTATTGTGCTTAGTAGACAAGTGTATTACACACTATGGACGACGACACTGACAGACGTGCAGTGGCACAAACACTGTTCACAAGAGCCCCAGGAAGAGGGCAGACAGTCAGCAATGCAACAGCAAAGGAATCTACAACCATGGATTCATTGAGGAAGTTGGAGAAATTAAGCAAGAACGAGATCTCAAAATGTTGGGAGGCGATCTCCCTCCAAGACTATATTGACAAACAAATGGTTCCCAGAGGCTTGAGGATCTATATCACCCCGTCGTATGAGTCACCGAATCCAAGCATGCTGGAAGAATGGGCTGCCAATTCAGCCAAAAGCTCTAGAACCATGATGGAAATCCTTGTGAAATATGCCTGGCAAGACAGGGAGATAACCATCAACAACATCAAAGGTTTGAGAGAAGAATTGAGCAAGAGCACTGAGCAAGACACCATTTCCAAATTCCTTGGCGATATGAAACAAAGACTGACCAACTATGAAGATGACATCAAAGTCAGGAAGCAGCGCAAACTACATCGCGACTGCGGGGACTACGAATCCGGAAGGATCCTTACGTACAGCCGCAACTACGACCACATGTATGAAACACACAATACCGGAACAGGGTCTGTCAACTACATCCCGACGGCAAGAGAAGAAATGAAAGAAACATCAAGCGATCCCGACACCGACTCAACAGCCACATCCTTAACTTCAGGAAGTTCAGCTTCAGGAAGTGAAACAGATACTCGTCCTAAGACTTTTTTAGACGAGTACCGGCTCCTGCGCAGGGGCCGGCAAACTACAAGAGTTACACCAAAACCAAAGATCAAGAATCTGAACTCACGAGGACGTGGCAGGGGAAGAGGCCGGGGCGCTAACGCAAAAGACGGAAGAGACTCAAGCAGAGGCGGAGCAAGAGGTAAGAGCATGGAGCACGTGGGAAATTTATCAACTCGCTCCAGAACAGCCCTATAATGGATGATGAACAGGTAAATCGAACTATCATCAATCTCACGGACAAACCCCTCAGCCAACTTGAGAAAAGAACATTATGCTTGGGGTTATTTTTCTGTCCTACCCAACCAGTCGACTATGTTGACACCAGGATAGACCTGTTCAAATTCTGTAGAAAGCTGAAACTCAAGAAATGGCACAAATTAAAATTATCCAACAACATAGAACCCAGAAATATCCAAAGGACAATCACTGATGAAAAACTTAATATCAGTGACATTGACACCTTAGTGACCATGCATGAACTGGATGGCGGGACAATCAACGAAAACACCAATATATATATCAGATTTTGGACAATTTAGAGGTCACTTATGACAAAGCTGCATTGACCAATTTCAAACCCAAATCCACTTTCCTCCCGTTGATGCCACACGATAATATTGACACATTTCAGGACTTGGTGTCCAATCAGTTAATCCAGTTCTGACAAAAACCCTGGTTTAGAAAACATCCCACCATGCAACACAATCTTCCCAAAACACAGAAAGATGCCATCAAGTCTCTAGCACAGGATAACACCATTATCGTCAGGCCAGCGGACAAAGGCGGCAACGTGGTTATCCTGAGCAGGGAAATGTATATCACAGAAGCAATGAGGCAACTCAATGACCAAACCTTTTATGTCAAAGCCAGCAAAGACGAGTACAACTGCAGCATCACCAACATATGGAGCTTACTGATGGATTGGAGGGACAGAGGACTCTTGGAGTGGGAAGAATTTTGTTCTCTCAAAAAGGATTTTCCCAAACTCCCTGTCCTCTATCTGCTCCCCAAAATCCACAAAGACAAGTCCAATCCACCTGGCAGACCCATTGTGTCTTCCAGAGGGAGCTCCCTTAAAAACGTATCCAGATATGTGGATAATTTTCTCAGGGAACAAGTCATATCCTTACCATCTTATGTCAAGGATACTAAAGATTTTCTGATTAAAATCAAAAACATCCAATGGCAAACCGGTTTTCTCTTGATCACTATGGATGCCAATTCACTCTATACTATCATCGATCACGACTTGGGCATCAAGGCATGTGAAAGATATCTCACCAGATGCCCCATACGTTATATGGAACATACCAACATGATCCTACACATGACACGGTACTGTCTCCACAACAACTTTTTCCTCTTCAATGGCGACATTTACAGGCAAGTCCTCGGAACTGCCATGGGGACTTGTTTTGCCCCCAGTTTTTGGAATCTGTTTCTGGGGGCATGGGAGGAGGATATCAGGAAGGATGACAGTCTTGACAATGACTTCAAACAGGTCATCTTATGGTTAAGATACATTGACGACCTGTTTGTCATGTGGGATGGGACAGAATCTGATGCCAAAGACTTCATCAGAAAATTGAATCAGAACGATATCAATCTGACATTGTCGAGCAATATAAGTGACTAGTGTGTGGAATTTCTTGACGTTACAGTCGAAATTTCCAACAATGTGATACACACAAGACTCTTTAGGAAATCAACCGCTGGTAACACTCTACTTCACGGTTGAGTAGCCACCCCGATAACCTCAAGTGGAGTATCCCCTACGGGGAACTCCTCCGAGCTAAACATAACTGTAGCTCTGAGGCAACTTTTCTCCAAAAGCAAGACATCATGCTGACAAGATTCAGTGAAAGGGGCTATCCCGGTTGGGTTCTCCGCAAAGCAGTCGACAAAGTCATAACAGTAGAGAGGGACAAGACTTTGAGGGAAGCAGAAGTCAACGAGGAGAACATTGAAGACAGTGACATGACTAGAATTATACTGACATACAATGGCAATTCCAACAACATACAAAAGATACTGGCCACAAACTGAGAAGTCCTTACCAAAGACCCCTTCATTGGCAAATCCATTACTGAAAGACCCAGAATAACATACAGGAGCAGACGCAACTTAAGAGACATTCTAGTGCATATTGACATCACTACCATCACAGGCAAGAACAATATGAACCTGCAGGGTTTCTTTCCATGCGGTCACTGTAAGGCCTGTCGTGGCAGCCTCATGAGAAAGGAATACTGCAATACCACTACAAACTCAGTCATACACATAAAACAGTTTCTCACCTGCAGCTCTTCATACGTCATATATGTTCTGGAATGCCCTTGCAATCTTTGTTATGTGGGCAGCACCCTACACACGGCCAAAAAAAGGGTGTTAGAGCATATGAGGGCCATTACAAACAAGGACCATCACTACCCCATAGCGAGACACTTCGAGCAACATCACTATTCCAACAGCTCCAATCTGAAATACTTTGTCATTGAACAAATTCATACCAACACGCGGGGAGGGAATAGAGAACTTTTACTCAGAAAACGGAAATCCCGACACATCATTGATCTCGGAACCCGCTATTCGGGGGGACACAATGTGGACGAAGATATAGCTGTACATTTGCATACTATGTAACAACATCTGTTGCCATCTATTCCACATGTGTCTCTTATCCGCATGCTTATCTCTTCCGCTCCAGCTCTCCTTTCAGTTATTTCTTCTTCTTCTTACTATTTCTTCTTTTCTTTCCTAGATATTTCTTTCTTTTCCTGACATTTCATTTTCTTCACTGTGGATCTTACAAGCTCAATGCCTTAATCTGTTTACGATGCTGTCCCACATACACAACAGGAGCACAGGGGGAAAGAAAGGGGTCAGATCGCCTCCCACTCAATCATTTATAAACATCACAAGACCTGACCTCTGTAGAACGAATATCCTTATATTTTTAAGACCCACAGGGAGTTTATCAACAACTTTTGACTTACCCCACAGGTACAGCTAACTGCCAGTGACCTGTTGGTCCAACTATTCCATTTAGAAAGAACGTCAATAACCACATAACATACACACATAAGAGTGTCTTTAAACCATCACATAAATGTGTGAAACCGAAAAAATGTGAGACAGGCCAGAAAGCACCTCACGTACGCAAACCCAAGGAGCTGCTGGATGGTACTCGCCAGTATGCCCACGTTATCATCATAGGGTGCTTTCATGACCGAACAGAAAAAGAAAGTGTGTGCTGAAATTCCTCTGAGGTGAGAAATCAGAAAAAATAAGAAATGAATCAAAAGATGTGGCAAACACCACTGAGAATGCTAGTGTCACTCAGTGCCCACTGGTCCCCAACCGTGAAAAGAGAATTATTATTCTCACAATTAACCCCTTCGATGCTCATGACGGAATGGTTCCGTCATGAGCATCGGTGCTCCTGTGCTCATGACGAAACCATTCCGTCATGAGTACAGGGGCACGAAATCCCTCTGCTGCAGACAGCAGAGGGATTTCTTTTTCTCCCCCAAAGCTTCGGGAGCTGGGGAAGAGCTTCCCAGCTCCCAAGGCCCCCCCGCCATTTCTGTGAACTGACGATCAGCGCGCACGTCGCGCTGACGTCATTTCACAGAAACCGAAACTGAAATGAGCCTTTAGGCTCATTTCAGTTTCACTTTCTACGTGCTCAGGGGGCTATCTCAGCCCCCTGAGCACGTAGAAAGGCGGGAGAGGTATCATTGGAAAGGGGAGAATCCCTAGACACCAGGGAGGGGGAAGCGGCTCCTTGGGCAAGGGCCTTTGCTCCCCCATATGCATTTGGGCAAATTTAGTCTCTCTGCCCCCCCTGGGGGGCAGATGGGGCAGTAGCCCCCAATCTGCCCCCCCCCAGAGGGGCATAAAGCCCACTAGATACCAGGGATTTTTGTTTATATTTAAATTAGGGGTGGGGGCTGCCCAATATGGGCATGCCAATGCCCCCAACCCCCCGGCCACAAAATCAAAGTCTTTCTGCCCCCCCCTGGGGGCAGAAAGCCCACTAGATACCAGGGATTTTTTTTTAAAATTATAATTAGGGGTGGGGTCTGCCCAATATGGGCATGCCAATGCCCCCACCCCCGCCGCAAAGGTACAGTCTTTCTGCCCCCCCTGTGGGGAAGATGGGGGCAGTAGCCCCCAATCTGCCCCCCCGGGGGGGCAGAAAGCCCACTAGATACCAGGGATTTTTTTTTAAATTATAATTCGGGGTGGGGGCTGCCCAATATGGGCATCCCAATGCCCCCACCCCCTGCCACAAAGGTACAGTCTTTTTGCCCCCCCCTGGAGGGCAGATAAGGACAGTACCCCCAATCTGCCCCCCCGGGGGGGCAGAAAGCCCATAAGACACCAAGTTGTTTTCCCCCCGATGAATTTAGGGGCGGGGGTTGCCCAAGATGGGCATGCCAATGCCCCCACCCCTCCCCCCCACAAAATTCCAGTCTTTCTGCCCCCTGGAGGGGAGATGGGGGCAGTAGCCCCCAATCTGCCTCCCCGGGGGGACAGAAAGCACCCTAGATGCCAGGGATTATTTTTATTATAGGCCCGGGGTGGGGGCTGCCAAGAATGGGCATGCAAATGCCCCCACCCAACCCCCCAAAGAAAACAAAAGACTTTCTGCCCCCCCAGGAGGCAGATGGGAGCAATAGCCCCTGATCTGCCCCCCCGGGGGGGGCAGAAACCCACTAAGCGCCAGGGATTTGTTTTTTCTATAGGTAGGGGTGGGGCCTGCCCAGAATGGGCATGTCAATGAACCACCCAAATAAAAAATGCTACAGTCTTTCTGCACCCCCCTGGGAGGCAGCTGGGGCAATAGCACCTTATCTGCACCCCCGGGGGGGCAAAAAGCCCACTAGCCACCAGGGATTTTTTTCTCTCCAAATTTCGGGGTGGGGCTGCCAAGAATGGACATGCTAATGGCCCCACCCACCCCAAAAAAGATGCCACCGTCTTTCTGCCCCTCCCAGGAGGCAGATGGGGGCAGTAGCCCCTGATCTGCAGAAAGCCCACTATGCGCCAGTGAATATGCGTGCTTTTTTATATGCAGGGGTGGGGGCTGACCAGAATGGGCATCCAAATGCCCCCAACCCCCCCAAAAGAATAGCCACAGTCTTTCTGCGCCCCTCTGGGGCATATCGGGGCAATAGCCCCTGATTTCCCCCCTCCCCAGGGCGGCAGAAAGCCCACTAGCCACTGACTTTTTTTTCAGAATGTGCCTACCTGTGGATTTTGGGTCCTAGCGCAGCCGGCACCTAGGGAAACATAGCAAACCTATATATTTTTCAAAACTAGACACCCAGGAGAATCCAGGATGGGGTGACTTGTCTGGCTCTCACCAGGTTCTGTTACCCAGAATCCCTTGCAAACCTCAAAATTTGTAAAATAAAAAAATTTCCTCACATTTTCTGGGTAAGAAAACGTTGGGGGATCCACGCAAGCCATACCTCCCTGGAATCCCCCGGGTGTCTAGTTTTCAGAAATGTGTGGGTTTGGTAGGTTTCCCTAGCTGGCTGCCGAGCACAGGGCCAAAAACCCAGGTGACCGTCCTTCCAAAACCAGGTCGTTTTGTGATAGGCAATTGTGATGTTGCCTCAATACGTTTTGGGCCCTTGCCTGTCAGAAATGTGAGGAAAATGTGTTTTTTTTTACAATTTTTTAGGTTTGCAAGGGATTCTGGGTAACAGAACCAGGTGAGAGCCAGTCAAGTCACCCCATCCTGGATTCCCCTGGGTGTCTAGTTTTCAAAAATGTATAGGTTTGCTAGATTTCCCTAGGTGCCGGCAGAGCTAGGGTTAAAAAACTACAGCTAGGCACTTTGCCAAAAAAGGGTCATTTTTCACTGTGAAATTGTGGTGTGTCCACGTTGTGTTTTGCGCCGTTTCCTGTCGCGGGCACTAGGCCTACCCACACAAGTGAGGTACCATTTTTCTCTGAAGACTTTGGGGAACGCGGGGTGGGTGGAAATTTGTGGATCCTTGCAGATTCCAGAACTTTCCACCACAGAAATGTTAGGAAAATGTGGATTTTTTGACAATGTTTTAGGTTTGCAAGGGATTCTGGGTAACAGAACCTGGTGCGAGCCAGTCAAGTCACCCCATACTGGATTCCCCTGGGTGTCTAGTTTTCAGAAATGTATAGGTTTGCTAGGTTTCCCTAGGTGCCGGCAGAGTTAGGGTTCAAAAACTACAGCTAGGCACTCTGCCAAAAAAGGGTAATTTTTCACTGTGAAATTGTGGTGTGTCCACGTTGCGTTTTGTGCCGTTTCCTGTTGCGGGCACTAGGCCTAGCCACACAAGTGAGGTACCATTTTTCTCTGTAGACTTTGGGGAACGCGGGGTGGGTGGAAATTTGTGGATCTATGCAGATTCCAGAACTTTCCACCACAGAAATGTGAGGAAAATTTGTTTTTTTTGACAATTTCTTAGGTTTGCAAGGGATTCTGGGTAACAGAACCTGGTGAGAGCCAGTCAAGTCACCCCATCCTGGATTCCCCAGGGTGTCTAGTTTTCAAAAATGTATAGGTTTGCTAGGTTTCCCTAGGTGCCGGCAGAGCTAGGGTTCAACAACTACAGCTAGGCACTTTGCCAAAAAAGGGTCATTTTTCACTGTGAAATTGTGGTGTGTCCACGTTGCGTTTTGTGCCGTTTCCTGTTGCGGGCACTAGGCTTACCTACACAAGTGAGGTACCATTTTTCCAGAAGACTTTGGGGAACGCGGGGTGGGTGGAAATTTGTGGATCCACGCAGATTCCAGAACTTTTCACCACAGAAATGGGAGGAAAATGTGTTTTTTTTGACAATTTTTTAGGTTTGCAAGGGATTCTGGGTAACAGAACCTGGTGAGAGCCAGTCAAGGCACCCCATCCTGGATTCCCCTGGGTGTCTAGTTTTCAAAATGTATAGGTTTGCTAGGATTCCCTAGGTTCTGGCAGAGCTAGGGTTCAAAAACTACAGCTAGGCACTTTGTAAAAAAAGGGTAATTTTTCATTGTGAAATTGTGGTGTGTTCACGTTGCGTTTTGAGCCGTTTCCTGTCGTGGGCACTATGCCTACCCACACAAGTGAGGTACCATTTTTATCGGGAGACTTAGGGTAATTCAGATTTGTAAAGCAACTGTTATTACCTATTGACTTTTGATGCATTTCTGCCTTCTAAATGAAAGACAATGTGTAAAAAGAAGTCATTTTGAAAAATGACCGATAATTCTCATGCTAGTATGAGTATTCACAATTTTGGAAATGTGCAAATATCTACTGTTTCTAAACTCTATATTTTGTTCCCATTTCAGAAATACATAGGTGTCTTTCATACCGATTTTTACATGTATACATTTTCCCAGAATAATTGCCATATACCTGGTACATAATAAAAAACCATAGCAAGTCGCTGCTCAGTTTTTGGCTCTGAGTTCGTCGGGTTCTTGGTGAACCTACAAGTCCTATATATCCCCACAACCAGTAAGGTCCAGCGGATGTAACGGTATATTGCTTTGAAAGAGCTGTCATAATTAGAAGAAGTTACAGGTGAAAACGTTGACACAAAAGGCCGTTTTTTTCAACAAATTTTCAATTTTTCCTATATTTAAATGTTAGTTTCTATAAAGAAACCTTGAAGGATCTACACAAATGACCCCTTGCTGAATTCAGAATTTTGTCTACTTTTCTAAAATGTATAGCTTTCCAGGATCCATTATTGCTTTCATACCCATTTCTACCATTAACGGGAAGGAGGTTGGAAAGCACAAAAATAGCAAAAATAGGCTATGTCCCAGAAAAATGCCAAAACTGTGTAAAACATTTTGGTTTTCTGACAAAAGTCTGTCATTCCCTAAAATCTGTGAAAATGGTGATTTCAGCCCCACAAACCCTTTTTGATACCATTTGCAGGGAAAAACCCAGACGCTTTCATTTGCAGCACGTTTTTCCCAAAAAAACAAAATTTAGCTCTATTTTGGCTAATTTCTGGGTCCCCTCCAGGGGAATCCACAAACCCTGGGTACCTTTAGAATCCCCAGGATGTTGGAAGAAAAGGACGCACATTTTGCGCGGATACCTTATGTGGTCAAAAAGTTAAAGGGGCCTAAGCACGAACTACCCCAAATAGCCAAAAAAAGGCTTAGCACAGGGGGGGGGGGGGAAGGCCTAGCAGCGAAGGGGTTAAAATGGGGTACCACTCACATGCAGAACATACTATATTTAATGCCGTGAGTGTCCTCAGATTAAAAGAAAGGTATGTATATGGCCCACTTTCAAACACGAAAGGCCAACATGTTTCGTTGCCAGCCTGTTTTCGGCAACTTCATCAGGACTGATGAGGAAACCAGTCTTCACCTCAATCGTTTATCACACCCAACCTGTGGTTATTGACTAGATTAAAAAGAAGAACGTGCCAATCATAAACAAATCCTGTCTTCACAATGCTCTTCAGCATTCCTTAATAGACCCCCTCCATGCGATTATATATTTACCGAGTGGCTGCTGTCATCCCTCGTACCTGCAAACCACTTCGTTAAAGGATCGCACGCCAGATGGTCGCGTATCTCCTTCAAGACTGCAATCGTCAGTGTCAACCTACAAACACACATGTGTTAAATATCACCAGTGTATGCAGCCCACCTGCACCAAATCATTTTACATGTGCATTACTACTGCCACCTCATGCTCAATCCGCCGTGTCATTCCATTCACTGACTTCAGGCTCATTGATAGGATTTAAAGCCAATAGTACTCGGGAGTGTTTTTTATGTATGCCATTCCCTTCGCCAACCAGTTGTTCATTTGCATACCCAACCTGCCGGCTATGTTAAAATCACAGTGAAGTGTAAGCTTATAACCATTGTTTAGTAATCCATAACTTTTATAATACGAGTGCCAGGACCTCCGGCACCGTTAATTGAATATGTAGCACGGAGTCCTGCACCGCCATCCCCAATGATGATAGTGTTGTCAATAAATGCACTCGGTACACGCAGGGAGTTAAACACCGTGTTCGGTGCTTTACAACAAACCCCTCCCGCATTGATGAAACCATCTTATTGCGTCCTCGGGCAGCCTCGGCTTCTGTGCTCTGTCCTGGTGGCTCACTGTGGACGCCAGCACCAATTTTAAGAAAACGCCCGGACCTGGAAGCACATGACGCGCAACACGTGTCTTGAGGGTAGTTTAAAAATTCAGCCACACTTCACCACTAACATGGCAGCCATTTTGTAACATCTTAGGGTCGATAGAGATATACTCTCCCTGTAAACAGGGATACATTTCATAGTTTAGGAAATACTCATAGTTTGTCAAAAAAGAGTTTTTTTTAAAAAAAGGATTCACATTAAAATAATTATTTATTCTTTATCTACAAACACCTCATTGAACTCCTCAAACATCAGTCTGCACTCTATACAATAGATGTGTCCCATCATGTATTTTTTCATATTTTTCATTACAGAGACCATGCAATATCATTCCTGAATGGTTAGTCTACAGGGTCTACACGATTGGTGAAATACAACCATCAAGTATGGCCCAGTAGAATGCATGACCCAAATACCCTGAAAAACAGGCCATTAAGCACAATGTTTGGCCCTACTATTTACCCACTCTATTCCATTCAATGGAATCGTTCAGGCCCGTCCGGTCAACTCTCTCAGTGAAAATCCATCTTGCCTCTTTACTGGCCAAGATGTCGTCCATGTTGTAATTCTCACCCACCACCTTTTCCAGGACAGTCCATTTCAGATCCCTGAAATTGTGCTTTTGTTCCCGGAAATGTTGAACGAGGCGTGTGGTCAACTTTCCTGATTTCAAAGTGCTCAGGTGCTCTTGTATCCGCACCTTAACTTTACGTGACGTGAGTCCTATGTAATGCAAACCGCACACACATGTAAGCCTATAGATCACATGTGTAGTGTTGCAATTGCTGAACTTGTTTAAATACCACGTTTTCCCACTTACAAGCTGGACACTCTTTGTCGCTTCAGTGAGGTCACAAACTGAGCACCCACCACACCGATAATGCCCTGTTGGTAGGCCTGATTCCTTTTTCTGTTGGATCGGGCGCGTGTGGACCAATCTATCTTTAAGATTAGGAGCCCTACTGAAAGCAATGTCGGGGAGGCATTTTTTTCCCCCCAGTGTCCAACAGTGGCCAGTGTTTCCGTATTATTTGCCTAATTTTCGTAGACAATGGATCAAAAGTTGTTACTACAGGTAAACACTGTTCATTTTGTTTAACTGACCTCTCCAGCAAAGCTTTACGGGGTGTGTTCAAGGCACGCTTACGGGCTCTTTGGACCACCTTAGTGGGGTAGCCCCTGTTCTGCAGTTTCATGACCAGGTCTTCGGATTGTCCCACAAACATTTCCGTTGAGGAAGAGTTCCTGCGGTACCTCAAAAACTGGCCCACAGGCAGGTTATCGCGTAATGATCTAGGGTGAAAAGAGCGGTAATGCAAAAGGGAATTCCTATCAGTAGGCTTTTGATGGACAGCCGTCACTAGTCCATTGCCCTCAGCAGTTAGCTGTACCTGTGGGGGAAGTCAAAAGTTGTTGAGAAACTCCCCGTGTGTCTTTAAAATATAAGGATATTCGTTCTACAGAGGTCAGGTCTTGTGATGTTTATAAATGATTGAGTGGGGGGCGATTTGACCCCTTTCTTTCCCCCTGTGCTCCTGTTGTGTATGTGATTTATGTATGGCGGCTCAGCCGTGAGGGCATAGCATAAACCTTTTAGATGATCGCGCCGATCATAAATAAAAAGGTCCCTGTAGAAAGGAAAACGTATTGTTGTTGAGCTATTAAGAAATTGTACTGAAGGTAGTACTAAGGTTTTTGTCCCTGCATTGATATGGACAGAAATTGTTTAGCCTTCTCCTACGAACAAATTGTTCTGATTTTATCTGGCCCCTCACTACTACCTGACGCCCCATTGACCAGTAATACAACAGCTAGGGAAGAGTGGGACAAGCTAACTAACACACGAAAACGTCAGATTTGTGTGGCCCTTCATGGGGTGTTAATGATTGAATACCTCCGCGCAAGCGCAGCCCCACCAAGTCTGATTGTAAGAATCGAACCAAAGATCTTTTTGGAAGACAAGCAGTTCCGAGTGGACTGGAGCTATATAGCTAACAAGTGCACTCGGGACTGGTTGATTCTAATTATAAACATGGCTAAGAGGCTGAGTGAGGATTTTTTTAAAGAAGTTCTCAAGCTAGAGGAAGCTATCAAGGGGGACACGACAATCACTGACCCTAAGGGCAACTAGCCCGCATTCAGAGTGATCTTGCGGACTATAAAACATACATGGTGAACCAGAAAATTAAGGGTCTTAAACGGAATCTAGACCGGTTTACACACGAGTGGGCGTTTCCATACGTTGAGGACAAGTACTATCAGACTCCAGAACTGCCACAGGTTCAGAAGTTTCACAGGGGGGGACGTAGACAAACAAGGAGAACTCCTTACAATTGGACATTTGATAATACAAGTAGTGAGGAGGAAATGGGTGAACAACCGTCTACATCTAATCAGAGTAGGGTTAGGTTTACACCACAGAGTAGAGCCAAAGACGATCTAGGCGCACTCTTAAGGTCTTTTTTAGGCCAGGGCCAGATGGGCAACAGAGGAGGGGGAGCGCAAAGGGGAAGAGGCAGGGGCAGGTCCAACCTACAACCAGCATGGCAGGCATACTCACCCCTCATAACACGCAGCAGAGGCAGGACACCTCAGTAATTAACCCCCCGAATAATGTACAACAGTTACAGAACATTACTTCACCGGACACTGTTGACATAGTTGACAATCTCTCCAACTACTCACTCTCTGTAGAGGAGTTAAGAGTTCTGAACAAAGGCCTGGGGTTTGTCCCGACACCGAAGCACGATATTTTTAAATGTAGAATTGAGTTCTTTGAACTGATGAGAAAAATCAAGATCCACAAGTTCTTTGCGAACCAGGAGTTGGAAGCACCATCAGTTTTTGCCACTAATCTACATCGCCCCTCGAGATTTTGCCCTCCCAGTGCGTCAGTTGGCCCTGAGGTGTCTGTGTTTGAACAACGAGTACTCCACGATGTTGAGGCCTTGGAGGAGTTACAAAATGAGTTCCATCCTTGCAATATGAGTAGGACTGATTGGATGGCGGTAAAGTCATTGCAAGACAATAAGCCGATAACAATAAAACAAGCCGACAAGGGCGGTGCAGTGGTAGTGCTTGATACGCAGGACTACGAGAAGGAAGTCATGAGGCTACTTGGAGTGCGCACAAACTACCAACCGCTGGCACATGATCCCACACCTCAGTTACAAATATCATCGATGCCCTGGTGGCGAACTCTAAGGAAGAAAAAGTGGATAACTCATAAGGAAGCAGATTTTCTTGTGAATTTAAGACCCAGAATGCCAGCATTTTACATCTTGCCGAAGATCCACAAAGCCCAGCGCCCGCCGCCAGGCTGCCCGATTGTTTCGGGGATCCAATCAGTATTGGAGCCTTTGTCCCAGTTTGTGGACTTCTTTTTGAGGGAGTCGGTCATTATGCAACCATCTTTTGTGCAGGACACTACTGATGTTCTTAACATCTTGAACACAGTGGAGTATGACCCGATGAGACAGCTGCTGGTAACAATAGATATTGAATTTTTATATACCAGCATACCCCAAGATGCCACGCTGGTGGCAGCAGCACGTGCTCTTGGGGCACTTGAATGGTTTTATGACGTCCCCCAAACTTTTGTACTGCAATGCATAGAACTAGCCCTCATGAAAAACTTTTTTGCATATAAGGACCAGGTATATCTCCAAGTGTCGGGAACATCTATGGGGGCGACATTCGCGCCAACTCTGGCCTGCATTTATGTGGGCCAGTTCGAGGAGAATGTGGTCTATCATGCCTCCAACCCCTTCCGGGAGAATATTTCTCTCTGGAGTAGGTTTATTGATGATGTCCTCTGTATCTGGACCGGATCAGAGGACCAGCTATTGGTATTTCTATCATGCCTGAATGAACAAGATGACTGTTTGCGGTTCAGTTGGAGCATTAGCAGGGACTCTGCGGTATACCTGGATGTAGATATTACAGCGGAGGGCAATGGACTAGTGACGGCTGTCCATCAAAAGCCTACTGATAGGAATTCCCTTTTGCATTACCGCTCTTTTCACCCTAGATCATTACGCGATAACCTGCCTGTGGGCCAGTTTTTGAGGTACCGCAGGAACTCCTCCTCATCGGAAATGTTTGTGGGACAATCCGAAGACCTGGTCATGAAACTGCAGAACAGGGGCTACCCCACTAAGGTGGTCAAAAGAGCCCGTAAGCGTGCCTTGAACACACCCCGTAAAGCTTTGCTGGAGAGGTCAGTTAAACAAAATGAACAGTGTTTACCTGTAGTAACAACTTTTGATCCATTGTCTATGAAAATTAGGCAAATAATACGGAAACACTGGCCACTGTTGGACACTGGGGGGAAAAAAATGCCTCCCCTGAGATTTGCTTTCAGAAGGGCTCCTAATCGTAAAGATAGATTGGTACACACGTGCCCGATCCAACAGAAAAAGGAATCAGGCCTACCAACAGGGCATTATCGGTGTGGTGGGTGCTCAGTTTGTGACCTCACTGAAGCGACAAAGAGTGTCCAGCTTGTAAGTGGGAAAACGTGGTATTTAATCAAGTTCAGTAGTTGCAACACTACACATGTGATCTATAGGCTTACATGTGTGTGCGGTTTGCATTACACAGGACTCACGTCACGTAAAGTTAAGGTGCGGATACAAAAGCACCTGAGAACTTTGAAATCAGGAAAGTTGACCACACGCCTCGTTCAACATTACCGGGAACAAAAACACAATTTCAGGGATCTGAAATGGACTGTCCTGGAAAAGGTGGTGGGTGAGAAATACAACATGGACGACATCTTGGCCAGTAAAGAGGCAAGATGGATTTTCACCGAGAGAGTTGACCGGACGGGCCTGAACGATTCCATTGAATGGAATAGAGTGGGTAAATAGTAGGGCCAAACATTGTGCTTAATGGCCTGTTTTTCAGGGTATTTGGGTCATGCATTCTACTGGGCCATACTTGATGGTTGTATTTCACCAATCATGTGGACCCTGTAGACTAACCATTCAGGAATGATATTGCATGGTCTCTGTAATGAAAAATATGAACAAAAATACATGATGGGACACATCTATTGTATAGAGTGCAGACTGATGTTTGAGGAGTTCAATGATGTGTTTGTAGATAAAGAATAAATAATTATTTTAATGTGAATCCTTTTTTTTTAAAAACTCTTTGTTGACAAACTACGAGTATTTCCTAAACTATGAAATGTATCCCTGTTTACAGGGAGTGTATATCTCTATCGATACTAAGATGTTACAAAATGGCCGCCATATTAGTGGTGAATTTTGGCAGAATTTTGAAACTACCCCAAGACGCGCGTTGCGCGTCATGTGCTTCTGGGCCCGGGCGTTTTCTTAAAATTTGGTGCTGGCGTCCACAGTGAGCCACCGGGACGGAGCACAGAAGCCGAGGCTGCCTGAGGATGTGGTAAGAGGGTTCCATCAATGTGGGAGGGGTTTGTTCTAAAGCACCGAACATGGTGTTTAACTCCCTGTGTGTACTGAGTGCATTTATTGACAACACTATCATCATTGGGGATGGGGGTGCAGGACTCCATGCTACATATTCAATTAACGGTGCTGGAGGTCCTGGCACTCGTATTATAAAAGTTATGGACATTACTAAACAATGGTTATAAGCTGACACTTCACTGTGATTTTAACATTGCCGGCAGGTTGGGTATGCAAATGAACAACTGGTTGGTGAAGGGAATGGCATACATAGAAAACACTCCCGAGTACTATTGGCTTTAAATCTTATCAATGAGCCTGAAGTCAGTGAATGGAATGACACGGGGGATTGAGCATGAGGTGGCAGTAGTAATGCACATGTAAAATGATTTGGTGCAGGTGGGCTGCATACACTGGTGATATTTAACACATGTGTGTTTGTAGGTTGACACTGACGATTGCAGTCTTGAAGGAGATATGCGACCATCTGGCGCGCGATCCTTTAACGAAGTGGTTTGCAGGTACGAGGGATGACAGCAACCACTCGGTAAATATATAATCATATGGAGGGGGTTTATTAAGGAATGCTGAAGAGCATTGTGAAGACAGGATTTGTTTATGATTGGCACGTTCTTCTTTTTAATCTTGTCAATAACCACAGGTTGGGTGTGATAAACGATTGAGGTGAAGACTGGTTTCCCCATCAGCCCTGATGAAGTTGCCAAAAACAGGCTGGCAACGAAACATGTTGGCCTTTCGTGTTTGAAAGTGGGCCATATACATACCTTTCTTTTAATCTGAGGACACTCACGGCATTAAATAAAGTATGTTCTGCATGGGAGTGGTACCCCATTTTAATTGTGAGAATAATAATTCTCTTTTCACGCTTGGGGACCAGTGGGCACTGAGTGACACTAGCATTCTCAGTGGTGTTTGCCACATCTTTTGATTCATTTCTTATTTGTTCTGATTTCTCACCTCAGAGGAATTTCAGCACAAGCTTTCTTTTTCTGTTCGGTCATGAAAGCAACCTATGATGATAACATGGGCATACTGGCGAGTACCATCCAGCAGCTCCTTGGGTGTGCGTACATGAGGTGCTTTCTGGCCTGTCTCACATTTTTTCTGTTTCACACATTTATGTGATGGTTTAAAGACATGTGTGTATGTTATGTGGTTATTGATGTTCTTTCTAACTGGAATAGTTGGACCAACAGGTCACTGGCAGTTAGCTGTACCTGTGGGGGAAGTCAAAAGTTGTTGAGAAGCTCCCCGTGGGTCTTAGAAATATAAGGATATTCGTTCTACAGAGGTCAGGTCTTGTGATGTTTATACGATGCTGTCCCAACCTGATTGTCTGCCTTCAGCCATCCATCTGTGTCGCTAATAGCATTACTCCTTATTTTGCAGGAGGAAAAAAAGGGGCCCTCTGATCCACCCTGACCTTCCGGGTTCCCTACCCTTTTCTACGTTGGAGAAGTTTTACCCGCTGTCCACTGTGCTTAAGATAAGGATTTCACTATGCTTTTTCAACTTTTTTTCTATTTTCTTTTGTTTGGAGCACTTTGTCGAGCGTCTCAGATTTGATGTTGATGTGCCGTCTATCCCACTTGGGGAGTGCAAAAACCCTTTTGAGAATATGCTATGTACATAAATAGGCACTTTGCTGTTGCATTTATAGTATACTGCCACCACGGCTGATACGGCCTTTGCTATACCAGCGAGTTGTATTTCATGCTCGCGTTTGTTTATACACCACTGCGTTGTTTGTTCCAATCATGATTAACACGGGTGTAAACTTTGCGGTCAGGGCTTCGTTCTAAACACATTCATATTTATTTCATATTGTTTGCCCTGATCTTTTGTACTATGTCACTTTGTCGCTATAACTGTAGAACTCTGCAACTTTAGCTGATATTATGTGCTAGGCTTTTTACGAAGACAACGAGGTGTATTTGACACAATGTACATTTGTATAGTTGCACCATTACACAATACCAGTGTTATTGTATGTATCATCTATGTTGGCCAAGCCTATGCATCAATGGGTTTTCACTATGTACAGCACCTTTCCAAGATGGCACTCACATTTTGTTAACAACAGTCCTCTTTTGATTTCTGTAACACACCAAGGCAACACCAGTCTTACGTTTGTTTCTAGTATTTATGACGCTCTGTTTGACATACACTGTTTTCGTGTGAGCAAGACCTCTTGCCAGTCGAAACGCATCACGATTGGATTTATGATGCAATAAATCCTTTGTACTGATTCCCTGTGGTGTTGTTCCTGAGTGCGCATTGTGATTTATTGCCTGCTTTCATATATATATACATATATATATGTTTCCAAAGTGTTGCCCAAAAATTGAAGATGCACACAGCAAGGGATGTTTCATCATTTAATTCCAAGCATTTTTCATATCCTGACATGTTTTAGAGCTCCTGCTCTTTCATCAGAGGCTTGCTAACAGTCCACAGAAGCTGTAACACCCTCTTCTCCGCTCTGCATGCTAGTAAGTAACTGCCCTCAGGTGGGCCACCCAAGTGAGTTCCAGTGCTTATGCATGCTGGGAATTCTGGTATGTGTTGTGCACCATTATTTCGCTCCACTGGGATCTGTGTTCTTGTTGCAACTTTATTTAAAACATTTTCCTTGCCCTCAGTGGGCCTCAGAATGTCAATTCGGTTTGCATTTAAAAAGATCCCTTGTGCTGTTCCCAGGCTTAGAATAGTTCATAGCCCCTAATCCCCAAATACCATTTTCTTGGTGGTGCAGTCTTCCACAGCAGGACACACTCAGCAAGGAATGTTTCACCAGAAACTTTACTTTCAAACCAGCATTTCATTCCAAGCATTTTTCATAGCCTGATGCATTTCATAGCTCTGCTCTTTCATCAGAGGCTTGCTAACAGTCCACAGAAGCAGTAACACACCCTCTTCTCCCCTCTGCATGCTAGTAAGTAATTGCCCTCAGGTGGGCCTCCCAAGCGAGTTCCAGTGCTTATGCATGCTGGGAGTTGTGGTATGTGTTGTGCACCATGATTGGATATTTGACATTCTGAGGTCCACTGGAGGGAAAGGAAAATGTTTTAAATAAAGTTGCAACAAGAACACAGATCCCACTGGAGTCAAATAATGGTGCACAACACATACCACAACTCCCAGCACTTTTGACATGTCACTTTGACATAATGGTGTTTAACTTTATTTTATTTTATTTCATATGTATAAAACCAACCGGCGGTCACCAGAAGGTTTTTATAGTTAGGACCTAGTTTCCATAGGAAGAGTGTTTTTTCATTTGCCAATAACTTTGGTGCTGTTTGATGAATCCTAACGAAATTTTCAAAACTAATATGACGCTCAATTCAGCTGCTGTCTTGAAACTTTAGTGGTGATCTGTCATGTAGTGACAAAAAAAAAGGGGTGGTCCCAAAACAAGTTTTCCCCATGTTAATTCCCATAGGACCTTTAGACACGGCTACAGACCGAACTGCAGAACGGAATAACACCAAATTTGGCAGGCAGGTAGATATTGCTCCAGGGAAAGGTCTTTTTGTTATTTGGTGTAAATCCGTTTGGTAGTTTTTGATATATTAACCAAAGTCCAAATTTGTATATATATAGGGACGCAAAGGATCCGCGACCCCTCCCGATCTCGTGCTGGGATCTGATTGGCTGCCAACAGTTCAACACAGGAAGTGTTGGCAGACATCTTGGGACTCGGCTTCACCTGAATCCCAGAAAAAACATTAAAATAAAACAAAAGGGGGCAGGGTAGAAATACCCTGACCCCTAGGCCTCTTGGTGGAATCCCACAGGAACCTCACAGTGCCAAAAGCATTTTTAAATTATTTTCAGCGGGATCTGCAGATCCCGCCAAAACTTTAAAAAAAAGAAGTGCGCTTTGTTAGTTATCTGCCCCCTGGTGGACAAGGTCCTGGGGACATTCTGATAATAAGGGATGGGGGCACACAGGCACATGGGCCCCGGGGTTAATTGTTGTCCCAGGGAACACCACCTCCACGAGGCTTATTCCTTTATAAATGGGGGGTCTCTCTGAGCCCCCCAGACCCCGGGGACCACAACCTCCCTAGGACCATAAACAAATTGTAGTGGGTGCCTCAGCGACCCCCCCAGGGACAAGCACCTCCCCGGGGCTAATGTATTATTATGGGTGGGCCTCTTGGTTCCCCCCTGGCCCCAGGGACCATCACCTCTATGCGACCATGAACAATTTGTAGTGAGGGGCCTCTGAAACCTCCCTCAGGCCCCGGGGACCACCACCTCCCTGGGGCCAAGTTTTAAATCGTAGGGGAGGCCGTTCTCAGCTCAAGGGACCAAAACCTCCCTGGGGCAGTCCCTAGAACTAGAAAGAAGGGGGCCCCTTCTGGAATCAATAATGGCCCTTGAGACCACCACCCCCCAGGGATGTCTCCTGCTATGGACAAGGGTGCCCATCCCCATGAGATAGCTCTTTGCTATGCCTTGATGGGAGCTTTACCACTCCTGCCAAGCCATAGCAAATGCTCTGCTTCCAGCAAGCGAGAGCATTAAAATGCTCTTGCTTGCTGGAAGCAGAGCAAAATTGCTTTCACAGAGAGGGAGCCACATGTTCAGCAGCTCCCTCTCTGTGAAAGCAATGCTGACTCCCACAGGAGGCAGGGAGCCAGCTGGGATAAAAGGGGCCTTGAGGCTCCCCCACAGTACCCATCAGTGGTGACTGGGTGCCCCAGGTGGGACCAGGGCACCCACAACAGAAGCCGGGACCGGGGGATGGGGTCCCCAGGGTCCAAATCGTCCTGGGAGGGGGGTTGCACAGCCCCCTCCCCTTATTTATTTAAAAAACTTAAATAAAACGGCCGGGTCCCGGGGAAGGGGTGCCCCGGCGCCAAAATTGGCCTGGGAGGGGGTCCACGTGGCCCCCCTCTTCCACTACAAAAAGACCTGGCCCCAGGGGATAGGGTCCCCAGGGCCAAAATTGGCCCAGGGAAGGGAGGCCATGCAGCCCCCCTCCCCTAAAAAAAAGTTATAAAAAAAACTCCAAGTAACCGAGGTCCCCCCCCTTTGACCTCCACTCTGCAAACGTGCCTTCTGGCACACTACTAGTTTGGGGATGAAGTCTCCTTGGCTCCAGAGGGTCTTTGGGGGCCAACAAGCCCTCCTGTTACTTCCAGTAAGTCCCACACAGCGTGATTGCTGAGACTCTTCAGAGGCCATGCTCCCTTTCTCCACCACTCTGCAGACGCACCTCCTGGCACACTCCTGGTTGGGGGATGAAGTCCCCTTGGATGCTGAGGGTCCTTGGGGGCCAACAAGCCCTCCTGTTTCTTCTAGTAAGTTCCACACAGCGCGATTGCTGAGAGAACTTCAGAGGCCATGCCCCCTTTCTACACCACTCTGCAAACTCGACTCCTGGTGCACTGCTGGTTGGGGGATGAAGTCCCCTTGGATGCTGAGGGTCCTTGGGGACCAACAAGCCCTACTGTTAACTCCAGTAAGTCCCACACAGCCTAATTAATGAGAGGACTTTGGATGCCACACACCCTTTCTCCATTACTCTACAAACACGCCTCCTGGTGCACTGCTGGTTGGGGTATGAAATCCCCTTGGCTCCAGAGGGTTCTTGCGGACCAACTACTCCTCCTGTTACCTCCAGGAAGTCCCACACAGCAGGATTGATGAGTGGTTATCAGTGGCCTTACCCCCTTTCTCCACCACTCTGCAAATGCACCTCCTGGTGCACTGCTGGCTGTGGGATGAAGTCCTCTTGGTTCCAAAGGGTCCTTGGGGGCTGATTACCCCTCCTGTTACCTCCAGTAAACCCCACAGAGCACAATTGTTGTAAGGACTTCGGAGGCCATGCCCCCTTTCTCAACCATTCTGCAAACGTGTCTACTGCTTGGGGGATGAAGTCCCCTTGGCTGCTCAGGGACCTTGGGGGCCCAGAAGACCTCCTGTTTCCTCCAGTAAGTCCGACACAGCAGGATTCCTGAGAGCTGGTCAGAGACCCGCCCCTTTCTCCACCATTCTGCAAACATGACTACTAAATCACTTAAAAAACCAAAGGTTAAAGTGTTGTTCTGGTTAGCAAATAGAATTTAAAAGACCTTAATTAATGTAATACAATGCCAAAGTTATTGGCAAATGAAAAGATGCTCTTCCTATGGAAACTAGGCCCTAACTATAACTAAATATACTGGCCTCCTGCGGTACTTATGAGGGAGTCTCAAAGAGGCTTGAGAGGTTCCCAAGCTTCTCCGGGCGAATCCTGAGGTACAGGGAAAATGAATTAAAGGAGGTTGGCCAATCATCGTTCAGGCCCTGTGTCAAACTCCAGCCATGCATGGCCAAAGGTCATGCATGCCGGGGGTTTGGTTATGATATCTTTTACTTCACCTTAAACAAATCTCAGAAATTCACTAACAAAACAAAAGGTTAAAGTGATGTTATAGTTAGGTGGAATTTCAGTTAAAATGTAATATTTTAAACTAAAAAACAATGAAGCTCACCAGTTAATCAGAAATTGTGTCCCCACCAAGCTCAGCTTATAACCTCACAAATTGCATCACTCGCAGCATGTTCAATGACCTCATTGATGACATCCTTAATAACATCTCAAATAACATCATAGATGACAACATTGATGGTGTGCTCACAAGTTCTAGTTAGCTCAACAAACCATAAGTGGTGAATTTCAGTGTTTTTTTAATTTAAAATGTTTCATTTTAACTGCCATTTTCACCGAACTATATTGTTACTTTAACAGTTCATATTTTCAGTGACTGTTTCTAATTACACCATTACTCCACTTAGGATGATTATGTGCCATTTGTGGTAAACATTTACCACAAATGTGCCATGCGTAGTAGTAATTTACTTCATACACACAGGAACAATGGAGCGCGAGCGACTGTTATTCATAGTAGTTTTGTTTTCTGCACTTTTTGTTTAGGGCAAAATGCATTCTAGCATCATACATTGACCCAAGGTAAAATATAGCACTAAAGGACAGATTTGCATTTCACGTAATTATGCATAATTTCACATAACTTTGTGGAATTTCATGCAATTATGTAAAAGCAAGTTAAGTGAATTTCGCACACCCCTAGTTATTTTTTATTGGAGGGAGGTGCAGTACCAGTGGTTCGCTATGTGTGGTTCTGAACGTAGTCCAAGGCTGAGCTGGAGAACATTGACTACTGTTTTGGCACCTTTTTGGCTGTACTAACTTTAGAAGTGCAGTTTATGAATAGCAACGGTCTTACTCTTTTGTGGGTGGGTCTTTGTCCCTCCCTAAACACTTCCTTACCCCTCCCTAGCCATACCTAAACCCCTCCCATTTTATAGTACGTATTCTTCATTTTCCAGCCAGTCCCTTCTGTGCATCTCACATTTATTACAAAAACATATGTATATGTGTGCAGAAATCTCCACATAGAAGATACAGGGGTGGCAGAGACAGAGACCTCCGCATGAAGGTTTGTGAATAGCATTTTGTAGTATGTGATAAGAACTATCTTAGTGCTACAAAAGTATTGCAAAGTACAGTTTGTGAATAGGCACCTTAGGGTGTTGGCTTGTAGCTAGTCACTGAGGACTTCCATGTCCAGCTGTACTTTTTTATGAATACTTCTGTGGAGATGTTTATGTGATCTTTGACTCAGACCATGTGAGATATGACTTGACCAGTTTCCTGGTCCTTTTTTGATATTGTGATTAAAGAGGATTCAATAGAGGTAACATCAATAATGATGAGGTCCATTTCTCTACTTGTCTTGCATCAGAATTAAGGAAAATATGATTTTATTTACTTTCAGCTGAAGGATGGTTGCGGTGGAATGTCACCAAACTGAAGGGTGGTTGGGGCGAATTGTCATCACATTGAAGGTTAAAGTACCCCAAGAGAAGACGAATGCTGCAGTCTGTAACTTGCATGAATATGGCGCAGTTGGTCCTCAAGCATTGTCCTCGCTGTAAAAGGGTGGTAGCTTTCTAGAGGCTGTGGTTTCTGGAGCTTCCATCAAGTATTGAAAGTGGTATAAGTGCATTCTGGAACCAATAGGTAGACAGGGATTTTCTTGTATCAAACATAACTTTGTTCACTGTGCTCCTACATAAAGCATCGTTCTTATTCATTACAAATGGGCTTGGGCTTGGACAAAGAAAAATGGTTGCTTTCTAATTTTTAAAGAATCTTTACTTTTTATGCAAAGTGCATACTTTGGATGCCTTGCAAAGCCTACAGATGCCTTACAAAGAGTAGTGAATATACAAACCCGGTATTTTTATTACTCTGCTTGGAGCCCTTTCCTTAAAGTTTTGTCTTTGTAAGATTAAAGTTAAATCAAAGTATGTATGTATTTTCATTCAGTAATTCACAATTCTTATAATGTATCTCACTTGACTCTCCCACCAACAATAGTTTTCGCAATGACATTGCCACAATTTATTTCACCGAAGAAGGTATCTCAGAGTACTGCCCGATCCATTTATTTCCAAAGTGCTACACAAGCAAATGAAAATCCAAGCCAAAGGAACATATATTGAAAAAGCAAGTTGCTTAAAATAACTTCCCTAAGTAAGAATCAAATCACTTACACTTATTAAATTCCAGGCGCATGTTGTATATTATAGGAAATACAATGTTTGAAAGGCAGTGAAAAAAAAACCCAATAAAGTACATCCAAGCTCTAAGCTCTCTAACAACATGAAATATTTACAACAAATAAATAACATACTTGAATAAAACACTGTGAGAGTGAAATTGTTTTGTTAATGTCAGTAGAGTAGATCAGAACATGACGATAATTTTCTATGCCAAATGTGTGAACTGAGAGACATTTACAGAAGTTTTTGACACACATCCAGACGGCCAGAGAGACGTCCTCAAAATATCCTCCTAAACTTCTTTTTAATTTTAGATTGCTTATAAGAATATTTACATTCGTAAATGACGTAGGGGTTTGGTCAGGGCTCAAACTCTGCCAAAGATTATTGTCAATTGAAGTTGTGTCTCTCTCTCTCTCATCACTTCTTGAATCGACACCACGTGCAGTTGACAGACATTAGCAAAGAAAATTGTATTACATTTAAATTGTGGTAGAATTTCACTCCTTAAACTGGTAGGCATGCAGATGCTCGTCTCCACAGGTACCTTCTGAGTGGGATTTTCATGAATAGTACCAATTAATGATGGAATACTGAAAGGAAGACGGAAAGGCAGGTTTGTGGCAGAGTTTCCTTTATTCAGTGCGGTCCCTCAGCTTCCCCGGCAGCAACTGCCAAGCTGCGCATTCTGTGTTCCATGCAAGGAACAGACCGAGCAGAATGCGCACGAGAAACCCCACGAGAGATCCCCACACACCCCCTCCCTTCACATAAACAAAGAACATAAACTTATTGGACAATAATAAAAGAACAAAACTAAAATCTAACATAATCCTGAAATTTGATGGGAAAAGCTCTGGTTCTAGGAAGGCATTGTCGAGGAACAGTGTTCTTGACAGGTACAGGAATCTTCGGGCTCACTACAATAGGAGGCAATGACGCACAAGGAGTGTCCACCCCAAATTTACCTTTCACGAACTCAGTTTTAGACTCCGGCACCACTGAGACAGCACATTTGTTCCAAATTTTCCCATTCTCCAGTATAACAACTTGGTCTCTTACCTCTCTCACTCTAACAGGAGCAGAAAACCGAGAGAATCCCTTACGAACTAGAACAGGTTTCTTAATCCTAACCCAATCCCCATCACGCACGGGAGATACTCTGACACAAGCAGATGCATACTTGGCCTGGGCAGCAGCCCTGACATCAGCTACCTTGCCTAACCTCTGCAGATCCACATCCTTCCTAGACATCCAGTCCTTATTCAGCTTGGAACCAGCCACCCTACCTCTTAACAAAGTGAAAGGAGACATGCCAGTACTAGAGTGAGGGGTAATTCTCATTGCCCACAACATATCAGAAATTACCACTCTCCAGTGCAAACCATTGATTGAAGCCAACTGCAATTGATCCTTGATCACACGGTTCAGCCGTTCAACTAAACCGTTGCTGCGGGGGTGATAGAGGGAGGTGAGAGTATGTTTAATGCCATGCATCTTCAGAAATTCTTCCATCTCCCCAGATACTAATTGGGTGCCGTTATCAGTCACCAACTCCTCCGGGAACCCTTCCCGAAGAAAAACATCCTTGAAAAAACTTATAACAGTAGCAGAATTGATCCCCTCCACAAACCTGATCTCAGGCCATTTGGACATATAGTCAATCAACACCAGGGCATATTTGGGAGAACTGCCTAACCCACCAAACGGACCAGCTACATCGAAAGCCAACTTGCACCACGGTGAGTTCTTTACAACAACAGGACAAATGGAAGAGGGATAGGTCACTTGAGTCTTGTCACTCAAAACGCACGCACCACAATCACGGACACAGTGCTCAATGGACCTATCGACACCCGGCCACCAGAAATCCTCCCTAACTCTCCGCTTCATGGCACGGATGCCCATATGACCTTCATGGGCCAGATCCAAAACCTTCCTGCGCATGGTCATGGGGACAACCAGTAATCCACCTCTACGCAGAATTCCGTCTACCAGAGACAACTCATCACTTACCCTCATAAAAGGAATTAATTCAGGAGCTAAAACCGTTCTGTTAGGCCAGCCGTGAACCACAAAATCCATCACCTTCTTGATATCAACATCCTCAGACAAAGCCAGTTTCCAATCAACTTCAGACAAGGCGGCTCCTGTGTCAGCTACCGTACCAACAGCACACACCATATCCAAATGTTCACCCTCAGTGTCGGAAACAACCTCAGTGAGGGGTAACCTGGACAGACAGTCAGCTACACGATTCTTCACACCTGCCATATACTCCAGACGGTAATTAAATTCATTCATTCTGTACTGCCATTTGGCAATACGTGGAGTGGCCCTGCCACCACCCTTGGTGGTAAAAAGATCTACCAATGGTTTGTGGTCAGTCCTAAGAACAAATTCGTACCCCCACAAGAAGTTGCGAAAATGCTGTACACCCCACCATAAAGCCAAGGCCTCCTTCTCAATTGTAGAGTAAGTGCTTTCCGCTCCCCTAAGTGCTCTAGAGGCAAAGGCTATGGTCTCCTCCCTATTGTCAGATCTTCTCTGCATAAGGACTGCCCCTAAACCCGCATTACTAGCATCAGTGGTAACAATGCAGCGATCATTAATGTTAAATAACTTGAGTGGGCGTGCTTGCACAATTGCCTCTTTCAATAACTTGAAATCACGGGCACATTGATTCGACCATATATACCTGGCGTTCTTTTTAGGAGCTCACGCAAACACACAGTCCTGTCAGAGAAATTGGCTACAAATTTGGCGTAATACTCAACCAGCCCAAGGAAAGAACGAAGCTGGTCCTTGTTCTGCGGCTCAGGTGCGTTTTGAATGGCATCAAGGAGCTTTAGCTTGGGTTCCACCCGTTAGCAGAAATGTGCTGCCCCAGATAATCTACACCCTCTTGAAGAAATCTGCATTTGTCTTTCCTTAATGTTAACCCACTAGATTTGACAATTTCCAATACCTGCTTTACCCTGGCATTGTGCTCTAGCACAGTTTTCCCATGGATTAGAATGTCGTCTTGGAAAAAACGACTCCCGCAGTGTTCTTAAACAGGTTCCCCATGAGACGCTGGAAGACTGCGGAAGCCGACGCCAACCCAAATGGCATGCGTATGTAGCGGAACGCCCCTTCAGGTGTCACAAAGGACGTGAGGTGTCTCGAGTCCATGCACAACTCGACTTGATGGTAAGCAGAGGAAATGTCAAGAGAGGAGAAATACCTAGCACCCTCCAAAGTTGACAACATCTCGTTAATGTTGGGCAGGGGTTGGCGGTCCACCCATATGCAGGCATTAAGGTCGCGCAAGTCCACACACATTCTGAGAGATTTGTCTGCCTTGCGCGCCAAAACGATGGGAGACAACCATTCGGACCCCTCAATGGGCTCAATTACTCCCTTTGTGCACAAACGTTCAAGTTCCTGTCTAAGCTCACCACGCATGCTAAGTGGTACCTTGCGCACTTTATGTGCAACAGCCCTTGCGCCCTCCTTGAGAATGATACGGTGCTGAAAACCCTTGAGCTTGCCCAACTCCCCACTAAAAATACTAGGGTAGCTATGAATCCAATCCCCATTAGATGACGACCCAGCAGTAATCGTGTGCACAGGTGTGACAGCAGGAAGGTTTGAATAGAATTGTTTAGCTTCATGTTTCGACAGGACCATATCAGGATGATTGGGGTCAAGAATGATTCCCAGCTCACCTTGTTCCTCCCATCCCAACAAATTTGCACCTTCTTTTACAATGAATATAGTCCCTTGTGCAGAATCACCTTTGAACTCTAAATTGCCTATAAATTTACCGAGGACCTCAACTCTTTTACCACCATAAGCAAAAATCTTTATGTTGGACTGACCAACAGGAATATCACTCAAACTTTCAAAGTCTTTGGCATTAATGAGGGTAAAGGGAGAACCAGAATCGGCAAGAAACTTCATGTCCTTCCCGTTCAGACTTATGGTACACGCAGGTGATTTCCTTCTATGGGGTTCTACAATGGAGGCAATTTCTACTACACCATCTGATGGAATAGAGGAAGAAGACAACATTAGTAATTCGTAATTTTCATTATCATCCCCATAGTCAACACAGTTCTCTTCAATAGCTTTGACAGTTCGCAATGGTTCCTTATGAGGCACAGTAGCCTTACACATGCGTGCCAAATGTCCTTTCTTCCCACACTTAAAACAAGTTTGATTTATAGCAAAACAAAACCTAAAATTCCCCAAATGAGATCTGCTTCCACAACGATAACAAGAAAGATCTTGTCTATCAGATTTGACTTTAGTCAAACTAGGTGCAGGTGAAGAAATGCGAGGCACATTCATGTTGGATCCCTTGGTGGTTTTAGTAGTAGTTCTTGTACTAACTAATTTTATTTCATTGGAAGATGCAGATGGCGCAGACACACATATCTCTTTCATGCACAATTGAGAATGCTCAATACTTCTCGCTAAAATGAGAGCAGTCTCCAAGTCAGGATCTTCAGAAGATAATAATTTCTCCTGAATCTTTTTGTTGCATGTGCGTTCAATTAGCTGATCACGGATTATTTCATCCCTGAACTCCCTATAATTGCAAGTGACAGCTAAAATTCTGAGAGCAGCAACGAAATCATCTATGGATTCCCCAGGAATCTGAGCTCGTTGCAAAAACTTGTGACGCTCTAATATTATATTGCGCTTGGGATTGAATCTTTTGTCTAAAGTTTTAACAAGCGAAACGTAGTCATCAACAATTAAGGAATCGCCTTCATCACCTCCGCTAATGCATGTTCTCACGAGTTCAAGGGGTAACGTCTTTAAAATGTTCCTCCCTTCAGCACCCAAATTATAAACGAGTAAAGCTTTCTTCTTTTTCGAAGTGAAGGTATCACCATCAATCGCCTCAATGTAGGCTTCAAATGTCTCCTTCCACTGTTGCCAAATAACAGGAGGAGTACCAGGTGACTGCAAAAAGGGAGGTGGCGCAATTACATGATCCATTTGGTGGCTGTGCGTGGGTGAGTTGCTGCCCCTAAAGTTACAACCAAGAAATGATCAACGAATGCAGTAATGGTGATACACTCTGCTGACACGCGTGGTGTGCGTGTCACCGTGGCAACAATATTCCGAATGTGTGTGTTGCTCTGCGTGTTATATAGTGAAATCACCCCAAATTTGAACAGTATTGTGTGCTGGGTGGTCATGCAAAGGAAGTTACGTAGCACAAGTCGTGGCGGGATGCAACACTATCGCAACACTGTCGCAACACTGTACTTGCAGTGATCACCATGCACAGTCATGTGACACACCAGGTGTGTGTGTCACCGAAGAATCTTTACTGAAAATTATGCTGCGCCCATTGACAATGCTGCATAGTGGGTAAATTTGAATAATAAAAAAATAAAAAATAAATTGAGTTTCTTCTTTGAACTCCTTGCCTGGGTTTATGCAGGGTCTGCCAGCATGTTCTCAGAAACAACACATTCCTTAGCTGGTACATGCAACCAGGCCTTGCCAGCACTAGCCAGCACTAGGAATCAGTCTATCCAGACTCTGATGACATATGCGCCGAAATTACCCACTTCAAGATGGCGCTTACGTTTCTCTGCGCAAGTACGTGACAACGGTAGGCGCGCACCAGTCTTTTCTTATCCGATGCGCGCATGCGTGAGAGAGTGAACACAGCGCAGGAGCGTTAATCGTGGTGAAGAGTGCGAAAATGTCGGAAATCTCACCGCAAACTTCTGTGAAGACGGGGCTTTCAAGATAATGCTCCTCAGGTCCACTCCCAGCAATCACACCAGAAGCGATCACGGGGCAAAGGAAGGCTCACGTTTTAATGCCTCCCTTGTGAGACTCAGCGTCGTCTCGGAGCAGCAGGACGTCCCGCCGCACACAGTGAGGAAGACGGAGGGCCGGACCACTCGTCGCCACTGAAAGGAAGACGGAAAGGCAGGTTTGTGGCAGAGTTTCCTTTATTCAGTGCGGTCCCTCAGCTTCCCCGGCAGCAACTGCCAAGCTGCGCATTCTGTGTTCCATGCAAGGAACAGACCGAGCAGAATGCGCACGAGAAACCCCACGAGAGATCCCCACAAATACAATAGCGTTTTTTAAGGAATTATCTGCCCCACAAGCTTCAGCAGGAACATTCCTAAAAGTGAATGCAGGTGTTACATTATATTGAGCCAGCGCATTTCCTGGCAGCCATATTTGGAAACAGATGAACAGTGATTCCTATAATTCAGCTCCAATGGGGCCGTCAGGCTTTTTTTCTCATATGTTAAAAGTTATAGGGATCACCTAGCATTATAAAACACAATACTACAGATATTCCCTAGTAACCAGGAAACTAGGCAAATGGTCTACAATGAAAAGATGGATCTCAAACCCCTCCTGGAGTCACAGAGTAGCATGGTCACACTCAAGATGACAATCGTTACATTGAGATCTGAAGCTGGGTACCATATAAAACAGTCATGCAAAAACTGTGTGCCAAATACTAAATATGCAATGCAGAGCAGTCCAAGGCGAAGCTGTGCTCATCTCATAAACCACACTGAACTTGAAACATGACCATTAAAAATCTGTTTGTAAATTTAGACTGTATTTCCGTGCCAAGAAATAACGTTGATCACTTTGACTGTGCCAGATAATAGCATACGATAATGTCAGTGTCTAAAGACTAAATATCATTAAAACAAAACCATAATAGGCCCGATCCCTATCATCATTTAACAGGGCCCACCCAATGTATAAACTTTAATTTACTCTTCAAGTATACCAACAATGATGTATATGTTTTTGTTAAAATATTGGATAATGCTGCTAATAATATGATGCTCAGTGTGGCAGCCTGCCATGAAACCTGTTGAAATATAGGAAAACAAAAACTGACAGATGGATTTTTTAATTGATCTTACTTTGTGGTAATTTCTGTGTACTGTATGCTAGGTCATCATTTATTTTCTCACTGTGCATTAAAGAGAGGCACCACCTAAATGCAAATGAGTCTTAGATCCATTTCAGAAATCCAGAACAGCAATCCATATCCCCAATGGACGAAACAGCAAGAAACCTTTGACATTTTTCATACTTGTTGGTTTCATCAATGAGAGACAGCTTTGATCCCCGACACAAACTCTACTGGACCCACTTGCTACATTGGGTGACTCAATAAAAATAGAAAAAGTATAGATGAAAAGCTGGAATTAATCTTAGAAGCAGGTAATTTCTTTGAGCTGCATTCCATTTGATTGTTTTCTGCTCATTCATGTGATAACACATTTACAAGCTAGCACACAATGAATGTCATACACTCAGAGAAATCACCAGTAGTCAAGATTGATTCAAGCATTTTCAACTCTCACTTTCAGCCTGTCCCTGCTATTCTGATCTAGCAGTGCTTATCCTCAATGTGCCATTCTCATATGTATGATAACCAATCCACAAATACTCCAGAATTGCGAGTAGAATGAGGTGTTTGCTCATATATCTACATTGCTATACTTTCAACTACATTATTCCAGCAATACATTACCATGTCATTTTCCCAATAGGTCTCTAAATTACTATTGATTCCTTTCTGCATAGAAAATACAACTGCCATTACAGATTCCTAACAATCTTAGAGTATGAAGCAATAGAAGCGTACATGCCGTGTGCTCCCTCCAGAATCTAAAGAACGTTTGATATTCCAGTTTCCATATATCACCAATCTATCCATATCCAACTCTGTCAAATCACTGGGGATTCCACTTGACAGACAGCTGAGCATAAAAGAGCATATTAATGTCTCCGCTAATAGTGCCTTCTACATGCTGAAACACCTTAAAAAAGTCAAACCCTTCATCCCCATCAAAGACCTAAAGACTGTAGTGCAATCACAAGTTCTCCCCAAGCTAGACAATGGCAACGCAACGATTGCGGGAGCCCCAAAGACACACCTGGCCCCTCTGAATGCCACATTCCACACAGTGGCAAGACTACTGTTGGGGGAGAGAGGCTTCAATTACATTACTCACACTCTCAAGAAACTCAACTGGCTACCAATCAAGGCAAGAGATGTATTCAAAACTGCGTGCATAACCCATAAAGCTCTTTACAAAGAAAAACCTGCCTACCTCTTAAATAAATTATCCAAAGCCGGCCAAAGGAGACCTCTTTGAAGCACTCACAGTCTACTCTTGATCATAATTTAAATAATAGTTATCTTGCACCCGCTCCCTCTCCGGGAACAATCCTATAATCTGGAACACGCTGTCTCAAGATTTATGCGACAATCAATCATTCCTTCACTCAAGAAGAAACTGAAACTGCTTCTCTTCAACACATTTTTAAACCCACACCCATAAACCATTCCACTGGTTTGTGGGCTAACACCACGCAATCTCTAAATGAATCTGAGCAGCACTACCTCGGGAAAAGCTGTGTCTCTACTCTCCTCTCCTTCACAACACCCTACCTTAGCTACCTCAATATTTATTTTGTCCATCTATTCTACTGTCCATCGGAAGTTTCCTTTATATACCGTTATTATGTATTTAATGTACTCCACATGTAATACGTACACTTGCTGCTGTGCTAAATCTGTAATGCACTATATATATAGCTATATCTATATACTGTATCTACTGCAAATATCCTATGTACCGTTATTATATATTTCTATTTAGTCATCATGGAACCCGTTGCACTTGATGCCGTGCCAACGCTGTAAAGTGCCTTATGCTATATCTTCTTCAAAACTGTATCATCTTTATATCCTGATGTCTATCAAATATTTTGTTTACATATTGTCAATATGCATCTATACTTACTCCAATTGTAATTCATGCAGAAGCTGATGTGCAAATGTGGTGATGCACTCTGATACCTTCAGGTCAAGTTCGCGCTTTACAAAACTCGATAAATAAATAAATAAAATAAATAAATACTCTTCACTCAAAACCCAGAACTCTTCGATCCCTTCCAGCTCAATCGAGTAACTGCAGGAAAGAGCAGAGATGCTTGCGGATTTAATGTGAAGATAGGGTCTAGAAGGTTGTGGTCCAGTTCGTTTAATATTGCAGAGAGACAAGGATCTCTCCTCTACTATCTCAAATAGACATGTAGGGTACGCACACCAGTCTAATAACCAACAGTCTGTGGAAATGACTTGTTGCTCAGTTTGCTATGTGACCATTGATCCTTATGTGTGAATTCTGACCCTTAATTGAACCTTTTATGTTTGAATCTGTAATTTACATATGCAAGAATAAATAAAACAAAACAATCTGCACTCCATGCATTTAACATAAGGGGACGAATGAGTGGCAGATTGTCAGAATTATATTAATTTAATTTCACTTTTTAAATTAAAGAATAAGATAAGCATGAGAGTTGTACAGGAAAAACGGACATACAATAGTAAACAAAATACAAGTAAGTGTGGTTAATGGGAGGGCTCTGAAACATAAAGTGAGGACCTAGAGAGCTAAAGAGACCAAGTTTACAATGAAAGACTATAGACCAATTTCATTAAAAAAATAGTATGTTCATGATATAGACAATAGATATCGACATATGTTGGTGTTCACTATATTCTTTTTCTTTTTTATTGAAAATTAGATTTTATCTCATGGAGCATGATGCTGACTCGTTTGGTTCCATTACAGTGACACATTGTTGATCCCTCTTTTATTCAACTCACCGCAATACAGTAAGTCATTTTAACTGCCATTCGTGTTCCGATCTCTTCACCCCTGCCGTTAGCACTCCAACTTGCGTCACCTCTTTCTCTGAGTATTAGGCCAGTCACAGGACTTTCAACTGAAGTTTCTAAACATTGAGTCTCAATACACCATTGTTAATATGGATCCAAACAACCTAAGCTCTAGGAATAGCTTGTTGTCTCTGATGGGCCACAATACATGTTAGATTAACTACCCCCCCAAATCTGTCCAATAGCGTGGCCAAGTGCTTCAAACATAATATTCTGAAACAAAACTCGGAAACACTCATATTTGACACTTATTGTTGTGCCAATAAAAACGCAGTGGTTACAGATGTAATCTTCTTCACCAATAGAAGAGCACAATGGAGGAGAGCCATCACTGCAACCCTACAGATTAATTCCTCAAGGAAAACTTCACCCGGACTACGTATCACCATAACACCTTCTGCGGATCTCAATGCAGAGGCAACAATCTCCCTATACAACAAGGAAACATTCTCATTCAAGCTTCTGATTGCAATATAGAGATCTTCAACAAAATCTTCATGAAGTTCAATGCCTTACAATACCCACATCTCCTCTCAAAGTCAAGGTATCTCCCATCACTTAGGGACAGAAACACAGATATCCTCCCCTTCCTCCTCTCTCCTCCATCCTATTTCCTTGCCATTTCCTATCCCCCATGTCTTGGTGACACAGAAATTTGCGCTGATGGACCCAGATCACCCTCTCTTAATGATGGTTCCTGCTGTTCTCCCACTCCCCACTTATTGGAGCGGTACAGCACTACAGATCTTAGAAAACTAAGAAATTATAATCACTGCTCGAGATTAGTCAATAGCCTCAACCTGATGACTACACAGGTGGCAATACTATCACCCTCGCTGCCCTCAGACTCGCTAGAGCTGATCTCCCAACAACAGAGGTTCCCTATTGATGTTGCATCACTTAAGCCACTGCCTATCCCTCTCTCTACCATCACACCCAGCAGTCTCTCCCATAGCCCTCCTCCTCCAGCCTCTCCTTCACACAACTCGGGTAGGCCCCTTGGGCTGCAGTCCTCCCCCCACACACTAGAGAGCACACACTCCCCAGCCACCCATAGGCCACACTACATCTCCATTCACAGGGATCAACTCTCTTACTTTGAGGACAAACTTTATAACCTTAGTCAAGATCTTCAGTTAGTTAAAGCCAATCTCAAGAAGCTTATACACATCACCTCTAAGCTTGAGAAACATTTGGATCTTAACTGCACCACAGCACCAAGACTGTACTCCTCGCCACCACTGACGACATCCACTCCCTCCTCGACCGGGGTTAAACCACAGCCCTCATCCTACTGGACCTCTCGGCTGCCTTTGACACCGTTTCCCATTGCACCCTAATCACAAGACTCCACAACGCCGGCATCCACTACAAGACACTGGACTGGATCCTCTCCTTCCTGACTGGCCAGTTCCTCTCAAACCTACAGAGATCAGCAGCAGAGTGTCCCAGGGCTCCTCCCTGAGACCCACCCTCTTCAACATCTACATGGCTCCCCTCGCAGCCATCGTCAGAAGCCACAGACTCAACATCATCTCCTATGCCAACAGCACCCAGCTGATCATCTCCCTCACCAACGAACCCACAGCCACCTGAATCAACTTTCACAACGGAATGGAAGCAGTTGCCACCTAAATGAAAGACAGCTGTCCAAGCTCAACTCGGATAAGGCTGAAGTAGTCATCCTTGGACCCACCCCCTCAGCCTGGGTTGACTCCTGGTGGCCTGCCGCAATAGGAACCCCTCCCACCCGACGGACTAAGCACCCAACCTCGGCATCATACCAGACTCCTTGCTCTCCATGAACCACCAAATCAACGCAGTATCCTCATCCTGTTTCCACAAGCTTCGCCTGCTTCAAAAGACTTTCAGATGGCTCCCCACAGAATCCAGAAAGTTGGGCACCCATGCCCTCATCACCAGTAGACTTGACTACAGCAAAGCACTCTATGCTGGCGTCACCCCGAAACAGCTCAGGAAACTACAGACCATCCAAAAAGCCACAGCCAGACTGGTCCTCGACACCCCCCACTGCAGCCACATGACACAACACCTCCGACAACTCCACTGGCTCCCTATCAACAAGAGAATCACCTTCAAGCTCCTCACGCATGCTTACAAGGTCCTCCGCGACGCAGGACCAGAATATCTGGACCACCACCTCATTTTCCACACACACCCCAGACAACTCCGCTTCGCCCAACTTGCCTGGCCTCCATCCCACGAATTCACAAGGCCAGAATCGAAGGAAGATCCTTCATCTACCTCATCGCCAAGACCTGGAACACCCTACCCCTCTACCGCAGGCAATCTGCATCAATGACAAATTTCAGGAAGGACTTCAAGAGCTGTCTCTTCCACAGAACCTCCACACCAGATGTATCAGCAGCCCCCCACCCCCCCTCCGCGCCTTTAGACCCCTCACAGGTGAGTAGCCGCGCTCACAAACCCCTGATTGATTGATTTATTAACTGGACCTTTGGGGATAATAGACTCCCCCACACTAATCAGCTCACTCCATTCTCTAAGGTATGACTCAACCTCTCTCACCAAGATTCAATAATTAAAGAGAATTCATCAAATTTGCTCTGGAGATCTTGACCCTGCTACAATCCCAACTCCAGACCCCTAGGGGTCACTTAACACCTGTCTTTTGTCAACATACACTACCTTTTGTTTTTATATACCAATACTCATCACAATTCAACACCCTTGCAGAGCACTATTAAGACTATTCCCTCCAACCCACATAGAGAACCCACTCTCAATAATAGATCCTTGAACATGCACAACATTCTACAAATCCACATGACACAACAGAAGACATTAGCTACCAAATCTCATATTAGATCTCTGCTCCTTAATTGTAGATTGGCGGTAAAACATGCAGCTGACATCGCTGATCTCATTCTCGCTCAAGACATCGACCTCCTTATACTTACTGAAACTTGGCTCAATGATTCCTCCCCTCCTACTTTTGACATAGTAGTACCACCCGACTATGACATCATCAGGTTTGACAGATCTGGTAAAATTGATGGTGGCATAGCATGTATTTACTGCTCCATGCTCACCCTAAAACACTCAAACATGGCTACTATGACACTATGTGAATAACTCGGTATAGAAATATGGAGCAATAACAAACCTATCTGTAAACTTCACACAATCTACTACCCACTGGGTACCAACCTTCCTTTTATTGAACAAATGAGGAGACCATCTCCTCTAACTCAGACCAACACATCAATCAGATCTTCATTCGTAATTCAACATACACTGGAATGACTTAAATGACCCCATTCTTAACACCCTCAAGGCCTTCCTTATGGACCTCAACCTCACCCAATTTTGCAACAGTCCAACACACAATAGAGGCTCTACCCTTGATATAATAATTGCCAAGGGCAACATGATACAGCTTGAGTCCATAATCCCTTGTGACTGGTCTGATCACTACTATATCTCCTTCCTTATCCTAGAAAATGTGCTATCTAGAAAGGGGCAACTACTTAATCCCAGACAATGGTCCAGAGACCTTAGAGCGATTAAACCTACTGAGCTAATTGCTAGTAACAACAACATCCTACCTCCTCCCGCAAACATGATAAATGCGAATGAATTTACCGATCATTGCACTCAATCCATATCTGACATACTGGACACGATACCTACAAAGCAGCTTAAGAGAATACCGAGCAGACAGTCCAAACCATGGTTCAATGGAAATCCAAATGAGGAAAGGCATAATCTAAGGCTTGCTGAGAGATCATGGAGAATCTCCCCATCTGGCTCTACCCTCAAATATTTGAGGGCAATAAGAAAGTTTTATAACAAATACATACCCAGGTTAAAAGCAGAATACTTCAGGTTGCAATTAGATAATGCCAAAAACAGGCCTAAAAAACGTTTTGAAATCATTCAACAACAAATAATGTGTCACTCTTAAGAACACAATGTAGACAAGGAGACACGACCAAATGTTGATGAGTTCTCCGTCCACTTCATCAATAAGACAAGAAAGATTGAACTAGAACTTCAACTCGCATCTCAGCTTTTGATCAGCACTAACCATTCCTGTCCTCTCCCGGCGCCAACACTTGGTCAGTTCTCCTCGTATTGGATATTCTACAATCAATAAGGTGACATGGTCCTACTTCAAATTCCCTGATGAATTTCACATACTCACAATAATGACCTCTTTAAAACATTCTAACCATTTTAATGATCCTCTGCCAGCCAAGCTTGTCAAAGAGCTCAGTTCTTCCCTACTCCCTTTATGGACGTAGATCATCAAAGCATCTCTATCTCAGGTCACGGTCTCTGATAGCCTAAAGAGGTCAGGTCACCCCAATTTAAAAAAACAAAGCAAATGCTGATCAATCAGACCCCGACAAATTTCACCCTATCTCCAACATCCCGACTCTAGCAAAACGTCTGGAGAAATGTGTACACCTGCAACGCTGTAATCACATTGAACAATTCCATCTGCTAGACCAGTACCAATCCAGTTTTAAACATATTTGTTCATAGCGCTGAAACAGCTCTAATGCATATCCTCAGTGATGCCCTAAGATTTCAGGATCAGAATCAAACCTGTCTACTTATACTTCTTGATCTCTCATCGGCGTTTGATATGGTCAAACATGACAACATGATTGATCTCCTCGCAAATAGAATGGGGCTATTGGGCCCCATTTTAAAATGGTTTACCTCTTTCCTTCAAAATGGAACTCAGAGAATCAAAATCAACCAATCCTCATCAGACACTACACCAATAACAACTGGAGTACCCCAAGGTTCCACACTCTCACCTACGTTATTCAACCTGTTCATGGAACCTCTTACGGACATTTTGAAGAATTCAAAAATCCAATACCACATGTATGCTGATGATACACAACTGTATCTGAAAATCTCTTCACCTGAAGATATCAAAACGCTGAACTGCACTTTGTCAAAAACCCAACAGTGGCTGACCCGCAATCAACTCATGCTCAACACCATGAACACTGAATTCCTTTTGGTCGCTCCTAACAATCTCTAGGCCCCCGTAAAAGACTGGATCAAGCAACTCATAGCTCTCAACTGCTCCCACCACATTATTGCCACTACTCGATCTCTAGGCATTACGCTAGACAAACATCTTAATTAACCCTGGGTGGAGTTTGCGGAGTTGCACTACACGGAACACCGCGAAGTGCATAAAAAACTCCATCGCACTACGCAGAGTCTGCGAGCGGCGGAGTATGATAGAAAAATGCCGTTCGCGGTGATTGCACAGTGCCGGATGCTTGTCCGCACTGTGCAATCATTGCGAACGGCACCATGCACAGCGCAAGCTTTCCTTTTCTGCCGCTCGAGTAGATTTTTACTCGAGCAGCAGCTTTCTCAACGCGAACCACTCGCAATGAGAAACCTGACCCCCCGCGTTGAGAAATCTCGCCGGGATATTGATTTTCCACCCTCGCGCTCGCCAACTTGATGTTGACGATCGCGAACGAGGAAAAATCTCGACGGGGGGTTGATTTTCCTCGCTCGCGGGCGCCAACATGACGTTGACGAACGCGAGTGAGGAAAAAAACTCTGCTACGCACCGCGAAGCGGAGGTTTTCGGAACTCCGCGATATCCGCGTAACGCAGAGTGCAGGAAACTCCGCAAACTCCGCGAGCGGAGCGGAGTTCACCGCCCAGGCCTAATCTTAATATGAAAAATCATATTAGTGCATCTGTCTGAGGAGCCAACCACCAAATTAACATTCTAAGAAAAATCAAACCCTTTCTGCCCCCTAAGGGCTTTCTATTATCAGTTCAATCTCTGGTCATCCCCCGGGAGTATCACTCTTGCTGGCCAACCTAAAGTAAAGTGGACTGCGTTAAAGGCCACATTGAACTCAGCATCCAGACTCATAACAGGTTCCAGGAGAATAGACCACATTACTCCAGACTTAAAGCATCTTAACTGGTTCCCATGTGAATCCAGAATCCAATAAAATATTGCATACATGACACACAAGGCCCTCCATCACAATACTCCTCTATACTTGGCCAAAAACCCGTGTTATCCGGGGGCGGGCACTCCTTAAGTAGCACCGACTTGCTTTTATTAAAACCAAAGAAGTTAAAAAAAAAGAAAACTTGCAACTGCTCCTTTTGTGGCCTTGCCCTTAGAATTTGGAACACTCTACCTCCAGAAAATCAGGACTAACCCCTCATCTGCACACTAAAAAAAAGAAGCAAAAAAGCTCTTGATGCATAGATGCCTTCACCAGGAGCAATGAACCTTCTTCACCCTGGCTAGGGTTGGGTGGACTTCCAGAGGTTCTTAGAGCTGATAAGCTTAATGATACACTATATATATATATATATATAACTCCATGGCTATTCCTTTGCTTTTGCGTTGAATGGGAACACCCACTGCAACGCCCATGGCACGCCTCCCAGAGGCAGTGTGAGGCAACGCAGCAAATTGCCCTGCTTTGTCTTACACCATATCTATAAGGTCATAAAAAGCCATGCAGGGTGGCTTTCGTTGCCTCTTAGATATGGGTCTACACTGTGTGCCGCCAGAATGTCAAGAAAAGTGAAGTTCCGGCGGTGCACTGGCTTTGTAACTAAGCCCTTATGTTTTCTTCCCAGGCACATATAGAATGTTTATTGATCAGCAACTATAATTTTTGTAGTTGAAAAAATTACGCTGCCTGTTAATCAAGAAATCAAAAAAATAATGTCAGCGAACCCCATAGTTTAAGACAGTCAGCATCTCCTTGTCCTAGCACACAGTGGATGCTGGAATGATTTACCACTTTGTGGTGATTACAAACAGGGTGAAGAAAAGCTAAATACTGCTGTTGTTACACTATTTTACTTCCTGAGACATAGGGCTGTGCAAGCAGTTGGAGTGCCACAGGATGCTGTCCATCATCTCACAAACCAGTGACAAGAAGCGTATTTTTAGGTCTCAATCTTTTTATTGTTAAGGCAAGGCAGAAAATAAAACTTAAGCAATGAACATAGGGTATATTTGGGTATATTTTTCACAGTAGAATGAATTTGTTCAACATCAGCTCAGAGCAAGATTTGAAAATGTATTGTTTGAATGAGCCCTGCAGTGCGCACCTTTTCACGAATATTCACGAAAGTATGGAAGCTATGCCACGATGACCAACAGGTACTGTCCTACAATAGTTTCAAAAGGACTTCGCTGAGTTAAATTCAGGGAGAACATGTTTCTAGCTCTGGCATTATTCGCTCAGCCGGCTTTTTAGTGCACTTGCAGACACACTGAATGTTCAAAACAGGAAGAGACACTTTCTTTTAAGGTGCAAGTTATTTGTGATCCTGATTTGGTTTTTGCAATTTTCTGCAAAATTTCCAGGGCCCTCTGATAATTTCTATGTACTATGTAACAGTAGTTTAACAATCATGATGGACATACATCATGAGTCACATTGATAAGTGAGTGAGTGATCAGTTTCCTGTGTGTGCTCCTGAAGATGAAGTCCATTTTGTGTGGCGTAAGAAGTGTTGCTTGTCATGTACTCATACGAGTTGTATGTACCATAACTTCCTGTTGTCTGATATATTTCTTATCCCGAGAAAGGCTGCATGTGATGTCTGTTATGTAAGGTCAGAGTACATTCTCTACCAATGTGTAGAAGGTAAACCATCATCTTTAGATCTTGTCGGCTCATGCAGAGGTGGTGCTTATCCATCGATGCCATGGCAAGCACTGCACCCGCAAAGTAATGGGGAGAAAAATTAAAACAGAGCACACATCAACTCCAGAAGTAATATTGACCGAATTTGTGACACTAAAAAGTCGATTCTGATGGTCAGATATGGATCTCATATACTCTTTAGGAAACATCCGTGACATTAGTGTAATGTGTTGCTTGTCACACAACGTGGCAACTAAAAACAGATTGCTTTCTGATGACTCAATGTATGATACAGTTGACAGTTCCGGTGAAAGATGACTCTGATGAAACAGTGGCATTGGCAATAATGGATGAGAAAAGGGAAGATGATGGAGTAAGGAACAGACTCTTTTACAATGAGTTGATGTCGCATTTATTCTGTATTATTTTACAAACAACGTGTCACAGATATTGTGAGAAGAGTGACAATCCTTTTCTGGACAAGAAAATAATATTAGGTAAATTCTGAAAATGAAATGCTGTGACTAACTTTCCACTTTAAGGGGCACATTTATCATTGAGTTGCATCACCCTTCCACCGCATATGGGGGCCCTGCGTGGCTTGATAAATCAAGAGTAACGCAACGCATCGCTAATCGCTGCGTTGCATCACTCTGCCCCAGGGAGGCATTCCATGGGTGGAGCATGTGTGTTCCCACGCATCAACCTATGGATTTTGGTGCATTCACAGATTTACCATTGGTAGTAGACCTGGGAATGTGTCAAAATGCTACGCCTTCCCAGGTGAGGCGTAGCGAGGAGAAATTTCTCCTTGCATTTCTCCTTGCTTTTCTCTCTTTCTATGAAAATGCCTCAAAGGACTGTGTCCCTTTCTGCACAAAAACAATCGTGCCTGCAATGTAGTCACACTTACATCACAGCACAAGGGTGTCTGCTTTGGCGCTAAGCAGCACATTGTGCACCAGTGCAAGGAAAGGACAGGAATGCACCATATGATATTAAATGTGCCGCATTCCTGTCCTTTCCCTTTCAAGGAGCGCAGCAAGGTGGCTTGCTGTGCTGGGCTTCACAAAATAATGATAATTTACCCCTTAGTATGTTCAAAACACAAAACAATAAAGCCATCATAAAGAGCAATTTTAGAAACCAGTCTGCCCCATCCATGTCTTGGGGTTGGAGATGAGTATTTGCTGAAGGCGGCTGATCAACAGATCTGGAAACTGTTGCACTGGAAGCCTTGTCTTATGAAAATATATTACTGTCCAGAGCAAGAATTTCTCAACATGCTAGTTGCTTTGGCAACATCCCACAGGTAAAACCATCACAACATCATTTTGACAGCTATAATCCTTCATGCAAGAGCCTATTTTGTGATCTGTGGAGGCCTCTCTGCTGATGCTGTTGCTCAATTTCTGAGTAGAGTTGGGGGAGGGGATGTGGGCAAATGGCCACAGCTACCAACCTTGGAACTTGGGTACCAGACTTGAGTCTCTGTTCAACATGTTGATTCTGGTCAAATCTTTAAATTTACCCATTCCAAAAAATGTTTTATGCAATCTGGTACTCATGTGATAAATGGGACACATTTGCGCTATAAAAAACTCCAAAAAGAAAGGTTCAGTGGTCATGGCAGTATTTTTGCACTATTTCATGTCAAACAAATCATCTGGTTAATTAACCAAACCTTTCAGCTTGAAGTTTGGGATTACACAAAGAGGCCTCGTTGCCTGTGAGTAGATGGACATATTGTCCTCCACTGGAGCATCATTATATTTGTAAGAGGAACAGCAAACTGATAGATGAAGTCTCTGAAGGATATGTGTCAGATCACCACCTCCATCAGGGATGGTAGCCTTTTCAATGATTTGCAATTTTAATTCATCTGCGGTATGGTTCTTTTCAGTGTAGTGTGACACCAATGGAGCGTTCAGGACAGAACATCTTATCCTGCTGCGATGTTGGCATATCCGTGCTTTGATAGGTTGAGAGGTTTGTCCAATGTATGGTAATTGGCATGGGCACCAAATGCAGTATACTACATTCTGTGTGTTGCAATTAGAAAAAAAGTTTTTTAAAACATTTCTTTATTGAAATCCAAAGCAGCGAGATACATATAAATATCCATCTTTGATTATTACAAGCGATAACAGAAGACATGGTCCTACATACATATAGCATTCCCTCAGAATAACTCAAAAAATGACAAATTTCATATATCCATAACACATTATCCCGCCATATAATCCCTCAAAGCCCCCCAAACCTGTAGGCCCAACTTTCTTTTTCTAGGTCCTTTAACAGAATATAAACTATATTCCATATTAAAAATATTATGCAGCTTGGCCCGCCACATTTCAAAAGAAGGAACCTCTTGTCGCAGCCAGAAGGAAGCTATTGATATCTGTGCCACCGCCGTGGCCATAAAGATTAAATAACGAAATGTATACATTGGTTTCCCCTGACGCAGTTCTTCCCCAATTCCTAACAACATCATAGATTTAGAAATTTTAATAGGGGCCCCGTAATCTCTGATAAAAATCTTTCTATAGATCCTACCAAAGAGTTTAGAAAAGTGCATACATAAAAAACATGAAGAATATCTGCATTATCCGCTCCACACCGAATTTTATTTTCATCATTCTGGCCCCCCACTTCATCATCTTGGCAGGAGTATGGTACAGATTAAATAGCGTCTTATAATGTTGACTTTTTAAATTAGCTGCCATTAGGATCCTCCCAGACAAATCAATCGATTTCTCCAATGAGATTGCGGGATTTCCCAGCCAGGTTCCCCATTTAATATTGTACTTCTCTAAATCGTCTATTCTACCCTCTAAATGTATTTTGTATATTGAGCCAATATTGCCCTGTCGTCTAATAGCTTCTACAATTTTATAAGTTGTAGTACTAATTGGATGTTTTCCTAAAAAGTCCCTTATTTGCAGAAACTTAAAAAATTGGTTTGTAGATAAATGATATTTATCCACCAACTCTGAAAATGAAAATAATATCCCATCCGCCAGATACAAATCGCTGAGTCGAATAATGCCCTTCAACCTCCAGATGGCAGCCACATGATCCCAGAAGATCGATGGTAGCAATCCAGTGGCATCCGTAGGTGTATAGACAGAGAGTACGGGAATCTTAAAACTTCTCCGAACAGCGTTCCAGATTTTAAACACAGCATTTAACACTTTAAAACAGGTTCTTTTAAAATAGCTGCCATCCAACCTCTTAAACAAAAAATGCCTCACCTCAGAGCCCAAAATCATCTGGAAGATTGAAGGAGCTTCAGCTGCATTGCTAACCTCTTCCCCAGTCAACAAGATACGTACATTAACCAAAATACAAGCATAATAATAAAAAGCAAAATCAGGTACTGACCACCCTCCTCTTTCTCGAGAGAGGGTCATAAATCGAGCAGCTCTTCGCAGTTTCCCTGGAGCCCACTTATACCTGCACATAGTGATTGTAGGTGTTGGATTTGTTTACCTGATACCTCCAAAGGCACTGCCCTAAAGAAATACATAACCCTAGGCAGAACATTCATCTTCAGTACATTGGCTCTGCCTACTAATGAAAGATGCAAATTTTCCCACCTCTCGAGTGACCTTTTTATTCCCGCCATAATATCGCCCCAATTGAACTCTACAATATCTTTTGCCGAGGTGCGTATCTTAATGCCCAAATATGTGGCTTCGCTAACCACTCTAGGATCATTGCCCATTATTTGACTTGTACATAAAATTTGGGTTTTGGATATATTCAATTTATACCCTGATGCTACCCCGAATTTCTGCGCTAGATGTTCTATTTCAGGTACTGCAAGGTCTGGATTGGAGGTTATGATCGCAATATCATCGGCGTACACCAGTACACAAAAATGATCTTGTCGTACAGTAAAGGGTATAATCTTTTTACTCCATTCTAACATAATAATAAAGGGATTAATATAAAGCGCAAACAAAAGGGGTGAACACGGGCATCCTTGTCCTTGTCGTGTGCCTCTAGTAATCACGATAGTCTCAGAAAAATGCCCCATGGAACAAATTTTAGCCGTGGGGAGGTGATATAGGGCCTGCAAAGCTTGAATGTATCCCTGCCCAAACCCCATTTGTTGTAGGCCCGCCCATAAAAAGTTCCAAGACACACGGTCGAATGCTTTTTCAGCATCAAGTAAGACCAGCCCTAATTCTCTAGATTGTACCTGTGCTATATCAAAAAGAGTCACTACTCTGCTCACATGGTCTACCGTCCCCCTTCCTGGTATAAAACCATGTTGTTTTAAAGATACTAAGGGGTCGATTCCGATCTGGGCCGGAAGCGCACCTAACACTATTCATCCGGAAAAAAACCAAGCCGAACGCGTGTTTCCCGACCGATTCGAACAGTCGTCCGAACGAGCAAGTACGGTGCGCATAACTGCTCAGATTCCGACCCAGCCGTACGTACCCATTCCAGCTCCTGTTCCCCGCCCGAGCCGGATCCGTAAACGCCGAATCGAGTCGCACGGAAGCAAATATACAGCACCTTCCGGCAGGACTAGTACGATGCGCCTTCCGTGCGCGCCGAACCAGTCGCTACGTCTGGCACGTCAGAGCATCCGGGACAGCTGCACATAAGGTCCGATTCGCGCCACAAGACAATCCACGGCTACGAGACGAACAAGCCAGCGACGAGTACGAGTTGAAGCCACGAGAAACCCGAACAAGACGACCCAACCATGAATCCCATCGCGCAGGTCCTACCAATACTCTACATCTATTACCGGAACGGGTACGGACACGTACGGCGCAGAGGGTAAGTCAAACACCCACTACGCAAACAAACAACACATACCCGACATATGTCACACACACATAGGGATGCAGAAATGACGTACACTAGCAACAGCCGAACCATAGGGGCGGGATGGCTATCACCAATGCCATACACACCCATAGGGGCCTGATGGCTACCACTACCACCACCCCTACTCATGGGGGCCTGGATGCCTACCACTACCACCGCCCTACTCATGGGGGCCTGGATGCCTACCACTACCACCACCCCTACTCAGGGGGGCCTGGATGCCTACCACTACCACCACCCTTACTCATGTGGGCCTGGATGCCTGTCACTACTACCATCCCCACTCATAGGGGCATGGATGCCTACCACTAACACCACCCCTATTCATGGGGGCCTGGATGCCTGTCACTACTACCAACCCCACTCATAGGGGGATGGATGCCTACCACTACCACCACCCCTACTCATGGGGGCATGGATGCCTACCACTACCACCACCCCTACTCATGTGGGCCTGGATGCCTGTCACTACTACCATCCCCACTCATAGGGGGATGGATGCCTACCACTACCACCACCCCTACTCATGGGGGCCTGGATGCCTGTCACTACTACCATCCCCACTCATAGGGGGATGGATACCTACCACTACCACCACCCCTACTCATGGGGGCCTGGATGCCTATCACTACCACCACACCTACTCATGTGGGCCTGGATGCCTGTCACTACTACCATCCCCACTCATAGAGGGATGGATGCCTACCACTACCACCACCCCTACTCATGGGGGCCTGGATGCCTACCACTAAAACCACCCCTACTCATGGGGGCCTGGATGCCTACCACTACCACCACCCCTACTCAGGGGGGCCTGGATGCCTACCACTACCACCACCCCTACTCATGTGTGCCTGGATGCCTGTCACTACTACCATCCCCACTCATAGGGGGATGGATGCCTACCACTAACACCACCCCTACTCATGGGGGCCTGGATGCCTGTCACTACTACCATCCCCACTCATAGGGGGATGGATGCCTACCACTACCACCACCCCTACTCATGGGGGCCTGGATGCCTACCACTACCACCACCCATACTCAGGGGGGCCTGGATGCCTACCACTACCACCACCCCATCTCATGTGGGCCTGGATGCCTGTCACTACTACCATCCCCACTCATAGGGGGATGGATGCCTACCACTACCACCACCCCTACTCATGGGGGCCTGGATGCCTGTCACTACTACCATCCCCACTCATAGGGGGATGGATGCCTACCACTACCACCACCCCTACTCATGGGGGCCTGGATGCCTGTCACTACCACCACCCCTACTCATGGGGGCCTGGATGCCTACCACTACCACCACCCCTACTCATGGGGGCCTGGATGCCTACCACTACTACCATCCCCACTCATAGGGGGATGGATGCCTACCACTACCACCACCCCTACTCATGGGGGCCTGGATGCCTGTCACTACCACCACCCCTACTCATGGGGGCCTGGATGCCTACCACTACCACCACCCCTACTCATGGGGGCCTGGATGCCTACCACTACTACCATCCCCACTCATAGGACGGGTAATGCATGACACAACCAGCATACTCCAACATAAGGAATGTCAGAAAAAGACATCCCCCCAACATCATGACAAGAGTGTGTAGTCTGTATCAAATGCCTACAACACTGAACATGACATTGAACATACAATGTGACCCCCTATCACATGTGTCACACATAAATGTGTGTGGCCTCCACAATGCAAGCAGACCATGACCACTGTGGGAATGGGGTCTAAACCCCCATCATCACAGTGACCAAAAGGTAAGTGTGGGGTCCATAGCTGAAGCACATTTTGAACATTGTGGCAATGGGGTCTAAACCCCCATCATCACAGTGACCAAAATCTAAGTGTGGGGTCCATAGCTGAAGCACATTTTGAACATTGTGCCAATGGGGTCTAAACCCCCATCATCACAGTGACCAAAATGTAAGTGTGGGGTCCATAGCTGAAGCACATTTTGAACATTGTGGCAATGGGGTCTAAACCCCCATCATCACAGTGACCAAAAAGTAAGTGTTGTCATGGAAAAAGCTGCAATTGCCAAACAGCATGGATGATTCCTGGTCACACAACAACAAACACATCAGTGGCAAAGTAGTGCTTGTGTCCCATAGCAACATAGATTGGGTGAGGCAAACAGTGCAGTGCAAATAAAACATACCTTTGGCCATGTGCAGACAAACATCACCCATGGGGGCTGACATTGTCAACATTTATCAATTACACAATGACAGAAGTGACCATCATAATGCAGACCCACATATCTGCACCAATGGACACACAAATGTAGATATCCTGTGGAGACTGTAGATGTGAGGTGAACAAATACCATACCATGGCAGCAATGGGACATACAAACCATGATTATTGTGCTGACTGATGACCTAGGAGTCCCAGGGACAAACAACATACAGCCAATGGCACACTAAAGATATGCCAATGCAGTGGTGCAGATGCACAAACACAAACAGGCAGCCTCACACTGCATATCAAACACAACAGGTGATGGGGGTGTGTGCCAGTGTCCCCAGGCAACCACACAACACATGAGGAGGCCTGAATCCCAATTACACAGATGTGTATACAGTTCCACACAAAAGTAACTCATGGATCGGATTCCCCTATGTGGGCAATCAGGCATTGTTAGATGAGAGGGAGCCCAAATTACACATGTCACACAAGCTTGTAGGAACAGCAACTAACACAGCAAGAGACAGACCCACCACAGCACTACCCCCAGGGACCCCACATTGTGGTGACACTAGCCTGCATGATAATCCAACTGTGATGACAAAGGTAGATGTCGTTCACACTGTGAACCACAGCCATGTGTCCTGAGCAACTAACTACCATCACACCTACACAAGCACAAATCAATCAGCATGGCCTGTCAGCCAAGGCCAATATGGAGGTAGGGGTCTAGCCGTGCAACAACTCACATTTGAACACACTCAACACCATGCACCTTGATCTCCACCAATGTGCAGCAGTGAAGCTCACATGGACTGGTGACATTGCACATGCACCCATGACAATCCCAGGGGTGGTGGTGGGAACTAAGGTGCAGAAACCCATCACACATGGCCAGTCAACAAGACTTGTGAATGTCTGACACACTGCACAGTACGCTGTACATGGGCATGACGTGAAATCCACCCCAATCAATGGGATCCCGGCCACAGTCACACACCAATGAAGAAGCCAAGGTGACCCACAAAGAACACACATAGACAACTTCCAACATTGCAGCTCTGACCCTGAGGAGTGGCAGCAGTCACACACACAACGTGTCACAATCACTGAAAGCTACCACAAACTGTAAATTACATGACTTGTGTAACCAACAAGTGCCAAGGGGAATCCTGACTGTGTCCCATCTGCGTTTGCCCACATCCCCAGCCCTGACAACAAAGACAACTAGGGATGACAACCTGATGAACATTAGTTTGCCATGCATCCACATCCCGGAGAAACCAGGTCCAAGATGCTGGATGAACACAGGACAACTCAGCAAGCATCACAAACAGGAACATCCCTAGGGACACAGCCTGTGTAGGAAAAGGGAAGGGAACACACACAGACATGCTCACACAACACACAACACGGGCCCAGCCAATGTCACGGGATTACACACTGCCATGAGGGCACTCCACTCCTGTGGAAGGTCCGCTGTGCAAAACCTTGTCTGTGCACGACTCAAACATGTCAGCAGAACACTCGGTCAGTGAGTCAACAACTACAACACACTGAAGGCTCTGCTCACATCAGCCTGGGTACGGGAGTGTCACGTCAGTCATCTGCTTACACCCAAAACACGTGTCAAGCAAGTTGCACTGTATACACAGATGAGTCCTTCAACATTGATGTGCTAAACTGCATGTCCAGTGGAGATGGGCACACAGTCAGGGAAATAGAAACATTGAACAGTGGTAAGCCCACCAGATGTGCATCAGTGAAAGCCAAAGATGTTAATTTACAAATGCAAAACGTACATCCCTGTGTCAAATGCTGAACATTACACCCTCAGACTGCAGCAAAGGATGCTATAGATCCAGACTACATTAGGACACATATCCCATGGACCACATGGAGTCCATCACAGCAACACTTAATTTTCCTGATCTGAACACTATTACAACTGCAAATGCATGATGATACTCATCTACATCATGTACATCCAAAGAAAAACCACAAGTAAACAAAAAGAGGCTTTATTCAGCAAATGTTAAACTAAAATTTTAAGTCCAAAAGAAACTAAGGCCAATGGCCAGTCCAAATACACAGTCCCAACAGGGTGATATGTGACAACTTGTCACCCATTGCTTGCCTGCACTGGTACGGACATGGGACATCCCCTCGGAGGGGCATACAAGGGGCAGGCCAGGCACCACAGGGACAGGATCAGGGGATGCCAGAAGGAGGCAGTGAAGGGGTGGTGGGTGCAGGAGTGTCACCGGCAACTGCAGTGGAGGTGTCTGACTCAGTGGGGGCCGGCACCACTGTAGGGCACAAGTCAGATGGTGTGGGTGCTGCAACCACTGCAGTGGGCCGGTCAGATGGAGTGGACTGGGTCCCCACTGCAGTGCCCGAGTCAGACGGGGTGGTTGTGGACTCCACTGCAGTGCATAACTCCAAGGGAGTGGAAGGGGGGCAGATGAGGTGGGCAGGACAGAGGGGGGACCCGGTCTCCACACCAGTGGCACAAACAGGCAGAGTGTCTGGTTTGGGGGTGGAAGAGCAAGTGGTAGGGGGAGGGCCTAAGCAGTTTGGGGATGCGGTATCGGTGTGTGGGGGAACCTGGGGCAGGGTGTGGCGGTGGAACCTGTGGAGTGGTGGCCTGGGGGATGGAGGAGAGAGACTGTGTGGTGGAGCTGCATGGTGGTGGGTCTTGCCCTTCATGGTCCGGGGGGACTTTCGAATGGGGTCCTCAGTCTGCCTGTGCCTGGGGGAGGGTGTCCGGGTGTGAGGGGCACTCCCCTCTGTGTGTGGTGGTCGCCTCTTCCGCCTGGACTTCGTGTCAGATGTATCTGTGGGGAAGAGGCCAAGCTCACAGAGGAAGAGCTTCTGGGAGGGGGGTTGCAGGTGAGGCAAGGGAAGGGGTTTTGGAGGGAGAGGTATCTGAGGACTGCGGAGTGCTCGTGGATGCGTGTGTGTGTGTCTGGGCCCCATCCCCTGTGAGTGAGGTATCAGTCCCCTGACTGTGCGTGCGTGTGCGTCTGGATTTTGGCTTGTGTGTCTGTGTGCTGCTTGTGTCTGTGCTGGTGCGTGCCGGTGCCGGTGTGTGTGTGCTTGGGACAGGTAGGGTGCTGGGGATTGTGGATGGGGCAGAGGTAGGAGGGGTGAGGGACTGTTGCAGGAGGGACACTGCTGCCGTCAGTGAGGAGGCCATGGACTGATTGGTCCGATGTAGGGCAGACATGCCAGATGACATGCCCTCCATGAATGACACCAGTTGTGTCAACAGACCCGTGTGTGCATGGAGGACACTCAGCATTGATGTCTGCCCTACATGGATCTGTTTCAGCAAGTCCACAGACTCCACACTCAGGGCAGCAGGGGGGACAGAGGCAGGGGGTGCGGTGCCTGGCATGAAGGAGACACGCTCCCCAACACGGGAGCCTCCACGGACATGTGGGATGGGAGCAGATGGGAGGGTGGAGATGGTGGTGGTGGCGGGGACAGACTTGCTTGACGTTGCCTCTGGTCTGCTGACACCCGCCTCCACAAGGGAGTCCTCACTGGAAGTGCTGTTTTCCCCAGCTGAGGTGGTCGTAGCTGAGGTCTCCTCAGTGTGGCTCCCCTCACCCTCCGTGCCACTGGGTCCCTCGCTCTCCCCTGCAGTGGACCCAGTCTGGCTCTGCTGCTCCTCTTGGTCCGTGGAGCTGTCTCCTACTGTGGCCGTGGATGTATCTGCAAACAACCAGGATAAACAGAGCAACATTAGTCACCTGTACTGACCACACACACCACAGTAAGTACAGCACATCACAGAGCAAGCCCTGCCATCATTTGCTAGACATTGCAATAAGTGCTGACACTGATTTGAAGAAGCCCATTGTCTGCCTGACAGTCAGTCATGCCACACATATCCTACCTGTCCATGCACCCATCTGTCTGCTGCCTGTTGTATGTGACTAATCATATGTGCACACATGCACCACATACACAGTTGTTGGACATCCAAGAGAACATATGGAAATGTGTCACTCCAAACACATGCCATCTCCTGCCACTGACTCAGTACATGTGTCAGGAAAAGTGATGGGCAAAGTCTCTGTTGATATGCAGGTTTTGCTTCCATCACCAGACACAATGATGTCCTCATGTCCTGATAGACAATGCGACAATGGTGTGCATGCAGGACATATCACACCACTGCTGGATCACCCTTTGCGATTGGAATGTCATGGCACAGGCCTGTCTGGCAAGTCAGTCATAACTGTCTCCTGTCACAGGGGCAGTGCATACACACAACACCAGTCTGCACTGTGTCACAATCATGGACGTTTTTGAAATGTAAGCCCTGTAGCTGACAGGTGCACATGTGCACCCCTGGCCACCCACATCATGAGGACTGAGATGATCCCACGTCAATCAAATGAGACATTTGAGTGACTGCAAACACAAATCCATACACATGAGCACTTCACCGTCTGATGAGAATGAACCAAAGCTGCCTGCACCTCAATGTTTCATACAACATTGTGCACAGTCAAGGGATCAGAGACCTATGCATTAACCTATGTGCAGATCCCACAGTCACAACTCAGATGGCTGGCCACCCCACATTGTTAAACACTCCAGGAGGCCAAAAAGCAAGGCCACACCACGGTGACACAGAGGCATACACCTGAGTGCACTCTTCACAATGCCCAATATGTATGCTGACACACGGGAGTGGGAGAACAGAGTGCCTTCGATGTACGGAGTAGGCATTACAGTCCTGGTCCATGTGCAACATGGTATTACCCTGAACACTAGGCAGGTGGCTATGCATGTGTCACACACATGATGTACATACTTCTGAGGCTCCTACCTTGGTCTCTGCAGCAGCATGGGTGTGTAGCACATACCCCAGACATGTGGTGAGTCAGAGCAGCAATTGGAACACATATTAAAGCCATACCCAGAGTACATGTCAGATCACAGGCATTGTGAGCAATTGTACCACCCATGCAGCCCACCACAAAGTTCCTGTAACTGATGCTGTCCCCAACTGCAAGTACACAGTACCCAAGTGACCTAAGTCACAGACTGTAAGGGCCACACCTGTGTATCAGATGAGGAGGGGGCATGACACAAGTGAGGGACATGAGTCCAGGACAACATGACAGTTGTACTGTGGAAGTGGAACCAGGCTAAAGGAGTGCATAGAGCATGTCAGTCATAGTACACAGTTGAGGCTAGCACTTACCCCCTCCTTGCTGCTGTCTGGCCTTCAGCTGCCCATCCAGGTCAGGGAAGACCACCGCCAGGATCCGGAGCATGTGGGGGGTCAGGGTCCGGTGTCTGCCCCTCCTGCGAGGAGGCGACAGCTTCAGCTGGACCCTTGTGATCCTCCGGGTCCAGCCCCGAAGGTCCTGCCACCTCTTCTGGCAGTTGCGGATCCTGCACCTGTAGACCCCCACAGATCGTACTGCCCGGACGATGGTCAGCCAGATCTCCTGCTTCTGGTGGGCATCAACCTGTGAGGATGACAAAGTGAAAAGGCCATTACTACACATGCAACATTTCCGTGCATCACACAGTTGGATATACATGTCTCAATCACAGGGGCATATGATGTACACAGGTAGTGCAACTATGGCTATGAACAGTTTGCCAGCAGTTACTAAATGGTATCATTGCCTGGGAAGTCAAACCTTGTTGGAATGCACTGTTACTGCACTATACCTGTTCAGTGCATGTGACTACACACTTTGGGGGTGACAACTACTCAGTGAGCATGCTAGCCACTGGTGTACACACTGTAAGTCTTGCTAGTCAGACAACATGCACAATTAGTAAGGCAGTGGACAGCACACTCACCTGCTCCCCTGGTTTCCCATACAGCTTGCTGTACTGTGGAAGGAGGCTGTCCAGCAGGGCCTGGTTCTCCTCAGTGCTGAAGGCTGGGGCTCTATCCACAGTACGTGCCATTGCAGTAGCCAGAGGCTGCAGAGACAGCAGCAGTGGTGGTGGCAGATGTCGTCCTGGAGCATGTAGTGCAGGCAAGTGAGCTCTCAGGGGAACAGCCAGCATTATATGTGTGCTGCAGAGGCAGATACTGTCCCATGTGTCCAAAGTGATAGGTCCAAGTCGTTTGCATCTTCTGAATCTGGCCAATCCATGGAATTGCACCACTTATACACGCCCATAGCATCCTTCAAAAGTTCAACTTCATGACACCCATGAATTTGCAACATTGTTGTGGGTGGCCAACTGAATTCACTGCATCCGACTCGTTAAAGCTTCGAAAACGCGTCCGTTACCATGTCAGGCCATAGCCAATGCGTGCGCACCGATCGGACCATTGCTGTACGACGCGTATTTCAAAAAACAACACGCATCCGTCCACATCATATGCAATGGCCAATGCGTGCGCACCGATCGGTCCATTGCTGTACAACGCGTATTTCGGATGACAACACGCATCCATCCACATCATATGCAATGGCCAATGCGTGCACATGGATCAGTCCATTGCTGTAGGACGCGTCCCTGTACAAGTCACTCGCATATGTCACCATGGTTGTCACTGGTGAATGTATGCCAGCCACAATTACTTGCCAGGGACTCAGGGGCACACCTACAACACCACAGCCTGTCCACACTGTATCCTAAGGCATGTAAGGCTGCAGTACCTGTGTGTGTATGGGGGTCAACATGTGTTTTTTTTGGTGGTACTTGGGGGCAGCCACTCCCAGGCTGTGCACGTGTTCATGGGGACAGAATCATTTGTGTGTTGTGCACATGACCACTGTGATGTGCAACTGTTCAGTTCAGAGCATGTGGCATGGTCACATTTCCAGGTTGTGTATGTGTATGTCATGTCACATACACCCTGAGTCCCATGTGGGAAGGTATGTACGTCACAGGGTGACCCATTGCCACAATAGTGATGGCCCTCCACAGTCTGTGTGCATGTTGTGTTTCAGATGTCTCTGATTTCATGTGCACAATGGGAGACAGTCTCCACATCCACGTTGTTTCTGCATCGACTTTGATGTTGTGCGTGTGTGTGTCACAGACGTCCATGTCTGTCCTGCAGAGGCAACAGGGGCCACTACCTGTGGGAGTCATGGTTGTTTTGAAAACAAGGAAAACATGTATTAAAAATCTACAGTATCGAACTATGTTGCATGTTGATACACAAGATAATATTTGATAATAGTTGGACTATGAGTGAATAAAACTCAGTTCTGGAAACCTCTTGTACCATTGTCGTAAAAAAACTTATTTTCTACATTAAATAGCGCATTCCGTTGCACGCAGGAGTGCATATCAGAGCTGCCTCTTCCCGAGTGAAGAGCTTTTCAGTTCCTAGTTGTGATTTCTCACCTGTTGGACAAAGGTGACCCTCTGAAGCACCCAAACCCAGATGACTGTTAATTACATTGTTTCACCTGGATAACCCACAGAGTAATACCGAGTGCAACCATACCCCCTTCTTTCGCTCGTTTTGCTGACGTGTACATGATACGCCATGTCATGCCAGTGTCCATGTGGTAATACAGGGTCCCTTGGAATCTACCTGTCAATGAGCTGTGATGCCTGTGGCACATCTGTCCTCACTTGTCACTGTGGTGTGTGTTTGGAACGTGACAGCAGTACATGGGTACTGTGACACAGCCTAATGATTTCCCATAGCACAACCTGGAACTTGTTGTCAACACATGTTGAACTGTGATGTTAGATGTTGGCCATGTAGGTGCCATATATGTCTATACAGAACGGCACACACATCAAGTACTTGTGTCTCGTAATGATGTATCATGTGATATTGAGTATGGTCAATGCCACATATGTGGGGTGACTGACAATCTTTCTTTGTTCACCTATGCACTGCAGGGCACCAGCTGTTCATAGACCATTCCCTGACCTTGCAACCATGGTTGAACGTGACTGCATCCGACGGTACCGCTTCAACAGGCCGCTGATTGAGGAATTGGCGGTGCGGTTGGCCCCACATTTGCAACCTGGCCGGCCATACCCTACAGCGCTGACCCCCAAGGTGAAGGTGATGGCAGCCCTACACTTCTTTGCCTCCGGTACCGTTCAACACACTGTGGCGTCTGCTGGTGGGATGTCACAGACCATGTTCAGCCGTGTGCTACACGATGTTTTGGAGGCAATGTTGAGATACCTGAACCAGTACATCTATTTCCCTAAACGTCAACAACTCACTGACGTCAAGAGTGACTTCTATGCCCTGGGGAGGATGCCACATGTCATTGGCTCCATTGATGGGACACATGTGGCTTTGGTACCACCACAGGCACATGAGCAGGCATACAGGAACAGGAAACATTACCATTCTATCAATGCTCTGGTGGTACGTCTTGCAGATATGAGCATCTCACATGTGTGTGCCCGTTTCCCTGGTTCTGCACACAATGCCTACGTGATGAGGAGTAGTCGCATCCCGAGGATGATGTCACAGATGCAGAACCAGCGTGCCTGGCTTGTCGGTGTGTACTGACTTTGTACCATTGTGTGTGTTCTGCAATGTTGTATTCCACCCTCTTTTCCAACTCAGCTAATGTGCAATTGTCTGTATGTAGGTGACTCCGGATACCCCAACATGCCATGGTTGCTGACACCCCTAAGGAACCCTGTGACACCAGCCCAGATGCGCTACAATGAGGCACATGGTCGGACCAGGAGAGTGATCGAGCGGACATTTGGTCTCCTGAAGAGCCGCTTCGCTGCCTGGACAAGACAGGAGGGGCCCTCCCATATGCCCCAGCAAAGGTGTGCAAGATTGTCATCGTCTGCTGCATGCTACACAACCTGGCAGTGCGGAAGGAGTTGCCTCTCATCCTGGATGACGATGACCAACATCCGCCACCTGTGGAGGATCCTGGCCTGGGCCACGATGCCAGTGATGATGATGATGATGAAGGTGATGTCCGCACACAGCTCATCACCAACTTCTTCAGCTGAATGTGAGTATCCAGAGATGTCATGTCAATGATTTGAGTTTGCATGATATGTGTTGGTGGTGCTCTGTTGCTGTTTGAGTGTGGCCATGTGCTACTTGACTGGATGCGTGCAGCGATGTGTCCTTACAGGTAGTCTGTACTCCCCAACAGTGTTGACATGCTAACTTGGTTTTGTGTAGGTATCTTGTGACATGTATTGGGCATGAGTATTGCAGTTCTGTCCTGTTCTTCAGCGCTTTTGACTGTGTGTCATGTCTGTCCTTCACATGGTACTTCCAGAGTTGTTTGGTCAACTCGGATCCCCCAACACCATGATTCAGCTTTCAGGGTGGAAGCAGTCGTTTCCCTACAGGTGATGTGCCACACACCCCTGGACTTTATTTCTTCTACACTTGTTGACTGTGTGGCCACTGCCACGTGGGATTACCTTGCATCTGTAGTGGAAAAAACATGTTGCAAATGTGTAATAAACCTGTGCTTCACTTTGGGATGTGCGTTGTCTGTGGTCACACATCTGACTGACATTTACTTACTGCACCTGTGGGCTAGTTAACACAGACTGTGAATAGGTGTGGTGTCTGTGCATTCCACTGTATTTCCTGGCAACATCAGTGTAGGTGATGAGTCAGATGGCCCTGGTGTGTATGTGTTGTGTAGCCCTAGTGGTGTGTCTCCCTAATATGTGTCACGTCACCATGACTCACATGACGGTGTTGAACTTGCTGTAGCAGTTAGCATGCACAGTGTCATTTAGCAGATCATCATCTCCATGACAAAAACAACGTTGGAATCACAATAGAGGCAAGTATGGTGTATTAGTGAGTTTATTTCCATACATGTGTGAGGATAGTGCACAGGATGGTGGGTGCTGTACATTGGGATTGGAATCCAAAGTTCCCAGATGAGTTGGAAGTGTTGGTAGCAGAAATGTCCTGAGTAAAGTCCACAGTCATCTGATACATTAGTCCAACTTAAACTCCCCATGTCATGTGGGAGAGTTGGGTTGCATTCGACAGGGTGAACAGTTTGCACACAAAGGAGAATTTCCAGACCAGGTGTTGGGTTCCTGGGGGATGTACATGGCCATCGGCCTCTCAGTTGTCCTTCCTCGGACAACCCCTCTTCTTTCTGGGGGGACCCTCACGTGCAGGCCGCTGCGGTGCAGAGGACTCTCCACCAGAGTCATCCTCCCTCCCTGTGGCAGTTGCAGTTGTTGCGGCACCAGATGTTGTGGGCACACAGGGAGGTGTGGACATGTTGGTGCTAATCTGGCGGAGGCATGTCAATATGTCCCTCTGCACCACTGTCAGTTCTTCCAATGTGTCCCACTTGGACTCCATGCCAGACATGTGTGTCTCCACACGTGACATGTGTGTCTCCACACGGGACATGTGGGAGTCCAAGCGGGCATGATGGGCAGCCTGCTGATGTTGAATGTCCTTGAGGATCCCCACTACCTGGCTGACCTCTCCGGTGCTATTCTGGTACGCATCAGCAATGCGTACCAGTTGTGGGTCATCATGCAGTCCAGACCCCTCTGCAAACAGCGACCTCTACCTACCACCCCTCCCACCACCCCTGGCCACACGTGCGGGACCTGCGGTGGCACGCACAGGTGACCCTAGGCCCCCTTGGGGGTTGGTACTGGAGTTGTTGTCCGTTGCTTCACCGTGGGCTGGGGTCCCTGTGCTGTTGTCATTCAGTGTCCTTGGTCTGTCCGTGTCGGCGGGGGTGGTCTGTGTGTTTGCCAGATGTTGGAGGAATGGGTGCAGGGGGTGCAGATAGTGGTCCTGCTGGTGCTGCATGATGACTCACACCGGAGGTGCCAGGTTGGTCTTCGCCATCCGATGAGGGCAGAGGCTGTTCCACACCAGAGAGCTCAGGGGCCACCGGAGCCTGGGACAGGGACTCCTCCTCATCTGCTGCTGTGTCCCCATCATCACCTGTTTTTGGAAGAGACACACAATGTATGTTATGTTTCTGCAGGCATCAATGGTTCAAACACATGACAGTTGTGACTGTACCTCTGGATGCGGCCCTGTACATTGCATTGTCCTAAGTTGTCACAGTTAGAGGTTGATATTGGTGTGGCTCATTGTCCTGCCAACCTGATGCATTTCAATGTGGATGTTGAGGTGTGTGCATGACCAGCATTGGTGGTATTTGGTTGACATCCGGACCTCTTTCTCCCCCCAGCCCAGTTATCCCACCATGAAGCATGCCACCCTTGCAGTGGGTGCAGGTTAACTCTCAGGATGTCAGTCAGTGGTGTCCTGCTGTTGGTTGGTGCCCAGTTCCCAGCAGGGCCTGGTACTCCCCACAACAGAGCACCATTGTCAGACATCTTAGAAGTGGCTTTTCACTCCCTGTGAGGTGTGCATGCTTCAGTGTGAGCTTGCTGGGCCATATGGGTGGGGGATGTTGAGCTGTGACTACCACTCCCATCATGCTATTGCCTACACCCCCCTTCCCAGCATGCCCATACTTCCTTCCTTTTGACTCTGCTTCCCTGTGGGGTAGTGTGCCTGTGCTGACAGGATGGCTGACAGTGTTGTCCTGGCGTTTGTTTGGCTACAAGTCCCAAAAGTGTCCCTGTGCTTCACACAGCATAACCCAGTGTGGTTGTTCTTTGTGGGATATTCAATTAGAGTGTGAGGCATTGCATTCTCCCAGGTGAGTTGTATGGAGTTTGTGTTAAGGGGGTGTGTGAGAAAAGCTGCTTGTGACTATGGTCAGAGCTGTCAGTCCTCCTTCCCACCCAGCCAGATATCCCACCATGGAACGTGCTTCCATTGCAGGGAGTGCAAGTTGGCTTTCAGGATGTCAGTCAGTGGTGTCCTGCTGTTGGTTGGTGCACAGTTCCCAGCAGGGCCTTGGGCTCCCCACCGCAGAACCCAGTGTCAGCCATCTTGTCAGTTCTTTTCCACTCCCTGTGATGTGAGCATGGTTCAGAGTGGTGTTGATGGGCCAATTGTGAGGGTGACCAATATCTGTGACTACAACTCCCATCATGCTATTGCCTACACCACCCTTCCCAGCATGCCTGTACTTCCTTCCTTTTGACTCTGCTTCCCTGTGGGGTAGTGTGCCTGTGCTGACAGGATGGCTGACAGTGTTGTCCTGGCGTTTGTTTGGCTACAAGTCCCTAAAGTGTACCTGTGCTTCACACAGCATAACCCAGTGTGGTTGTTCTTTGTGGGATATTTAATTAGAGTGTGAGGCATTGCATTCTCCCAGGTGAGTTGTGTGGAGTTTGTGCTAAGGGGAGGTGTGAGAAAAGCTGCTTGTGACTATGGTCAGAGCTGTCAGTCCTCCTTCCCACCCAGCCAGATATCCCACCATGGAACGTGCTTCCATTGCAGGGAGTGCAAATTGGCTTTCAGGATGTCAGTCAGTGGTGTCCTGCTGTTGGTTGGTGCACAGTTCCCAGCAGGGCCTTGTGCTGCCCACAGCAGTACCCAGTGTCAGCCATCTTGTCAGTTCTTTTCCACTCCCTGTGATGTGAGCATGGTTCAGAGTGGTGTTGATGGGCCAATTGTGAGGGTGACCAATATCTGTGACTACAACTCCCTTCATGCTATTGCCTACACCCCCCTTCCCAGCATGCCCATACTTACTTCCTTTTGAGTCGACTTCACTGTGTGTGAGTGTGACAGCAATGGCAAGATGGCTGACAGTGGTGTCCTGCTGTTGGTTGGTGCACAGTTCCCAGCAGGGCCTTGTGCTCCCCACAGCAGTATCCAGTGTCAGCCATCTTGTCAGTTCTTTTCCACTCCCTGTGATGTGAGCATGGTTCAGAGTGGTGTTGATGGGCCAATTGTGAGGGTGACCAATATCTGTGACTACAACTCCCATCATGCTATTGCCTACACCCCCTTCCCAGCATGCCCATACTTCCTTCCTTTTGAGTCGACTTCACTGTGTGTGAGTGTGACAGCAATGGCAAGATGGCTGACAGTTGTGTCCTGCTGTTGGTTGGTGCACAGTTCCCAGCAGGGCCTTGTGCTCCCCACAGCAGTACCCAGTGTCAGCCATCTTGTCAGTTCTTTTCCACTCCCTGTGATGTGAGCATGGTTCAGAGTGGTGTTGATGGGCCAATTGTGAGGGTGACCAATATCTGTGACTACAACTCCCATCCTGCTATTGCCTACACCCCCCCCTTCCCAGCATGCCCATACTTCCTTCCTTTTGACTCTGCTTCCCTGTGGGGTAGTGTGCCTGTGCTGACAGGATGGCTGACAGTGTTGTCCTGGCGTTTGTTTGGCTACAAGTCCCTAAAGTGTACCTGTGCTTCACACAGCATAACCCAGTGTGGTTGTTCTTTGTGGAATATTTAATTAGAGTGTGAGGCATTGCATTCTCCCAGGTGAGTTGTGTGGAGTTTGTGTTAAGGGGAGGTGTGAGAAAAGCTGCTTGTGACTATGGTCAGAGCTGTCAGTCCTCCTTCCCACCCAGCCAGATATCCCACCATGGAACGTGCTTCCATTGCAGGGAGTGCAAATTGGCTTTCAGGATGTCAGTCAGTGGTGTCCTGCTGTTGGTTTGTGCACAGTTCCCAGCAGGGCCTTGTGCTGCCCACAGCAGTACCCAGTGTCAGCCATCTTGTCAGTTCTTTTCCACTCCCTGTGATGTGAGCATGGTTCAGAGTGGTGTTGAAGGGCCAATTGTGAGGGTGACCAATATCTGTGACTACAACTCCCTTCATGCTATTGCCTACACCCCCCTTCCCAGCATGCCCATACTTACTTCCTTTTGAGTCGACTTCACTGTGTGTGAGTGTGACAGCAATGGCAAGATGGCTGACAGTGGTGTCCTGCTGTTGGTTGGTGCACAGTTCCCAGCAGGGCCTTGTGCTCCCCACAGCAGTATCCAGTGTCAGCCATCTTGTCAGTTCTTTTCCACTCCCTGTGATGTGAGCATGGTTCAGAGTGGTGTTGATGGGCCAATTGTGAGGGTGACCAATATCTGTGACTACAACTCCCATCATGCTATTGCCTACACCCCCTTCCCAGCATGCCCATACTTCCTTCCTTTTGAGTCGACTTCACTGTGTGTGAGTGTGACAGCAATGGCAAGATGGCTGACAGTTGTGTCCTGCTGTTGGTTGGTGCACAGTTCCCAGCAGGGCCTTGTGCTCCCCACAGCAGTACCCAGTGTCAGCCATCTTGTCAGTTCTTTTCCACTCCCTGTGATGTGAGCATGGTTCAGAGTGGTGTTGATGGGCCAATTGTGAGGGTGACCAATATCTGTGACTACAACTCCCATCGTGCTATTGCCTACACCCCCCCCTTCCCAGCATGCCCATACTTCCTTCCTTTTGACTCTGCTTCCCTGTGGGGTAGTGTGCCTGTGCTGACAGGATGGCTGACAGTGTTGTCCTGGCGTTTGTTTGGCTACAAGTCCCAAAAGTGTACCTGTGCTTCACACAGCATAACCCAGTGTGGTTGTTCTTTGTGGGATATTTAATTAGAGTGTGAGGCATTGCATTCTCCCAGGTGAGTTGTGTGGAGTTTGTGTTAAGGGAGGTGTGAGAAAAGCTGCTTGTGACTATGGTCAGAGCTGTCAGTCCTCCTTCCCACCCAGCCAGATATCCCACCATGGAACGTGCTTCCATTGCAGGGAGTGCAAATTGGCTTTCAGGATGTCAGTCAGTGGTGTCCTGCTGTTGGTTGGTGCACAGTTCCCAGCAGGGCCTTGTGCTCCCCACAGCAGTACCCAGTGTCAGCCATCTTGTCAGTTCTTTTCCACTCCCTGTGATGTGAGCATGGTTCAGAGTGGTGTTGATGGGCCAATTGTGAGGGAGACCAATATCTGTGACTACAACTCCCATCATGCTATTGCCTACACCCCCCTTCCCAGCATGCCCATACCTCCTTCCTTTTGACTCTGCTTCCCTGTGGGGTAGTGTGCCTGTGCTGACAGGATGGCTGACAGTGTTGTCCTGGCGTTTGTTTGGCTACAAGTCCAAAAGTGTCCCTGTGCTTCACACAGCATAACCCAGTGTGGTTGTTCTTTGTGGGATATTTAATTAGAGTGTGAGGCATTGCATTCTCCCAGGTGAGTTGTGTGGAGTTTGTGTTAAGGGGGGGTGTGAGAAAAGCTGCTTGTGACTATGGTCAGAGCTGTCAGTCCTCCTTCCCACCCAGCCAGATATCCCACCATGGAACGTGCTTCCATTGCAGGGAGTGCAAGTTGGCTTTCAGGATGTCAGTCAGTGGTGTCCTGCTGTTGGTTGGTGCACAGTTCCCAGCAGGGCCTTGTGCTCCCCACAGCAGTACCCAGTGTCAGCCATCTTGTCAGTTCTTTTCCACTCCCTGTGATGTGAGCATGGTTCAGAGTGGTGTTGATGGGCCAATTGTGAGGGTGACCAATATCTGTGACTACAACTCGCTTCATGCTATTGCCTACACCCCCCTTCCCAGCATGCCCATACTTACTTCCTTTTGAGTCGACTTCACTGTGTGTGAGTGTGACAGCAATGGCAAGATGGCTGACAGTGGTGTCCTGCTGTTGGTTGGTGCACAGTTCCCAGCAGGGCCTTGTGCTCCACACAGCAGTACCCAGTGTCAGCCATCTTGTCAGTTCTTTTCCACTTCCTGTGATGTGAGCATGGTTCAGAGTGGTGTTGATGGGCCAATTGTGAGGGTGACCAATATCTGTGACTACAACTCCCATCATGCTATTGCCTACACCCCCTTCCCAGCATGCCCATACTTCCTTCCTTTTGAGTCGACTTCACTGTGTGTGAGTGTGACAGCAATGGCAAGATGGCTGACAGTGGTGTCCTGCTGTTGGTTGGTGCACAGTTCCCAGCAGGGCCTTGTGCTCCCCACAGCAGTACCCAGTGTCAGCCATCTTGTCAGTTCTTTTCCACTCCCTGTGATGTGAGCATGGTTCAGAGTGGTGTTGATGGGCCAATTGTGAGGGTGACCAATATCTGTGACTACAACTCCCATCGTGCTATTGCCTACACCCCCCCCCCCTTCCCAGCATGCCCATACTTCCTTCCTTTTAACTCTGCTTCCCTGTGGGGTAGTGTGCCTGTGCTGACAGGATGGCTGACAGTGTTGTCCTGGCGTTTGTTTGGCTACAAGTCCCAAGAGTGTCCCTGTGCTTCACACAGCATAACCCAGTGTGGTTGTTCTTTGTGGGATATTTAATTAGAGTGTGAGGCATTGCATTCTCCCAGGTGAGTTGTGTGGAGTTTGTGTTAAGGGGGTGTGTGAGAAAAGCTGCTTGTGACTATGGTCAGAGCTGTCAGTCCTCCTTCCCACCCAGCCAGATATCCCACCATGGTACGTGCTTCCATTGCAGGGAGTGCAAGTTGGCTTTCAGGATGTCAGTCAGTGGTGTCCTGCTGTTGGTTGGTGCACAGTTCCCAGCAGGGCCTTGTGCTCCCCACAGCAGTACCCCGTGTCAGCCATCTTGTCAGTTCTTTTCCACTCCCTGTGATGTGAGCATGGTTCAGAGTGGTGTTGATGGGCCAAATGTGAGGGTGACCGATATCTAAACCCTACAACTCCCATCATGCTATTGGCTACACTCACTTCACCAGCATACACAGAATTCCTTCCTTTCAGTGAGCTTCCCTGTGAGGTGGCGTTCTAGTGGTGGCAAAATATCTGACTGTGTTTGTTGGTTAGATTTGTGCCACTGCCTTGCTCTATTTGTTGTTAGGTTTGTACATGTCATGACACAGTTACATATCACTATGAGATGGCATGTATTGTGTTTATCTAACTAACATACACATCTTGGGATGATTATCTTTTGGTTGCTGTGGATTTGCTAAGGGTGCATGGTTTGACTATCCCCTTGACAGTGATGTGTGTGTGTATTGTCACACAATATTGGGTATATTGGATGTGTACTCACCAGGCTCTGGGATGTTTGATAGTCCATATACGCTCACTGGTGGTAGGATGGCCCGCACCTTCTCCTCCCAGGGCCTGAGGTATACTGGTTTGGCAGGAGGGCCACTGCCGGTGCGATTACTCAAGGCGTAATCCTTCTTGAGTAGGTCCTTGACCCTCCTGCGCACATCATACCACCTGTTCTGGATGTCTTCCTTTGTGCGCAAACATGGTGATTGTGCGTTCACCCTGTCGACGATCCTCTCCCACATCTTGGTTTTCTGCGACATGGGGGTCTGTTGGACCAATGTACCAAACAACTGTGGCTCTACCCTGAGGATCTCATCTACCAGGACTTCCAATTCACTGTCTAGGAACTTTGGATTCTTCTTTGGGGGCATGGTGATGGGTGGGGGTGGGGATTGATGTGTGTGTGAGTGTGCAAGTGAGGGTGGGTGAGTGTAGGTTTTGCTGGGTGTATGTGAGGGTGCTCTTTGGGAGGTGCTAATGGTGTGTGGCTTGTGTGATGGATGAGTTGTGGGTGTGTCTGTGTTTGCTGTCTGATGGTGTTCTGTGCTGGCAGGTCAGTTGAATTTGCAAAGGATCATGGTAGTGATTTGTGGCCTTTATATGGGTGGGGTTGTGGGTGTGTCTTTGTTCCATGTTTTTTCACCCCTGTATTTATTGACTTTGTCATTGCTTGCTTGGCCCTTTTTTTTTATTTTTCCTTTGTGGGTTTTGGGCATGTAGGAGACATTCTTCTGACCGAGTAGGACGCTGCAGTTGGCTCGTGCGGGCTTCTCCGAGTCTTTCAAGCTGTGTTCCTGATGGGTTTCATGTGTGGCGTACGCGTCGGTCGTGGAGTATTGAGTTGCTTCGGCTCGGTTTTGTATGCGTGTCGGTCATACGGCTTGGGCTCCGTGCGACTCGGTCTGGTTTTACACGCATTGCATCGTACTGCGCGGGTCAGAGTTCGCGGGTACGTTTCTGACGGGTTCATTCCTGATGCGTGTTGGTCGGTTCTATTCGCGTAGTTTCCCGGCCGGATAACTGGTTTCCGTGCGGTTCGGTCGTTCGGCTTGTGTTCCGTACGAGTCGGTCGTAATTCACATGCATTGCATCGTACTACGCGGATCGGGCAGCGCCGGTACGTGTCGGTCGGACAACATTCACGTACCGAGTCGGTCGGTATGTTTTCCGGCCCGAATCGGAATCGGCCCCTAAGGGTGTTATAACTTTTGCCAGCCGTGTAGCCAAAATTTTTGCATACATTTTGCCGTCACAGTTAAGAAGAGAAATTGGACGGTAGGATCCAGGTAACTCAGACGGCTTCCCCTTTTTCTTAAAAATACAGATATTGGCCTCAGCCCAGGATCGCGGTATCTCCCCTTTTTGTGCTGTTTGAAACACCTTAAGCATATCGGACTTAACATCTTGGAAAAAGGTCTTATAAATTTCCTGCGGAAGTTTATCCGGTCCTGCAGCTTTCCCTATTGTAAGAGTATTGATGGCTTGTTCTAATTCATCTAACGTAATAGGCTCATCTAGCATCTCGGCGTCCGCCTGTTCCAATTGCCCCACAATGAGGCTGGGAGTCCTAGATCCATCAAAGAACACCCATTATCTTGCCCTGTATACAATTCTGTATAAAAACCAAAAAAGACCTTGAGGATTTTCCTGAGGGTCAAACACCATAACCCCAGCTGCATTTTTAATCCCAGTTATTCTTTGTTCAGCCTCCTTTATGCGTAACTTCTGGGCTAAACACTGTCCAGTAGCCTCCCCATATTCATGGCACTCTTTTTTATAGGTTTGATATTTTATGGCAATTTCTTTACTCCATTCCAGATTTATTTTAGCCTTACACCTAGCTAAGTTAGTCTGTAACGCTGCAGTATTATGTCCTGCAGCTAGCCCATTAGCCAATTCCTCTTCAGCAGTCTTAAGTTCATTATACAATACCTGCAGTGCCTGCTTAGCTAGTTTTTGTTTATAAAACCCATAGCTCTGAGTTTCCCCTCTAAACCCGGCTTTGAATGTGTCCCAAATAACCCCCCAAGACGCAGAGTGCCGATTAATCTGAAAGAATTCCTTTATCCAAACCTTCATATGCTCAATAAAAATATCATCCATCTATCAAAAGTGAAAGCTCTCGGTGCTACACACCCCCCAAGTGCCAGAATTTCTACTACCACTGGTGCATGATCCGATGTAACCCTTGGATACACACAAATTTTAAGCCCTGTAAATAATAGCGAAGATAAAAAAAAAAATAATCAAGACGTACAAGCCTATTGTGTGGATGCGAATAGAACGTATATCCTGGGTCTTGCCTATGCAAATTACTCCAGGCATCCATCAACCCGTGGTCAGCTAACAGTTGACATAGGGCCTTACATACCCTGGGCTTCCTGCCTTTGTAGTTCTGTCCACAAAATTGGAGATCCCCATAAGTCATATTTATATTGAAGTCACCACAGAGCAATAACGGAGTGGGCCATGTAGCAAGCTCGCCATTTAAATATTCCAATATCGGGGCTTTGTCAAAGTTAGAGCCATATACTGTACATAGAGTAAATGTTACTTCCCCTACCCTGCATGCCACAATGGCTCACCGTCCATGCGCATCAACCGATATACGTCCCGTTGTTTGGATGGAGGGTCTCGCTAAAATCGCCACCCCTCTGATCATATTTGACTGCCGTGAGGCTGCCAATACTACATACCCTAATTCTGAGAGAATCCTCTGTTTCCCCCACGGGATGTGCGTCTCCTGCAGACACACTACATCTGGCTGGATCACCCGTAGCTCTGTAGCCACCCTCTGCCTCTTATAATAGTTATTTAACCCACACACAGTCAGTGTACATATTCGAAGGCCTATCTTAGCCATATATTCCGCATTAATATTATCACTTGTTCAGAGCCATACATAAATGTTCTCAAACCTCTACACCTTTCTTTGCTGCTATGGATCATTTTCCTTTTTTTACCCCCAACACCCCCTTCCTCCCACCCCTACCCCTACCCTTCCCCCACAACCCGCCCACACCCTACCCCTACATCGAGGCTTTAGGACTACTAGTCCTAGCGATGACATGCTCCCACCACCCAAAAAAGTGCCTCCCACACCTGTGTGATACCCCATGTGTATTAACCAGTCTATAACTTCTCCAATTAAGCACGTGGTATAGGGCTAAAAAAACAACTAAAAAAACACATAGCAGCTCAAAAACATTCCAAAATTCCTTACTTATTTCCCCCCCTATGCACATATAAAACAGTAATAATCATGGGGTATAATACATCATAAGCAGAGAATAATTAAAAACATAAACAGATAGGCTCCATAAAGACTCTGATAGATAAAGCTATTAGGCCCACTATGCAAGCCCAATATCCCCTTTGACCAGATTATCTACTTTGACTCTTTAAGAGACTTCAGAAATTCTTTCGCTAAAATCTCAGACGTAAAAAACCTGGTATTCACTTTATATATAATTTTCAGCTTAGCTGGATTAAGTAGAAAGGCTTGGGCCCCTTTAGCTTGGAATGGTACAATAAGTTGGCGAAGTTGCCAGCGCTTCTCTACCGTCTGATGACAGAAGTCTGGTCTGACGAAAAACTCCACCCCCTTCCCAGCTCTTTTTCTATCAGGCCGTGCCAAATCAAATACAGCTTCACGTGCCAAAAAGTTATTAAGCGATATCAATATGGCCCTAGGCTTAGTCGCTGCTGCAGTTTGACCAGGCCGGGCCCGAATGGCAAAGGAGAAACGATGTGCCCTCTGCACCTTTCTCTGCCAGTCCCATTGGGAGAGCTCAGGGAACGCCTGCGTAAATAGTTCAATGATGAATTTGCGTGGATCCTGTCCTTCCAGGCCCTCCGGAATTTGAAGGACTCTCAAATTATTTCGCCGAGCCCGATTCTCTAAATCAGTGAGTTTCCACAACATGTCGTCCTTCCCTGTTCGCAGGGTCTCGGTCAGCATTTTTTGTACTGCCAGCTCATCCTCCAGACAAGAGATGCGTGCCTCTGCCTCAGTAATCCTTGTAGTAAACTCTGTACACGTTTTTGCTATGCGTCGAACTAAGTTTTGCATTTTGCGACAGGCATTTTGTGTCCTCTGGCTCTCTGCCTGTGTTTCCTCTCTATGGGTCATTATCGTTTGATATATGAGAGCCAAAGATACATCTTCTGTTGGTTCTGCCGTTCTCCGTGCCAAAGAATCTGTCCTATCTATCTCATCAGAAGGCCTCGCCCCTATATTTAACTCTGGAGAAAGAGAATAGTCCCATTGCTCCACATTGCTTCCATTATTATTAACTGGGTGCCTCGAATCCTCGAGCTTGTATTAATACAAGCTCCTTGCCTGCGCCGGTAATGGTGCTGGTGCTGGTAACATACTCCCCCTTGTTTACTTTGCCGCTTACTTTCGAGGCATTCTTGCCGCTTGGTGTCTCTGTGGTCTTTGCTGCAGCTGTGGAGTCAGCCTGAAGCCGGGGTTTCCCTCTACCGCCTTTCGGTGGCATCGTTAGCGTACTCCAAATTCCTCCTCCCGAACTTCCGATTTTCGAGCTTGCAACTGTTACGACCGGGCGTCTCAGCCTCCACTGCCAGCTCCTTGCAGATACAATGTATCCACCACGAAGACCGCGGAGACGTGCACACCGAGCGAGGAATGCAGCCGCTGCGAATCCCAGCATGCCGGTGAGTCTCAGCTGCACTCAGGGCCCGGTCTCAGACAACATTCAGAGCCCGCCTTCCTCCTCTTGCTTTCCCCTACGAACAATCCTCTCATGGGTGTGGGAGCTTAGGAGCAGCCAGCTCACTCGTCAGAGCTGGCGGCCGCCCTCTTGCCTCTCGCCAGAAAAAAAGTTAAGGCTTTGTTTGACGTTACCATGTTCAAAAGTGTCTATGTCAAATGTAAAGGTACATGCGACACAGTTACCACATCTGTGTTGACCTTTAACTTCTGGCAGGCCCCACAATGATTCTAATGTCCTCACCTTTTGCCTAGCACTGCCTTGAGTGGAGGAATGAATGTTAATGTTAAAAATAATTTATAAAGCGCACGTACACCAGGTGGCTTCATGGCGCTATAAAAGGCTCCAAGTGCTATCTGATAGAACATCAATCATAGGCTTGTTCAAAAGCCATGTTTTGAGGGACTTCCTAAACTGCAGGAGGTTTGTGCAAGACCGTATTTCCAGCGGAAAAGAATTCCACAGTTTGGGGGCAAGAATCGCAAATCTGCTGCCTCCTTGACGCACCCGCTTGAATGTCGGAGTGATAAGGAGTGAGAGGTGGGCAGAACGCAGGTTACGTAAGGGAGTATGCTTAGAAATCAGGCTGTTGATAAATACAGGACTATTGCCATGCAAGGATTTAAAAATAAGGCAACCTGTTTTAAAGGCACAGCGCTGGGCGATAGGGAGCCAGTGCAGTTTCTTCAGCAAGGGAGTCGCTGATTGCCATTTAGGTTGTCGGAACTTCAGTCGGGCTGCATGGTTTTGGGCCATCTGAAGCCGTTTAAGCAGATAGAGTGGCATGCCCAAGTACACAGAATTGGCATAGTCCAGATGTGACAGGACAGTGGCTATTATGACCTGAATCAGGGCTTCCTGAGTGAGAAGGCGGTGTATCTTCCTGATCTTGCACATTTGAAAAAAACACTTAGAAATAACCGCACCGACCTGGGTTTTTAGTGAAAGGTCATTGTTGAGGGAGACTCCAAGAGTTTTGGCCGATGGGGACGGGGAAGGAGGGGGTCCTAGCTCTGGAGGCCAGTAATGGGGACCCCAGTACTTATGACTGTCCCCAGTAAGAACAAGCTCTGTCTTACCAGGGTTCAGTTTAAGATGGTTGAGGTCCATCCATTGTTGAATGTGCCGCATTGTAGCCTGAAAGTCCGTGACCGAGTTATGTGAGTTATCGATCCTGAAGAGTAATTGGAGGTCATCTGCATAATTAAAAACAGTCACCTTCATATCCTTAAGGGACTGAATCAAGGGGGCAATATAAAGATTAAATAAGTGGGGAGAAAGAGCCGAGCCCTGTGGAACGCATACAAGTGATTTTACGTGGGGGAGCTGAAAAGTGACCTTGGCAAACGGCCTGGGAGCGATCTTCCAAAAGGAAGTAAGCCAGAGAGCCGCCGTACCTTGAATACCAGCATGTTTGACACGGTCGAGCAGAATAGTGTGGTCGACCGTGTCAAAGGCGGCAGAGAGGTCCAATAATACCAGTGCCTGAGGGGAACATCTGTCTGCATTGTCCCGGAGAGTATCCAGGACAGCAAGAATGACAGTTTCAGTAGAATGGGCCGACCGAAACCCTGCCTGATGAGGGTCCAGGTATTTAGATTCCTCCAAAAAGTTAGATAGACATTTAGCTACATGGGCTTCCAAGATCTTCGCCAAAAATGGAAGCAAAGAGATCGGGCGGTAGTTAGACAGAAGCGCGGGATCCGCTCCAGGTTTTTTTAGGAGGGGTACCACTGTAGCTTTCTTGAAAGCCAAAGGGACTTGGCCAGATGAAAGTGACTCGTTCAAAAGAGCGAGTGCGGGGCCCGGATAGACTGCAAGGCAGTCCTTTAGTATATGTGGTGGGCAGCAGTCAGAGGGGGCACCTGATTTGACTTTTACAAGAAGATCCTGGAAAGTCTCCATTCTGATAGAAGGGAAGCAGCTGATACTACAATTATTATTGTGCAAGACAGAAGGGTTCTGGATGGAAGAGTGCTTAGGGATACTGGCTTTAATAGTAATAATTTTTTCAATAAAATAATCATTTAAAGAGTTGCACAAAGTTTGGGAGGGTGTAGCCTTCAAAAGAATTCTCTCAGGATTGGCTAATTCATTAATAATGGAAAAAATTTCTTTAGGGCTATTGTTGGACTTCAAGATACGCGCAGAAAAATGGGCGGCTTTGGCCGTGAGGATGCTCCTCTTAAATTCCTTCTGAGCTGTGATATAAAGGAGTTTTTTATCGGGGGAGTACTTCAATCGCCACTGCCTCTCTAGTTGGCGCAAAGCCAATTTCTGGATTTTAAGTTCAGTGGAGAACCATCGCTGTGCGTCTACGCGACGGGCCAGTTTAACTTTTTTAAAGGGTGCGTGCTTGTTGCTGGCATTAAGTAGCCACTCGGATATGTTCATTTCCGATGCATTAATGTCAGTGCCAGGGGATGGGGCTGTGTTGGATAATGTGTCAAGAAAATCTTTTTTGTTTACATTATTCCATTTTCTAGCAGAGCTGCCTTCGGCCGTACTAATTTTCTCGATGGCCGGAAGAACAAATGTAAATTTTATTAAATAATGGTCAGACCAAATGCAAGGGACAATTGTAGGGGTAGAAGTGGTCAGACCAATAGTCCAGACTTGATCGAGGATATGCCCTTTCAAGTGAGTAGGAGATGAGATTTGTTGGGTAAAATTTAAATTTGTAAGAAGATCAGTCATCTCAGCTGATTGTACCCCTTCCTGGGGGTCATTATACCAGTAATTAAAATCTCCTACGAGAAGGACCTTGGCATGCTCAATCACGAGTTTAGCCATCTGTTCACTGAGTGAGAGGGGAAAGGAAGGCATCTGATAAGGTGGCCTGTAGATTAATACACAGACAAAGGAGTCATTGACAGATTCAAAATGTATTACTATGTTCTCTGTCTCTTTGAGAACAAGACATGTCAAGGAGCAGAACTTAAAATCAGTATGAATGATGGCTGCGACCCCCCCCTGGTTTACCAGGTGGACGGTTGGCAAAAATGATATAATAATCGGGGGGTAGTGCTGCCAACATATCAGGGGCAGAATCAACAGTGAGCCAGGTTTCAGTCAGTAATAAAACGTCAGGTTTATCAGTGGTCAGTAGGAGGAATATGTCCAACTGATGTCTGACAAGAGAGCGAGTGTTAAGGTAGTGGATCGATAAGGGCCTAGCTTCGGGTTTAACCTGGCTATGTGAGATATGCTTGGGAGTGGTGGAAATCTGTATTTTTGGAAACGTGCTTCGGTTGATAAAGATTCCGTGTTTAGATATAAGGGAGAGAGTTTCACGGGCGAGGTGCAGATGGGTGGAATGCATAGTTTTCAGTGTTTCCGAGGGGTAGCTAGTAGGATGGGCATAGCGGATGGACCCTGGACCCGGATGGGCGCGGACGGGCGCAGACGGGCTTGCCTTTGGTGCGCCTTCGGCGCGCCGCCGGCGCACCCGCTGCGCGCGTCCGCTGCGCTCCCGCGCTGCGAGCTGCATTTACCTCCGTTCCCCGCCCTCAGCTCCACCCTCTCGCAGCGTGATTGGCTGCTACCGGGGGAGTCACTAGGAGCAGCGAGGGGCCGGAGACAGTCGGCTTAGGCGTGGGGGCGATAGCGAATACCGTGACACAAATTCAGATTCAAATACAATTCTAAAAAGAAGCGTGAGTGATTTAAAAACAGTAATTGTTAAAAATAATGACAGCGCTTTAACAAGGCCAATGAGCGAGACCTGATAGCAAGGAAAGCCTAGTGAAGAGCTCCCGCGCTGCGAGCTGCGTTTACCTCCGTTCCCCGCCCTCAGCTCCACCCTCTCGCAGCGTGATTGGCTGCGACCGGGGGAGTCACTAGGAGCAGCGAGGGGCCGGAAACAGTCGGCTTAGGCGTGGGGGCGATAGCGAATACCGTGACACAAATTGAAATTCAAATACAATTCTAAAAAGAAGCGTGAGTGATTTAAAAACAGTAATTGTTAAAAATAATGACAGCGCTTTAACAAGGCCAATGAGCGAGACCTGATAGCAAGGAAAGCCTAGTGAAGAGCTCCCGCGCTGCGAGCTGCATTTACCTCTGTTCCCCGCCCTCAGCTCCACCCTCTCGCAGCGTGATTGGCTGCTACCGGGGGAGTCACTAGGAGCAGCGAGGGGCCGGAAACAGTCGGCTTAGGCGTGGGGGCGATAGCGAATACCGTGACACAAATTCAGATTCAAATACAATTCTAAAAAGAAGCGTGAGTGATTTAAAAACAGTAATTGTTAAAAATAATGACAGCGCTTTAACAAGGCCAATGAGCGAGACCTGATAGCAAGGAAAGCCTAGTGAAGAGCTCCCGCGCTGTGAGCTGCATTTACCTCCGTTCCCCGCCCTCAGCTCCACCCTCTCGCAGCGTGATTGGCTGCTACCGGGGGAGCTAGGTGATCTTTGATATTCTTTCCACGTTTAAATGCGAACATGGAAGATTCCATTGTCGGATCAATGTAAAATTGTATAATTGTTTTATTTGTTTAGAAAAATATACATTTCAAGTTACATTTAAAAAAAAAAATTATACAAATGTTTTTGAAATTTATTACTCTTAATTTTATGGTATGATTTCTTTTATTCAAGAAAGTTTATGAATGGAAGTAAAGAATTTTGAACAATATATTACTTTTAATAGTAATTAAAATAGTAATTTTATAATTTAAATATACATTTGTATATAAGGGTATGTAGTTTAGATTACTGTGTTTTTAGTCCATTTTATATAAAAAAAAATGTGTATGAAAATATATTTTTATTTTGTAATATATTATGAGTATTGTTTTTATTTTGAAGTAGATATTGTAAATGTCAACTATTTTGTGTCCAACACCTTCCCACACTAAGGGCCTTATTACGACTTTGATGGTCTTCAGCTGGGACCGCCACCGCTACGGTCCCAGAAAGTCTACCAAGGCCATGGTGAGCTGGCCCGCCGGATTACAAATATAATCCTGGTTTGGGTGGGCAGTGCAGTGGCAGTCTCACAGCAGTGGTATGTTAGGCTCATAGGAGAGCGTTTACAGCATACAGCCACCGTGACAATGCCAAATACTCATCCTGGCATGGTGTGGCATGCACCATGTTGTGCATGCCACACAGCGCACATCCGACCATGCACTTGTGGGGGGCAGATTTGCCCCCCACCTTAACCCTCCACCAGCTTTTTCACGGCAGGTGCACCACCATGAAACCGCGGGATCCAAGATCCTGGTTGTGCCGGCTGTGTTGTAGCGGGCTGCTGGTGGTCCGACTACTGCACTCTTAATACAGTGGGGGTACTGCTGTGGCCGGACCGCCAGCGCAAGTACGGCGGTCCCAGGACCGCCATACTCCTAATAAGGCCCTGAGGTTAGATTAGAGTGGGAACAGTAAGTGTCACCCCTTTATTGTCCAACACCTTCCCGAATATGGAAGATTGGAGTGGGAATAGAAAATGTCACCCCTTTAGTGTCCAACACCGTTCCCCAATATGGTTAGATTGAAGTGGGAATAGTAGATGTCACCCTTTTCCCCAAAATGGTTAGACCGGAGTGGGAATAGTAAATGTCACCCCTTTAATGTTCAACACCTTCCCCAATATGATTAGATTCGAGTAGTAAATGTCACCCCTCTAATGTCCAACAAACCTTCCCAAATTGGTTTAGATTACAGTGGGAATAGGAAATCTCACTCCTTTAGTGCCCAAAACCTTCCCCAAATTTTGCATACTAAAGACGTCACACATTTTTCTATTTTTACTTTTTTCCAATTTTTATTTATTTTATATAGTTACATTTTGAATAATATATACTTCAAGTAAAAATAATAAAATATATAAAGTGAAGTAAATAAAATATTTTTCATCATTTTATAATAATAAATAATCAGATAATTCAAATTTATATACTTTTCTATGTTGTACATTTTCAACTCCTATTTTTCATTGTTAGCAAATTTTTAACATTTCACAACTTTAAATATATATACGTATGTATATATATATATATATATATATATATATATTCACTGAAAAAACCACAGGTTTCAGGGACGTTATAGTTAGTTGGACATTTCACTCGTATAAAACCAGAGAAATTCGGCCGTTATAGTTCATTGAGATAACTGTAACTCGCGCCCCCGCAATGCACTGCTGATGACGTCACATATTACATCATTCATGACATGGTCAGTGACATCACTGATGACATCACTGATGACATCTCAAATGACAACACTGATGACATCATCCAGTGACTGTGTGTTTCTGTAAAGTTTAAATATGTTTATATATATATGCCAAGTTGTATTGAAGAATGAGTGGGTGTATAAGTGTCTGAATGGATGATTTAGTAGGTTCCGTGACTGACTGTATAAGTGAGTGATTAAACGTGTCTTACTGAATGCATGGGTTAGTGACTAAACTGTGTGAATGTCTGTATCAGTTTGTCAGTTGGTGTGTAAGCAGCTGCATAGGTTGGTGAGTAGCTAAATGAGTGTCTATAGGGGTTATTGATTGGTTGTCTGAGTATCTGTATGGGTGCCTGAGTGTCTGTGTGGGTGGGAGGGGTGTGGGTGACTCTGTGCATAGATGTGTGAGTGGGTGATTCACTGGGTGCATGGGTTCAAGAGTGCATCTGTGAAGGGCTGTATGGGTCTGTGAGTGTGCATATGGCTGTGTTGGTGAGTGAATGGATGTCTCAGTGGTACATGTGTGAGTAACTACTTATGTGAAAGGCTGTATATGTGAGTGTTGGAATATATAAATGGCTATATGTGAGAGTGAGTGATTGTGAGAGTGGCTGTATGGATGAGTGTGTGCTTGAGTAAGAGATTGTATAAGAGAGTAAGTATGTGTTAGTATCTGTATGAATAAGTGAGGTGGTGTGTGTATGACTGTATAGGTGAGTAAATGGGAGTGTGATTGATTCTTTGCATGACTGACTTTGTGTGTGAGCAACTCTATGGATGAATGGTGGTGTGTGAGTGTCTGTGTAGGTATAAGAGGGCATATGATAGTGCTGTATTGATGAGTGACTGCATGTCTGAGTGACTGTATGGGTGAATGATTGGATGTGTGTGTAGACCTAGGAATCAGTGAGTGGGTATGTAGTAACTGGTATTGGTGTGTCTATGGTTTCGAAAATGGTAGTCTGTATTTTAGAGTGGGTGTATTAAAGGTTATATTAGGGTGTGAGGAGGTGCATCAGATTATCACGTGGATGATGTCATCAGTAATGTCATCAGTGATGTAATTTGAGATGTCATCAGTGATGTCACTGACCATGTCATGAATGATGTAATATGTGACGTCAACAGCAGTGCATTGCTGGGGCGCGAGTTATAGTTAGCTCAACTTTTTTTTAAATGCTAATTTCTAACTATAATGTCCCTGAAACCTATGATTTTTTCTGTGAATTTCATAGGTTTTTTAAATGCTAATTTCTAACTATAACGTCCCTGAAACCTATGGTTTTTTCAGAGAATTTCAAAGGTTTTTTAAATGCTAATTTCTAACTATAATGTCCCAAAAATACTTTTTCTTAATTTTTTAATTTTTATAAAAATAATGTGATGTTTCTCTTTTCTAAAATATGAATTTACATTTTTATTTATTATTTATTTTCTTTTAAAAACTGGATTTGCGTACCAATCGTGTACCAATCTTGGTGGGTGCGCGAATCTAATAATTTTGCCGCCATATTGGTTAAGTCGTGTACGATGCGCGTATGGTATGCGAAGGGTGCGCGGTTCTCGGCCCCGCGTAACGTCACATACGTATTTCAGGGGGTCGCGCCGGGTGCTCGAATCTATCGCAAATCTTTAAGTTTTAAAAGTATATGTATGTAACTTTTATATGTATATTATATCAAGAGATTATTTAACATAATTGTAAATATCATATATTTGTAACTGGAATAAAGATATAATATAGTTAAATATATTTTTCGAAATTCGCGTCCGCTGCGCGCCGATAGGCGCACCACGTACGTGAATCCCATGTGACTTCAAAAGAAAGCATTTCATTGGTTAAGAAGCTTTTGATTCTAGAACCTGAAGGACCCCATCCATTTTTTTCATTCCTTCAAGAGCATCTCAGCAGACACACCTGTTGTCTTCTGCTCCTCTTGTTTGCCTTTTTTTGGTGTTTTCTTTTAACTCATCTAAAAATGGCTGCTGGCGATGCACCTCAGCAGGTTCCACCTGAAGAGGAAGAAGACCTGGAGGAACCCGTCAAGAAAAGATACGAAAGTATTGTGTGGGCATTTTTCTCCATTCCACCTGGGGAGAAAAAGGTGAATGCCCGAAAAGTCACCTGCACTATTTGTGAGAAAGTCCTCTCACGAGGTTCGGAAAAGAAATATTCCTGCGGGACGTCATCGATGTTGAAACATCTTCAGACAATACACCCTCGATGTCTTGCTAGAGAACAGCTTCGACAGGAACAAGAAAGGCAGGTAACTGACGACAAGGCTGCTGGCACTAGCACGTCATCTGCTTCAACATCATCTGGCACACCCAACATCATCCCTGACTCCCCCAGAGTGGAGCAGCATTGTGTCAAATGTACAAAAATCCTATGTTTTGGTGAGCAATCACTGGATGCCATCCTGGTTGCTATTAGGAACCACCAGTGTTAATTTTTCTTCTATGCAATGAGTTCATAATTGCATAATTTTTTGAACATGTCAGTGTTGGTTCTGTTTATTATTATTATTTTTTTTTTAAAACACCAAAACAATTAAAAAAAGAGTTAAAAAAATGCAAAAAATATATAAAACAAAAAAAGAAGAATAAATGGTTCTTTTTAGAACCGCCTAATTGGTTAAAAATAGACAAACTTATATGTGTTCTATGAATGATTGCAAGGGTAATGTCTGAGTCATTGTATGAGTGAATAAGTACTGTCTCAGTGAATGAATGAGTGCAGCAGTATTGAATGAGTCATTGGATGAGTACATGGATAGTGTTTGAGGGAATGAATGAGTGCAGCAGTAGTCCCTGAGTGATTGCATGAGTGCATGGGTAGTGCCTGGCTTATTGCTAAGTACCTTTGCAGAAGGATTGCCCTCTACGTTCCTTCTAGAACTCTGAGATCTTCCTCGATGAATCTGGCCACGGTCCCTAGAATTTCTCGCGTCCGGGCTGGGGGCTCCTCGTTTGTGTTCCTTGGTGCTCAGGCCTGGAATGCGCTTCCCGCTTCACTGAGAGCGGTGTCAGATTTAGCTACTTTCAGGAAGCGTCTTAAAACTTTGCTTTTTAACCAAGAATTGTGAGTTTTCTGCCCTCGCTATTCTGTTGTCCCCTCTTCCCTTTTCTTTTTTGCAATTGTAGCCAGTAGGGGTGGTCTACTCCAGGGGCTTTTTGATGCGCCGGGACACTCTTTCTGAGTAGCTGTGCGCTAAATGCCTTTTATTCATTCATTATTCATTCATTCATTGCATGAGTGCATCGATAGTGCCTGGATGACTGAAGGAGTGCGAGGGTAGTGCCTGGGTTATTCCATGAGTGCATAGATAGTGTCTGGGTGATTGCATGACTGCAAGAGTAGTGCCTGAGTGATTGAAGGAGTGCATAGGTAATGCCTGTGTGATTGCATGAGTGCATGGGTAGTGCCTGGGTGCATGTAGGACTGCATAGGTAGTTCCTGGGTGATTGGAGGAGTGCATGAGTAGTACCTGGATGATTGCATAAGTGCAGCATTAGTGCCTGGATGATTGGAATACTGCATGGGTAGTACTTGGGTGATTGCATAAGTGCTGCAGAAGTGCCTGAATGTATGTTCCCCATCAGCAACTCTCCTGACTCGGTCCATGCCTTTCAGTCCACTATGCTGTTCATTAGTGAATGGATGAACAGCAAAGATCTTAAACTTAACCCGGATAAGACAGAGGTGGTCTTAATAGGAGATAATCACAAAAATCCCTGGGGTCCCCACTTTTGGCCCACTGAACTGGGTCAAGCTCCCTCCCCTTCTAGTTCAGCCAAGAGTCTTGGGGTAACAATTAACCAGGATCTCACTATGAAGTCCCAAACTGGGTCAGTAATCTCCACTTGTTTTTTCCATTTGAGGAAAATAAAAAAGATCCGAAGACTACTTACTCGGGATGCTCTGATTCAGGTGACTCTTGCCATGGTCATGTCCCATACCGACTATGCCAACTCGCTGTATTTTGGCATTCCTTTATACCTATTAAAACGCTTGCAGCTGGTTCAGAACCAAGCTGTGCGCTTGATTTCCAACCAACCTAGAAACTGCCATGTTACCCCGCTTCTGAGGAACTTACACTGGCTCCCGATTGCTCAGAGCTGCGCTTTTAAGGTTTGCTGCCTCATTTTCAAATCTCTTAATGGAAGAAGCCCCAAATTTTTGAACAGCTTGATCATAAGACAGGTACCCAGACGCAATTTGCGTTCAGCCCATCAGCAATTCCTGTCCATTTCCTCATTTAAACTGAATCGTGTAGGCGGTGCGAGGTTTGCCATTCTGGCCCCCAAACTTTGGAACTCTCTTCCTCCTGAAATTCGCTTTTGCACCGACCTCTTAGATTTCAGAAAACTTCTCAAGACCTGGCTATTTTGACAGGCTTATGAGTAACTCTTTGGGGCACAGGTATCCGTCAGGGCAGCGCCATGAAACCTCCCCGGTGTACGTGCGCTATATACATTTCTTTTAACATAACATAACATGTATGACTGCATGGGCACTGCCTGAGTGATTGAAGGAGTGCATGGGTAATGCTCGGGTGATTGCATGAGTCCAAGGGTAATGTCTGGGTGATTGAAGGAGTGCATGGGTAATTCCTGGGTGCATGGAAGAGTGCATGGGTAGTGCCTGGGTGCATGGAAGAGTGCATGGGTAGTGCCTGGGTGCACGTAGGACTGCATAGGTAGTTCTTGGGTGATTGGAGGAGTGCATGAGTAGTACCAGGGTGATTGCATGAGTGCAGGAGTAGTGCCTGGATGATTGGAAGACTGCATGGGTAGTGCTTGGGTGATTGCATGAGTACTGCAGAAGTGCCTGAGTGCATGTATGACTGCATGGGTAGTGCCTGGGTGATTGCATGAGTGCATGGGTAGTGCCTGGGTGATTGCATTAATGCAGGGGTAATGTCTGGATGAATGGAGGAGTGCATGGGTAGTGTCTGAGTGATTAGACGAGTGCAAAGGTAGTGCCTGGATGATTTTAGAAGTGCATGGGTAGTGGCTGGGTGATTGGAAGAGTGCATGGATAGTGCCTGGATGACTGAAGGAGTGCAAGGGTAGTGCTGGGTTATTCCATGAGTACATAGGTAGTGCCTGGGTGATTGCATGACTGCAGGGGTAGTGCCTGAGTGATTGAAGGAGTGCATGGGTAATGCCTGTGTGATTGCATGAGTCCAGGGGTAATGTCTGGGTGATTGAAGGAGTGCATAGGTAATGCCTGGGTGCATGGAAGAGTGCATGGGTAGTGCCTAGGTACATGTAGGACTGCGTGGGTAGTTCTTGGGTGATTGGAGGAGTGCATGAGTAGTACTACGGTGATTGCATAAGTGCAGGAGTAGTGCCTGGATGATTGGAAGACTGCATGGGTAGTGCTTGGGTGATTGCATGAGTGCTGCAGAAGTGCATGAATGCATGTATGACTGCATGGGTAGTGCCTGAGTGATTGCATGAGTGCATGGGTAGTGCCTGGGTGACTGCATGACTGCAGGGGTAGTACCTGAGTGATTGAAAGAGTGCATGGATAATGCCTGTGTGATTGCATGAGTCCAGGGGTAATGTCTGGGTGATTGAAGGAGTGCATAGGTAATGCCTGGGTGCATGGAAGAGTGCATGGGTAGTGCCTGGGTGCATGTAGGACTGCATGGGTAGTTCCTGGTTGATTGGAGGAGTGCATGAGAGGTACCAGGGTAATTGCATGAGTGCAGGAGTAGTGCCTGGATGATTGGAATACTGCATGGGTAGTGCTTGGGTGATTGCATGAGTACCGCAGAAGTGCCTGAGTGCATGTATGACTGCATGGGCACTGCCTGAATGATTGAAGGAGTGCATGGGTGATTGCATGAATGTAGGGTTAATGTCTGGATGAATGGAGGAGTACATGGGTAGTGTCTGAGTGATTAGACGAGTGCATAGGTAGTGCCTGGGTGATTTTATAAGTGCATGGGTAGTGGCTGGGTGATTGGAGGAGTGCATGGATAGTGCCAGGATGACTGGAGGAGTGCAAGGGTAGTGCCTGGGTTATTCCATGAGTACATAGGTAGTGCCTGGGTTATTGCATGACTGCAGGGGTAGTGCCTGAGTGATTGAAGGAGTGCATGGGTAACGCCTGTGTGATTGCATGAGTGCAGGGATAATGTCAGGGTCATTGGAAGAGTGCATGTGTAATGTCTAAGTGATTGCATGATTACAGGGGTAATGTCTGTGGCATTGCAGGAGTGCATGGCTAGTACCTAAGTGAATGTATGAGTGCAGGCATAATGTCTGGGGGATTAGAGGAATGCATAGTTAATATCTCGTAATTTGCATGAGTGTAGGGGTAATGTCTTGCTGATTGCAAAGAGTGTAGGGGTACGGCCTCGGTGATTGGAGGACTGTATAAATAGAGCTTGGGTGATTTCATAAGTGTATGTGTACTGCCTGAATGAATAGAGCATTGTATAGATACTGCATGGATGATTGAAAGAGTGCAAGGGTAGTGTCTGGGTGATTGCATCAGTGCAGGGATAATGTTTAGGGAATTGGAGAAGTGTATAGGTACTACCTGGGTGATTGTAAGAGTGTACGGATAATGTCTAGCTGATTGCATGAGTGTACAGATAGTACCTGGGTGATTGGAAGAGTACATAGGTAGAGTCTGGGTGATATTACAACTGTATGGATACAGGCTAGGTGATTGGAGAAATGCATGGATAGTGCATGGGTGATGGCAGGAATGTGAGAATAGTGCCTAATTGTATAGATCAGTGCATGGGTAGTGTTTGAAAAAATGGATGAGTGCAATAAAAGTGACTGTAAACATTACTTCATATTATTATGCTTATTACATTATTTCATCTTACCTTCTTTATTCAAGTAGATACCAAACTCAGTGAAACTATTTTACAATAGTTCTGTTGTCAATTGAATTTAAAATCTTTTCAAGCTTTAGTATTACTTTCTGTAATAAAAAATAAGAAAAACTGTTATTACATATAATATTATAGTTTTAAGAACACAACATAATTTTACAATTACATAACATATTCAGTTTCCCTTTTTTGCTGTTTTCAGATTCTACTGAATTTCACCATACATAGTGATTTCAATGTAGATCCTCATATAACAGCGGGGGAAAAAATACAATCAATGAGATTGTAAAAAAAAAAACAAATCTGCGTTGAAAATATTTACAACAATTTCAACTATCTGTTTACCTATCTACAGTTTCTAAATTACATTCTTCAACTACATTAAATCATTTATTTCTCTGAAGTACATTTCTGAAATATACACTCTCATTTACATCGCGTATAATATAAAGATCAAATATATAAACTATTTCTTTCAAACACAATTTTGCAAATGCAATAACAATTAGCACAAACAATAATCCAAACAGTAATTCTTCACATCTTCCCAGTAGGCCGAATAATGTTTCCAAATCCATTTGCATTGAAGATATCCAAAATAAACTCATTAATTCGTGTTCACATCTTCCCAATAGGCCGAATGATGTTTTCAAAACTTTGGCGTCAAAAATATCAGATATGAATCTGGTAATTCGAAAGGCAACCTACATTTGAATTCCAAATGGGCATCATTGCATTGTGTCCATCCTTTAATGCACTTTAAATACACAGTATAATGTCCAGATGTTGTAGTAGGTCCATCATGGAAAATAATAGCCACAGCTTTAAAAGTTCTTCCTGAAATTGATAGTTGACTTGCCACAGAAATTTTAATTTTGGTTTCCAATTTTCTTCCATTTGCTCTACAACGTTGTTGCATTAAAATTACATATTTTCCAAATCTTTCTATATATAACGTTGACAACATTTCTGATTTACAATGAGAGCATTTCATATCTTAATTAGCTGTTTTTACTAATTTGTTAAAAGACACTGATTTGCAATCTGGTATTGTCAATTATATGAATCGTTCAGTGTCTATTTCAGTGGTAGAAGAAAATGAACACTCTTCACATTTATGATCCCATCTGTAACTTAGTCCAAACAAATTTTCAATTTCTATTCCTTCATCTGCCAATACTGCAAGCATAAACATAAGAAATTCTTGTGCATCTTGTTGTATATTCAGTGTAAATTGCGAAGAACCAGTACATATATCCAAAAGATGCCGAATGCCAGAAGCAGCATGGATTTTAGTTCTATCAGTTACCAACTTTTTGAAAAATATAATGTAATAAAGAACAGAATCTTTTTTCTCGATTTTCTATAATTTCATGATGAAGATCTTCTAGATAAAACACAACATTCACAATTACATTAGCATAGCAGTTGATACCTAAACTATTTTCTAACTGGTGTCCTACAATATCATCAACAGTGTCAATTTTCATTTTCTTTGCAGCTTCATCATTATCTTGAATTGTTTTATTTTTTTGAATCTCACTAGAATGTTTGTCATATTTCCGCTTTGGATATACTACACGTTTCTCAGATATAGGATATTCACCTAAGTTAGGAGCATAAAGTCTTCGTAACCGATTATACTCTCTTACACAATTTGCATCAGCACTAATCTTTTTCTCATCAAAATCAATCAAATACAAACCAGATAATGTTCTTACTCGAGACAATGCAACGTATGCCATGCCCTCTTTAAACACTGTACTTCCAATATTTACCAAAGCACTGTCTACACTTAAACCTTGAGATTTATGAATGGTCACTGCATATGCTAAAGAAAGAGGAAACAGTTTTCTACGAACATTCAAGTCATTTACAAGCATAAAATGAACAGCACAACGTCCAATCTGTTTTACCTCTTCAATCTGATCAAATTTAATCTTCAAAAATTCAATTCTATCTCTGTCTCATAATTAACAAAATTAACAACTTTTCCCATTGCTCCATTTACTAAATCTTTTTCTACATCCAAATTACTCCGTAAAATTACCCGACAGTTTTCAGATACAGATAAAGTCTTTTCTAAACCAGCAGTCTTAGATACAGACTTCTCCAAAGAATCCAATTTTGACTGTAATTTCTCTAAGAGAAGAATAGTAACTCATTCGTGTTCCATTTTATCAATGGCTTACATTTTCACTATTGGTTGTTGTTCCAGTTTCAAAAGTTCTTGATTGAATGTAGAACACTCTTGCAGTGTTGGCATTAGGCAAACTATAGACTTCTTTTCTCCAATTTTCTTGTACATTATTTCAGGTGCAATGTTTTCATTTGGAAACAAATTCATTAGTAGCTGACTTTGTAAAGCTTCTTTACCATGTTTTGTCAAAATACCAATTCTTATATCTTGAAGAATGTTTCCATAATATTCATCACTTGCTTGTCGCATATTCTTAATAAGTTCTTTATATTCAAAATGAGACCAAATGTTTACATTTCCAATACTTCCCAAAGATTTCCTAGTGTCTTCATGGACAAGTGTTTTAAAAACTGGTTGTCCTTTCACAGGAGTAAGTTGTAGTAGATCGCTGAATACAATTACATGTTTTCCTCCAAATAAAACATCATAATCTGTTTTTAAAATCTGTTGCAATCTTAAATGTACAAAGGCAAGCATTAAGTTTGAGACCATGCTCACCTCAACAATGATCAGAAGTTTCATTTTCTTTAGTACTCTTGAGACTTCATAACAAGCTTCTCCAGATAGCTTGTGAAATTCCAACTTATTTTCATGTTCAACTGGTAGCATGAGTAATCGATGTAATGTAATCCCTTTAATGTTGTGTGCTGCTAACCCAGTTGGAGCGGTTACAAGTCAAGATAAATGTAATTCAGTAGTTTTCTGTAAATAACTGGTCAAAACTTTAATTAAGAAACTTTTTCCTGTTCCAGCTTGACCACTGATATACATTCGAATAGGTTTAAATGATGTGCAGTTGCATTCTTTTTTTCATGCAGTAAACCATGCTGTATCTGTTGTGTCACTTGGTGATATATTTCTTTTTGTTCAATATTTGGTTGTTCTTCCAAGTTTCCCAACTCAATAATATCCTGTTGTGCTTGTTGCATTGCCGTTTCTACTTCATTCATGGCTATTGCTGCTTCATTTTCAAAAATTGGTTGTCCTAATGGATCTTTATTTAGTGGAGCAGAACTTTGATTATCTTGAGTACTGACTCTAGCTATTTCAGCTGCAATAGTAGTTTCTTGTTCAATCTCTTCATTTAACATTTGTAGATAATTTGGAAAAAATTGTGCAGTGAATGCTATCTTTACATGCATTAAAAGAATATTCATAGCAGTCAAAATCTCCAAGTAATTCCATTTCACTACGCCAAGGCTTGAAAAGTTGCACAAGTGCTAAATAGAAAAATTCCCTTTTATCTGGAGCTTCGCAACTGAGTTTCCTGTGGTTAATTAGATTTCCTTTGGCATGTTTTACCAAACATCCTTCACATCCAATTACTGCATACTTTTCTTCATTTATATTTTCTGTAACATTTCTCTTAAAACTGTAATGTTGCAGTACTTCATAGAGACATATGTTTTCAAGATGTGGACTTCTTTTAGGATAGTACATATCCAACATATTAGTTTTAACAATATCTGTACTTTCTGGTTCATTCAATGCTAAGTATTCAATTTCTTGTACAGATTTCAATACTCGATTTCGTGTTGCAGCAAGACCTAGACTTACCCAAATGATTCCTTATGACTTTGAATATAAACTTGCAGAGGTCAACTGATCCGAACTTTCATAGGATCCAATCTCTCGATGGGAAAGCATCTTCAAACTAAAGCTGTACAATTTGTTACTAAGAGTCTTCTCTTGTGAAATTTCTTCCCACATTTCTTTCAACTCCGACTTTTCAGATTTGGTTATATATGACGTAACATAGCGAGCAACAGCAATCAAATTATCTGCAACATACTGGATATCCATATTTGCATTCCACATTGTCAAAATCACTGGATTGTAGTCATTAATATACTTTGATTCTTCAGTCCTTTTAATGTTGTAAGTATTCTTCGGAGATTTTCGAGTTATAGTATGCCTTACTGCTGACATGAAACTGTTGACTCTTCCTTTTGAAATTACTATACGTGGGAATCCAAAACGACATTTTGTATAACATTTTCCCTTTGACTTGTATTTCCGTCGACAATATTTTCCACATCGATGACTTTGAAACCGTAAAACTTGTTGTCTCAAGTTGGTTTCTCCTCCTTCTTTTGGAATGGCACAGGTAACATACTCTTCAATGAAAGACAAAACACTTTCATCAGTATCAGTTCTAGATTTTGGTGCATTCTTGATCCAAAACAGCATGTGTATATGAGGTGCACCTCTGGCTTGGTACTCCTTTCTCCAAAAGAAATCAATAACTTCTCCTAGAGGTGGAATATTTTTATTGCAGATAAAAGACATCATAGCTTGAAACTTATGATTAAAATATCTGCACACATTTACAGGATCCAAGGAACACAGTTCTCCAGCTGTCTTCAATTCAATGTTTTTTACATTTGAATTTGCGTGTCGTAGAAATTCAAGCAAATCGTCCTATGCGTACTCAGCACAGCTAAGAGTAACAAACCACGTAGGGGTTCCTAAGTTCCTTAACATACATTTAAGTTCTCCGTGACGATGATACCAATACTCATTAGTATCACGTTGACACGCCGTCAAATTAATTAACTGAGATTCTAAATGATCGTCTCTTTGTTGAACTTTGTCCAAAAATTGCTTTGCAGAAAGATGTATAAGATGAACTCCTGTTTTTAATATGTGGTTCACTGCATATGAAAGTCCAGACAAGTCACTTTCAAACAGAAGATGAAATAAATATGGAATACATTGTTGAAATCTTGGATCTTCTGAGTACAATCTTGTTGTACGATATTCTGAAGCTGGAATCTGTACTGGTCGTTCATTATATCGTCCACCTTTTCCAGTGGGGAAGAGCTATGGAAAACAACGAGCTTCCAAACTTTTATCCCATACACTCATGGGAGTTCCCTTCGCTTTCTTCATTTGGAATAATTAAATAGTGTTTCCTATCACTTCTTTTGAATGTAGAGGATGTATACTATAATGTTCATAAATTTCTTCAGTCCTCGAGTTGTTCACTTTTTCTATTTGGCCAGTTGAAATTTCTCTTTCATCTTCTAAAGATATTTTTTCTTCTCCCACATATAAATTTTTATAACAAATATTGTTTTATACAAGATATAATGTAGCCTTTTGAAGTTTGGTGACATCTACTAACTCTTGCCATATTTTCTGACTCTTTGTTGGTACACCATTAACTAGAATAACTACAGGTTCACTTTCCTCTCTCTCTACACCAACAGTTTCAATATTTTTCTTAAAATCTAAAGGTAAATACACAACTCTTCCTTTTAAACCTCTTTGTAAATCTGTTGGAGGCAGCTTAACTGTTTTAGGCTCCATACAAACTATAGCCTGAAACGGGTGCACAGATTGAATAAGAATGGACTCATATGTATTTAAATCTACCAGGTCCGTAGGACTAGCTACCAACTCTAGGTTATTATGTACAGCTCTAGCTGGCATTTTGTTCTCTTCTACTTTGTTGTAACAATATTTACAAATACGTTGATCATTATCCAATTCAAAACGACCTTCTACCAACAAATAAGCACCAAATTGCTCCCATTTATCATTGTTTTCGTTTTCACTTTTTAAATACAGATCTACATTCCTAGTTTGACTTCTATAGTGAGTACGTTGACAACAAATACAAACATAGGGGGTCATTAGCATGGCGGGCGGACTTTGTCCGCCCGCCATACCCCCGGGAAATGGAACCGCCCGCAATGCATGCGGCGGTCCCGCACATCCCATTAGGATGCGCCCGCCACACTGGTGGGCGCATCCCGCATTCCTAACATTGCGGCGGGCGGTGCTGAAAGCACTGCCCGCTGCAATGCCAGAAATGCAAGTTGTGCTGTTCAATGCACAACGTGACAGGCACCGCGCGGTGCCTGCCACGTTGTACATTGAAATGCAGGTGCAGCCCCACCCCCCAGGATCCCTGGGGGCCCGCTACGGGCCCCCAATGTAGAATACCGTATGCCTTTCCGTGGCGGCATTGCCGCCGCGGAAAGGCATATACCCGCATGTATCATAATATGGATGGCGGTGTCTACTAGACACCGCCACCATATTAAATGCTTTTCCGCCCCTTCGACTCATCGACCGGGCGGAAAACCGGCGGACGGTCTTTCCGTCCGCCGGGGTCCCCCCCGCCATAGTAATATGGCAGGGGGAAAATGTGTGGCGGGCGGAGGAAAATAGCGGGCGGATCGCCACCGCCATACGGGCGGTGGCAATCCGCCAGTTATCATAATGGGCCCCATAGTTTGGTTTTTCACAAGAAACGACCTTAAACTTTGTAATTTCTTCTGCAAACTTCACAGTAGTTCTATCTTCCACCTCTTCTTCAACAGCTACACTTATCAAACTCTCACTTTCTCTACACTCCTCTTGAGGACCAAAGAAATGAAACTGTATATCATCAGAAACTTTTTTTACATCCAACACTGAACCATGCAAAAGAGATGTGTTTATTTCATTTAGAGATAACGCAGGACTTTTTACATAGTACAATCTTCTTACTAACTTCCGCATTTCTGAGTGATGTACTACTAACATTCTTAAATGATGAAAAGTACTTCGACACACTTTTCTAGAAAGACAAGACAGAGAATGACCCTGCAAGTTAGTATATTTTCTGACTTTCCAAGGATCTAGTCCTTGCAACATCTTAATCTTCTGTTTAACACTTTTTTTTTACCATAATCTTGTAAAAAAAAATCATAATACATCAATAGATTTCTGTTGTATACTACAAATACTAGTACAATCCCACTTATACACTGGAGCTTGTGTACGTCTCCCTTGAACTTCTTCAGCTATTACTTCTTCCACATTTGTAGGAACCATCTTTTCTTTTTCAATTGGACAACCGTTTTTAACCTCATAACAACGACCACTGGTATCAACTGCATGAACTAATGAATTTTTTTGAAAATAGCTTTCTTCATTAAGAAAGGTTCAGTATTAGAAGTGTGCTTCCATTCACCAGAAAAGATTTTGCAAAAGTTAGTTCTATTAACCAGTTTTTTTCTTTTACTTTTCTCCTTCATAAAGTGCAATTTTTTCATTCTCTTCAATACTAATATAAAAATGTTCTTTTCAATTCAAAAGCCTTTTCAACTACATTTTCAATCTGTTCTTTTTTCTTGTAAAATGCTGATCTTCTTTTTGCAATCTTTCAATAAATTTTGTAGTACTCTAATTTTATACATTCCCTTTCTAATGTCTTTAAATTGTTTCATCCTTGTTGCAACATAGATTGTTTTCCCATAACCTGATTTTCCATTAATTTGTCCTTTTTTCGTTTCCTTCTGATTCGGTGTACTACTTTTCTTTCTCTTTTCTCCATTTTGAAAAATCATTACATTCTTTAAAAGTCTTTTAACAAATTCTTTAGTTCTCTTACCAGAAGTCTTTTTCTTCAATGTCACATATTGTACTTCATCTAATTTCTGCTTTTCTCTCTGATTTAAATAGTACTTTTTTTAAATGTTATTTTCTTTTGATCTGTTCTTGCCATACTCAATCATTATTACTAATAATGGTGAATATCTGAAAAGAAAGACAGTTTAAAATAGTTTCGATAAATAGTTTAATATTATTAAAATAATTATATACAAATATTGTCATGTATAATTAAAGAAATATTTTTAATTGCATTCAAAGCTATGTCAGACACTGCATAATTCCTACAATTAGAAGACATTACAACCTATACAACAGAATCACAGAGCACACTCAAAGGATTTCTGTACTGCTACCCAAATCAAATCTAAAGTGCAGTCTGTCAACTTTTAAGGCCTGCATTATATTGTGATTGAGGTATGTCTTGTAACCAAGGTATATCTCTACTTGCATATGCATTTTGATACATATCATACATGTGATTGCAGGAGTACTAAGGTAGTGCCTGAGTCATTGGAGAAGTGCAAAGGTAGTGCCTGGGTAATTTTATAAGTGCATGGATACTGCCTTGGTGATTGGAGTAGTACTATTGTAGTGCCTGAGTGATTAAAGGAGTGCAAAAGTAGTGCCTGGGTGATTTTATAAGTGCATAGGTAGTGACTGGGTGATTAAAGAACTTCAGGGGTAGAGGCTGGGTGATTGAAGGAGTGCAAGGGTAGTGCCTGGGTGATTGCATGAGAACAAGGGTAGTGCCTGGATGATTGCAAGAGTACTAGGGTAGTGCCTGGGTGATTGCATAAGTGCATAGGTTGTGCCTGAGTGATTTTATAAGTGCATCAGTACTGGCTAAGTGATTGAAAGAGTGAATAGATCCTGACAGGGTGATTGGAGGAGTGGAAGGGTAGTGCCTGGGTGATTGAATTAGTGTATAGCTAATGCATTGGTGATTGCATGAGTGCAAAGGTAATGTCTGGGGGATTAAAGAGTACATAGATAATGCCTGGGTGATTGCATGATTTGAGGGGAAATATCTGGGGGATTACAAGAGTACATAGGAAGTGCCTAGGAGATTTTATAGGTGCATGGGTACTGCCTAAGTGATTGGGGTAGTACTGTGGTAGTGCCTCAGTGATTGGAGTAGTGTAAAGGTACTGCCTGGGTGATTGATTCAGGGTATAGCTAATGCATTGGTGATTGCATGAGTGCAAAGGTTATGTCTGGAGGATTAAAGAGTACATAGATAATGCCTGGGTGATTGCATGAGTTGAGAGGTAATATCTGGGGGATTACAAGAGTACATAGAAAGTGCCTGGGTGATTTTATAAGTGCATGGGTACTGCCTGGGTGATTGGAATAGCACTGTGGTAGTGCCTGAGTGAGTAAAAAACTGCAACATCCTGAATGCATGCATGCATATGTCTGTATCACAACACAATACACAACTCAAAAATTCACAGAACAAACTTCAAATTTGAAGCAAACACTAAAACTTATGTGGCATATTTTAACTGTACCTCTCTAGAGACTTTTAAAAAGTAGCGTAGTCACTAATACCTTATCTCAATATCTTTTAAGCCACACTTTTATGCTGCATCTTCACCATTCTACTACTACTCACAGTCTTGTCCCTACCACATAAAAAGCAACAACACCTTTTTATTATAAATCATGCACTTTCAAATGTATAAGACATATGACAATACATATACAAGTAGAGACTGGCTGGGTGATTGAAGGAATGCAGGGGTACTGCCTGGGTGATTGTATGAGAACAAGTGTAGTACCTGGGTGATTGGAGTACTACGACGGCAGTGCCTGGGTGATTGCATAAGTGCATATGTAGTAACTAAGTGATTTTATAAGTGCATGGGTACGTGCTAAGTGATTGGAGGAGTGCATAGATCCTGATAGGATGACTGGAGGAGTGGAGGGATGGTACCTGGGTGATTGAACCACTGTATAGCTAATGCATCTGTGATTGCATGAGTGCAGGGGTAATGTCTGGGAGATTAAGGAGTACATAGGTAATGCCTGGGTGATTGCAGGAGTTAAGGAGTAATATCTGGGGGATTACAAGATACATAGGAAGTGCCTGGTTGATGTTATAAGTGCATCAGTACTGCCTGGGTGATTGGAGAAGTAGTGTAGTAGTGCCTGAGTGATTGGAGAAGTGTAAAGGTACTGCCTGGGTGATTCTATACGTGCATGGGCGCTGGCTAAGTGATTGGAGGAGTGCATAGATCCTCACAGGGTGATTGAAGGAGTGCAAGGGTACTGCCTAGGTGATTAAACCAGTGTATAGCTAATGCATTCATGATTGCATGATTGTGAAGTAATGTCTGGGGGATTAGAGGAATACATATGTAATGCCTGGTGATTGCATGAGTGCACAGGTAATGTCTGGGGGATTTCAGGAGTACATAGGAAGTGCTTAGGTGATTTTATAAGTGCATGGATACTGCCTTGGTGATTGGAGTAGTACTATTGTAGTGCCTGAGTGATTCAAGGAGTGCAAAAGTAGTGCCTGGGTGATTTTATAGGTGCATAGGTAGTGGCTGGGTGATCGAAAGACTTCAGGGGTAGTGGCTGGGTGATTGAAGGAGTGCAAGGGTACTGCCTGGGTGATTGCATGAGAACAAGGGTAGTGCCTGGATTATTGGAGGAGTACTAGGGTAGTGCCTGGGTGATTGCATAAGTGCATAGGTAGTGCCTGAGTGATTTTATAAGTGCATCGGTACTGGCTAAGTGATTGGAAGAGTGCATAGATCCTGATAGGTTAATTGGAGGAGTGCAAGGGTAGTGCCTGGGTGATTGAATCAGGGTATAGCTAATGCATTGGTGATTGCATGAGTGCAAAGGTTATGTCTGGGGGATTAAAGAGTGCATAGATAATGCCTGGGTGATTACATGAGTCGAGAGGTAATATCTGGGTGATTACAAGAGTACATAGAAAGTGCCTGGGTAATTTTATAAGTGCATGGGTACTGCCTGGGTGATTGGAGTAGCACTGTGGTAGTGCCTGAGTGAGTGAAAAAGTGCAACTTCCTGAAAGCATACATGCATATGTCTGTATCACAACACTATGCACACTTCAAAAATTCACAGAACATATTCACATTTGAAGCAAACACCAAAAATGATGTGGCATATTTCAACTGTACCTCTCTAGAGACTTAGAAAAAGTAGCGTAGTCACTAATACCTTATCTCAATATCTTTTAAACCACTCTTTTATGCTCCATCTTCACCATTCTACTACTACTTACAGTCTTGACCCTACCACATAAAAAGCAACAACACCTTTTTATTATACATCATGCACTTTCAAATGTTTAAGACATATGAAAATACATGTACAAGTAGAGACTGGCTGGGTGATTGAAGGAATGCAGGGGTAGTGCCTGGGTGATTGTATAAGAACAAGGGTAGTACCTGGGTGATTGGAGTACAACGACGGTAGTGCCTGGGTGATTGCAGAAGTGCATAGGTAGCAACTGAGTGATTTTATAAGTGCATGGGTACTTGCTACGTGATTGGAGGAGTGCATAGATCCTGATAGGACGATTGGAGGAGTGCAAGGGTAGTGCCTGGGTGATTGAATCAGTGTATAGCTAATGCATTGGTGATTGCATGAGTGCAGGGGTAATGTCTGGGGGATTAAGGAGCACATAGGTAATGCCTGGGTGATTGCATGAGTTAAGGAGCAATATCTGGGGGGTGACAAGAGTACATAGGAAGTGCCTGGGTGATTTTATAAGTACATCAGTACTGCCTGGGTGATTGGACAAGTAGTGTGGTAGTGCCTCAGTGATTGGAGAAGTGTAAAGGTACTGCCTAGGTGATTTTATAAGTGCATGGGCACTGGCTAATTGATTGGAGGAGTGCATAGATCCTCACAGGGTGATTAAAGGAGTGCAAGAGTACTGCCTAGGTGATTAAACCTGTGTATAGCTAATGCATTCATGATTGCATGATTGCAGAAGTAATGTCTGGGGGATTAGAGGAATACATATGTAATGCCTGGTGATTGCATACGTGCACAGGTAATGTCTGGGGGATTTCAGGAGTACTTAGGAAGTGCTTAGGTGATTTTATAAGTGCATGGATACTGCCTTGGTGATTGGAGTAGTACAATTGTAGTACCTGAGTGATTCAAGGAGTGCAAAAGTAGTGCCTGGGTGATTTTATAAGTGCATAGGTAGTGGCTAGATGATCGAAGGACTTCAGGGGTAGTGGCTGGGTAATTGAAGGAGTGGAAGGGTACTGCCTGGGTGATTGCATGAGAACAAGGGTAGTGCCTGGATGATTGGAGGAGTACTAGGGCAGTGCCTGCGTGATTGCATAAGTGCATAGGTAGTGCCTGAGTGATTTTATAAGTGCATCAGTACTGGCTAAGTGATTGGAAGAGTGCATAGATCCTGACAGGGTGATTGGAGGAGTGCAAGGGTAGTGCCTTGTTGATTGAATCAGGGTATAGCTAATGCATTGGTGATTGCAGGAGTGCAAAGGTTATTTCTGGGGGATTAAAGAGTACATAGATAATGCCTGGGTGATTGCATGAGTCGAGAGGTAATATCTGGGGGATTACAAGAGTACATAGAAAGTGCCTGGGTGATTTATAAGTGCATGGGTACTGCCTGGGTGATTGGAGTAGCACTGTGGTAGTGCCTGAGTGACTGAAAAAGAGCAACATCCTGAAAGCATGCATGCATTTGTCTGTATCACAACACTATGCACACCTCAAAAATTCACAGAACAAACTTCAAATTTGAAGTAAACACCAAAACTTATGTGGCATATGTCAACTGTACCTCTCTAGAGACTTATAAAAAGTAGCATAGTCACTAATATCTTATCTCAATATCTTTGAAACCACACTTTTGTGCTGCAACTTCACCATTCTACTTCTACTCACAATCTAGATCCTACCACATAAAAAGCAAAAACACATCTTTGTTATACATTATGCACCTTCAAATGTATAAGACATTTGAAAATACATATACAAGTAGAGACATACTTCAGACACAAGTCCAGGCACACCTTAAAACTTGACAGACTGCACATCCAATTCGAAAGCAACACCTAAAATGATGCGTTATACTACAAATCTACATATCCACACACTAAAACAAATTACCATAATCACTAATCCATCTTACAATATACATATATTACTATACAGAATATTATTCAAACAACATTTAAGTATAATAAAACAAACTACAATACACATCTCTACATTGAATAATATATTTCAAACATCACAGTTCTTGAATAATTTTTAAAGTTTAAAAATAAAGCTTATTCATAATACACCTCACAAATTTATAACTCGCCTTCCAAATTGATTTGTAGAATATGAAATATCAGAAACTCATGAAAGATTTTCTTATGCACACACTCAATGTAATGCTCTGCTCTCAACAAGGTAAAACCAGTAATGGCAAACTTTCCTCTCTTTCTCCACACAAATAAATGTAAGTAACAAATTACATTGCTTCCTACATAATTTCAAATTGTAAAACACATTTCTATTGGTTACACATATTAACCCTTACCAACTGACTTCTAAAAGTGCCCAAACTGATTCTGGAATCTTTTTGGAATCACGATTCCACCGTGCACCAACGCGATGGAGTCGCAAATCCATACAGGAGTTCAAAAATATATTACAAATAAAAATACCACTATTTTTAAAGAACACACCACTTCTAAAGATAGTACTGACTTGGGAAATCTTACTTAAATAACATATCACTTATATATAAATTACAATTTCATATTTTAAAACCACAGATAACATTCAACCCTTCTCCCATTCTGCCTAGTGCCAATTTAGATAGCAACAGTTCATGGAACATTGGACTGAACTCACAGTTCACAAGGTCACCATATTCTCAAGTTCAGCACGCAAGGTTACAAATGCAAACAGCAGGTGTGGTTGACGTTTGCAAAATATGACCTTATCCTATCTACTGTACCTTCCAAACATTTTTTACTAACCAATAAGAAACATGCTTTTTAAAGAAAGTAACATGTGCCCTATTTTTGAGTGTACAATGTTCTTAAACAGCCAATCACTTCTCAACTTTTTAAAAAACAGCATCTTGTCCACCATTTTAGATACCTCTCATTCTACCAACTGACTACCTCAGCTACAGACATCTTCTCATTACTTCCAGACATCCCTTCAAGATGCTTACAGTGTGGATTGTTGGGCACAGCTATGTTTTCTGGTGCAAAAGGTATGGTGAACGCAGAGGTATTGACAAAGACCTAGCTTTGCAAAATGTGGATATTAAATGGATTGCACAGAGAGGATTAAAGTGGCACCAATTGATGCCTTTGGTTAAAACCTTTTTGCATCTTCAACCCCCTGACCTCATGATTGTGCACCTTGGTGGCAATGACCTAGGCACATTGACTGGGGTAGGTCTGGAAATGCTAAAGAAGGACACCTTTGCACAATTGATGATGCTTTTACCTCAAACTGTCTTTGTATACTCTAATATATGCAAAAGACAGAAATGGAAGTGATCAAATCAATTCTGTCCACAGATTGAGAAAGCTAGAAAGAATGTCAATAAAGCTGTTTCTGCTTACCTCAGAGACCATAGGATGGGCTCCATGTATAACAACAATATACGTTTTGATATGGATGACATCTACAGAAGTGATGGAGTACACTTCACAGTTCAAGGAAACAGAGTCTTTCTCAACAACCTAAAGCTGCGCATCCACACTTACATGTAGCTACAACAAACTCATAATGAACACAAAGGCTCTTTTTTAGAGCCACCCTATAACAAAACAATAAATCAAATTTTTTTTTTCACATACATATTTTTTTTTTTTTAAATTGTGGATTCGCGAACCCGACACGAATTGGCAAAAACATGAATTCAATGTACTTCAACACAATACACTTTTCAGATTTAACTATTAATTATTAATTTAATATATTTTTAACAACTCTATCAATTTTAATCTTATTATTAACTTCAATCACACTACCTCTTTAAAACAACTTCACAAATACAACACTACCTTCAAAAGGATATACTACTAAATTACTTATTTGAGGTGGATTCGCGAATCCAATGCGTCGTTACACAGGGGGGCCGCGCTGACAGCCCCATTGGAGTCGCGACTCCAAAATAGAAGGAAAAGAAAAACGCCCCACTTCCATTATTCGATATTCGCACCAAGGACCCCATCCCCCGGGGCTTGCCACATTCTTTTTTTAAAAACAAAATATGGAGGGGGACCATGTGGCCCCCCTCCTGAGGCCAATTATGGCCCCTGGACCCCATCCCCCAGGGCCTGGCCACACTTTTTATGTATTTTTTTGGGGGAGGGGGACCTTGCGGGAGGCAGCATTGCTCTTGGACAAAGGGAGCTGCTAACATGCAGCTCCCTTTGCCCAAAAGCAATCTGCTTTGCTACTGGGAAGCGAGAGCAGGAAACCTGCTCTTGCTTCCAAGAAGCAAAGCAGTGTTTGCTATGGCATACAAACCGCAATGTCCCGGAGGTGGGCAACCCGGTACATTGCAGGAGCCAGCCCTGGGGGGACTGTCACTACAGACCAGTAAGTTTTATTATTAATTTATTTATTCTGGGTGGGAAATGTGATGATATATTTCTTTAGGTCAAATGCATGTGATTGTTATGTGGAATTGTTTGGATTATGTGCTGTAATTATTTTATGTGAGAGATTAAGTTTTATTTTATGTATTTTGGTTAATCATAGTTACATTTAAAAAAAAAAGAAATTATATATATTTTTATTATATCAGTCTTTATTAACATTGTGATTTTGAATAATTGTTTGACTGATCTAATACAATATAATATTTATTATTTTGAAAAAAATAGATTTGGTATGTTGGTTTAGAGTTTGTCATACTTTTTGAGGATTTTGGCAGGTTAAAATGTATTTTATAATATGCTTTTGGCTACAATTACTAAGTTTGTTGCTGTGCTGTTTTTGTAATGTTTCGGTAAATTTGTATAGTGTAGGTCGAGTTCTGCCTAGTACGGATTGGAAGGCATTGTGACATCCTTCCACTGCATTGTAGACATTTCACCATGGTATTTGGAATTTTGGTTGGCATCTGTATCCAGAGCAATGCAGTCTGCCAACCGAACTGTCTTCAAAATAGTCCAGTAGGGGACTAAGGTTCTGATTACAATGGCAGTGAACCCGCCACCGACAGGCTGTCTGTGGCGGGTTCACCGCCATCGTGAGGCCATTTCCCACCCGCCAGATTGTGAAGGTGGGCGGTGTGCTGTTGGGCAGAAAGCCCGACCGCCACGGGTCCGACAGTAGCAATCGTTCCGATTGTCTGCTGGACCGCCCCGCATCCCCTTTGCCCCAGGGCACTTTGAATTTCCACTTGGTACATTTCCCTGCACCATGTGGCAGGCGCCGCGTGGTTCCTGCCACGTAGTGCAGGGAAATGTTAAAGGTGCATTTTTAACATTGTGGCGGGTGCTGCAGCTAGCAGCACCCGCCGCAATGTTAAATATAGCAGATGCGACCACCGCAGTGGTGGCGGTCACATCGTAATTACATACGCAGGACCGCCGCCTTATAAGCGGGCAGTCCCCATCCCCAGGACAATGGCGGATGGAATGAAGTCCATCCGCCATCGTAATGACCCCCTAAGTTTGTCTTCATTTTGTGGGTAGAAAGGGTTTTCAATTAGTAACTTGCAGTGGATGGCTGCCACTGTGACATGAACATAAGCTAGTGTTATCATTTTTTTTATTTTAAAGACGAATTGGTTGTTTGTTGAATATTCTACACAGTGGGCATATTAATGAGGTTGTGCCACGTTTACAGCGCCTAATAATGATGCATGTGCTAGGCAACCCTCTAAGTCCGATTTTTTAAGCGAAGCAAAGCCACTTTGTGTGGCTCTGAGTGGTTTCACAAATCTGGGGTAACGCAACGCAGTGCAAATTGCTGCTTTGTGTTACTCTGCCCTGGGAACGCGTTCCATGGACGTTGCATGGGTGTTCCCACACAACTCCCATTTATTTTGATGCCCCCCCAGATTTACAAGAACTTATAAACCTGGGGATGCACCAAAGTCTATGATTATGTTTTGGGAGTAAAAGTTATTTGTTTCACGTTTTATATGGTTTGAGAACTCATAGTAAGTGCTGCTTAGTTTATTTGATAGTAGGGCATATATAAAATGGTATTTATCTATATTCACCATGGACAGTGTATATCTGAGTGAATTGTTCGAGACACATTTTGAACTTCCCAACCATCATCTAGGTTTGATATTCGCTAAGTTTCATTAAGTTGTTTGCTGTAGAGAATATTAGAATTTGTTTCCCATTATTTAGGTTATCATGTTAAAAGAAAGGTTCCTCATTATGTGTAATTATTAATTGTTCAGGTATGTGTTGGTATTGTCAAGGGACAGGTGGGGTATCGCTTGTGGCTCTGTTAGTTTGTGCATTTAAACGTTTTAAAGTGGGGATAGGTGGTAGTTGTCTTGTTATATGTTCTCAATCAATCAATCAATTAATCAGGGTTCTTGTATGGCACAGCTAATCACCTGTGAGGGTCTCAAGATGCCGGGTTCTGGGAATCTACCTAGCATTTCTTTCAGGATTTTGCTTGTGGGTTCCTGGAAGCTAGTGGTTGCCTCTCTTATATCTTGCAATCTTTCTCTTAATTCTACTTCTTTTACATTTGAGGGGTGGTCGTGATCTCTTGCATGAATTACAAGATTATTTTTGTAGGTGTCCTCTCATATGCATTAGAATAATATTTAGTACATTTCCAGTTTATAGTTTCTGATGATGCATTTTCTTGGCTATAGGTGTAGCCCATGTGATTTAGTAACTGATTTCCTTTCTGTGAAGTGACACTTTTGGGGGCCTCTGTCATTGTATCTGTAAGTAGTGTAAAAGTAAAAATATATTGTATGTTTTAACTGTTGACGTCTGTCATTAATATGTAAAAAAATGCAATTACTTCTATTTTGTATACTAACATGCATGTTCTGCTGAGATGTTTTGCCCTGTTTTGCAGCTTTGCCATTTGGGATGTTTTAATGGGTGCAGCTGTTTTCTTTTCTGTTGAATGAAAAAACAAAAAGTTAAGTTTTATTTTAAATGGTACTTTGTTGATAGTTTGTAGAGCATGAGGTTGTTAGATTTATTTTTGAAAATACTTGGGTGAGTTTATAATTTGTTATTTATTTATGCATATGTGTTTCTTTTATGTTTTGGATCGATTGTGATGATTGGTATTTTCTGGCAGTTCATCCATTTTTAAGTTGTAGATTTTTTCTTTTAGGAAGTCTATGTAAAAAGATAAAAGTTGGAGAGTGTGTTAATATTTATTTGCTATTATACATTTTTAAGTTTCATTACAGGTCCATTTTAGTTTAAATGTATGTATTATTTACTTGGTTATGTCGTCTGTCGCCGTTCATGTATATATTTTTCTTCTTTAATGGTTTATTGAGAGATTTAGACAAAGATTCCTAGTCTTGCAACATTCATTGTTTTTGGAATACTTAGTTGTTTAAACTAGTGTGACGTTTAAATTGCTGATTTAATTGTTCATTTGATTTTATTGGTTGAAGCTGTTTATCGTTTAATTGTATTGGTTGGTTTAGTATAGTTCTTATTTTTTTTGTTAGTTGAGTCCTTCTATGGTGAACGCTAATTTAGGTGTTACTTTTTATGTGTCATACATAGTTTGTGATTTTTGGTTATAAATTTATATATATATATACACATACATATATACATACATACATATATTGAAGCAAAAACAGTCCCCTGTGCAGTCACGCACAAATGTGGACTCGGACAACAAAATATCGCTGGTGCCAAAAAATAAACCATTTATTTCTTTGCGAGTGCTGTCTCAGACGCGTTTCGGCCACAGACGGTGGCCTTGATCACATGACTTGCGCTGATCAAAAACAGGGATTTAAAGGAAAAAAGGAAGCTTCCTGTGACGTAATTTGGCATTGACAAACATGGACAAAATACTACCATACATCAGTGACAAGAACTTTGTTCTCAGTGTATATTTATAAACACAATATTTTCTTATCGCAAAATCTACTAATAGCATTTTGTTTGCTATATTGTACATATATACAGTCTGATGTTTCTGCATAGCTTAATTAATGCTCATCATTATAAGCAAAAACATAATATATCTTGTCATTTCTAAAGTGCATGGTGCTGTACTCTAGATGTTTAAGCAAAGATCAAATAGCGTTAGTGGTGAGGAATATATTGGGGTCTATATAGCCATCATTTATAAAACTTGAAGGCATATTTATAAATGGTCATAATAGCAAGCATATTTGATTTAAGAAGCAACCCCTCATGGGATAAATATCATGCATAATTCACCGTAATGTCCATTATTATGACACAAGTGTGCATATATTAAGTGCATAGTGCATACAGTACTGTCAAATATTAAAAACATATAAAACAGACCAAAATATGCCATTCGGTATAGAATGTTACTACGCTATCCCAACATCTGGGCAATGTGAACTAATTTCATTCAGCAGCATCATCAACGTCCGATGTTTAAATTTTTCTACATAAAGTGCATAGTGCATTTTGATGTTCAACATCACATCAAAAATGAGAAAAAACTCATTGCTTACTATTATTACAAAAAATCATGCTAAAATATAGTCATTTATATAGAACCATATCAACCTATCCATATATTTGATAAATGTATACATAAAACCACAACAAATCCTTTTCTATGGTACTAAATTGCACAATGTGCAATATAAATGGTAGCAGGTACTACCTAGTTTTGTTACCTGTGTACTAATATGTGTACTCTGTCAAAGTGTCAGTGCCTATAAAGTGCTGAAGCATATAAAGTGCAAAGATGAAATCTAATGTGCAAGTGTGCAAAGATATAATTAAAACCAGATTCCTTAAAAATGTGGGAGGTAGCGGCCACTACTTGTGGGACCCATCAGCTCTTAGGTTCATATGAATAGGATGCATATATTAGAAAGTGCAAATACTAGTATATATATGCTCATCCCCTGATTCGATACCTGATGTCAAAGAGCCCCACAAGGCTTACCACAGCTAAAGTCTTCATTGTACAAGGTATTAATAACACAGAAATTACGGAAATATCTAGGTAGCAGTTAGGGTAAAACAGACAGACCATTGTTTATATTGAGATCATCTAAACACTGCCATACTGAGACTAGGAACTATATCGATAGCAGTACTGGGTTCAGTGATCCTGACCCCTAGTTTATAAAAAGTTGTGCAGATCGTCCCCAATATTCAGGCCTGACGGGCACTTCGTATCCAACTCGATTATATATCTAGTTTCGAGTTGGCGTAACCTCTTTTCACGGTTTCCACCTCGTTTGTCTGGCTGTACTGCATCAATAACAAAATATTGTAAACAATCCAGATTATTACCATGGATTGCTTTAAAATGTCTGGCGACAGGATAGGCAGGATCATTTTTGACAATCGCACGTAAGTGTTGCAAAATGCGAACGTGCACTTGCAATTTTGTGCTCCCGATATAGGACAGACCACAGCTGCAACGTAAAACATAAACTGCGTGGTCTGTTCTGCAAGTATAGTGATCTCGTAAGTCAATCTGTTTTTCAGAAAATGCAGTCTTATATTTGGTGGTGTTTATGCCGAATTTACAAGCTCGACATGAGCTACACTTGAAAAAGCCATTTCTTGGAGTAAGCCAACTTCCTTTATTAGTGGTTTCTGGACTATTTTTCACCAAATCATTTTTCATAGCATGGGCTTTACGGAAGGTAATAATCGGCTTATTGGGCAGAACATTTTTCAGCGTGGCGTCCGTAAGGATAATGGGCCACTGCTTATTCACTATGGCTCTAATGTCATTCGCCTGCTTACTGAATGTTGTAATCAGTCTAATTTCCGTACCTTCCACTGCTGGACTGCTGATTGTGGCAACAACTTCCCTAGTCTCATGCCATTCGGGATTGAGCAATTCTAGTCGATTTTTCTTATTAGCTTTTCTCATAGCTATGTCAAGTTGCCTGATATTGTACCCCCTAGCTGTTAGTCTCTTCTTTGCTTCACCTTGGTGATGTTCACGGGCCTCTGGTGTACTGCATGCCCTATGGATCCGAAGAAACTCACCATATGGAATGCTGGTGATTGTGTGTTGTGGATGGAAACTACCAGCATGCAAAACTGTGTTCCCTGACGTAGGTTTTCTAAGCAGGCATGTCTCTAATTTACCCTGATACACATACACAGTAGTATCCAGAAAATTGGCAGTTGTTGCATCAATGTGGGCCATAAATTGTAAATTAAGATTGTTGACATTAATCATATTGACAAACTTTTCTGCTTGTTCTTTGGTCCCCTTACATATGACAAAAATATTGTCAATATAGCGCCACCGTTTGATTATATGTGATGACCATTCATGGGAATATTGCGTCCTGAGGACATGCTCCTCCCACCAGCCCACAAGGAGGCAGGCGTAGCTGGGGGAGAAGCATGCCCCCATCGCAACTCCATATATATATATATGTAAGTTGGAAGTTGGGCCCCCTAGGATCCTCACAAGCCAGGGGAACTTCATCCCCAAACTAGCAGTGCACTAGGAGTCACGTTTGCAGAGTGGTGGGCAAAGGGAACTTGGCCTCCGACAACCTCTCGGCAATCCTGCTATGTGGAGTTACTAGAGGTAACAGCAGGGGTAATTGGCCCCTAAGGACATTCTTGGGTGTCAACTACCCCTCCTGTTACCTCTAGTAACTCCCACACAGTGGTATTGCTAAGAGGTCTTCAGAGGTCAACCCCCTTTCTCAACCACTCTGCAAACATGGCTCCTAGTGCACTACTGGTTGGGGGATGAAGTCCACTTTACTCCTGAGAGGCCATGGGGCCAAGAAGCCCTCCTGGTACCTCCTGTAAGTCCTATACAGCAGGTATCCTGAGAGCTGGTCTGAGGGGGCGGGGCCTCTGACCAGCTCTCAGGATACCCGCTGTATAGGACTTATAGGAGGTACCAGGAGTGCCACTTTGCAAACGCAACTACTACTTAAAAAAACATAGATATTCACTAAAAAAATCAAAGTTACAGGGACTTTCTAGCTTGGAAATTGCATTTAAAAACCTTAGAAATTCACTGAATAAACCCAAAGTTTACAGGGACTTTATAGTTAGGAAATGGAATTAAATGGAATTAAAAAACAACTTAGAAATGCAATGAAAAAAATAAAGGTTACAGAAAAGTTATGTCACTGACCATGTCATGAGTGATGTAATAGGTGAAGTCATAAGCAGTGAATTGCGGGGGCATGAGTTATAGTTAGCTCACTAACTATAATGACTGAATTTCATTGGTTTCATACGAGTAAAACCTGAGCCTAACTATAACGTCCTATATATATATATTACCTACTGGCGGTCATGAGTAGGTAGTTATAGTTAGGACCTAGTTTCCATAGGAAAAGCTTTTTTTGATTTGCCAATATAAAACTAATGGCCTGCTCCGGTCAGCTCCTGTCTTGAAAGTTTCGGGGTGATTCATCAAGCGGGGGCCAAGAAAAAAGGGGGGTCCCAAAACGCATTTTCTCCATGTTAATTTCCATAGGAACCTTTAAACAGAATGACACCAAATTTGGCAGAGAGGTAGCTCTTGGTCCAGAGTGCACTCTTTGCTTTAAATGGAGTAAATCCATTCAGTAGTTTCTGAGAAATGTAAAAACAACAAATATCGATATCTGGTGACCGTGGTGGATCCGCAAACCCTCCCGATCACGAGCTTCATTTTGATTGGCTGTCAACACTCCAAACCAAGAAGTGTTGGCAGCCATCTTGTGACTCGGTAAAACCAAGTCACAAGAAAAAAGGGAACAAAATGGCAAAAAAAAGAAAAGGGGGCAGGGTAGAAACACCCTGACCCCCTAGGCCTGGTCAGGGGGTCCCACAGGGACCCCCAGGGCCTCAAAAAGCATTTTGTTTTAAAAAATAAATCCGCAGGATTGGCGCTGGGTGCGCGAATCCCAACGAAAATGTTTACAAAAAGAAGTGCGGTGTCCCACGCTTCATTTTAATGAGCCCCCGGGTGGGACAGGTCCCAGGTGCATTCCTGTTTGTTTATGCGGGGGCCCTGCGGGAGCCCCCGCAGCCCCGGGGACCGCCAACTCCCCGGGGCGATAGTTATTCAAATGCAGGGGGCTTGCAGCCACCTGCAGCCCCAGGGACCGCCACCTCCCCGGGGCTTTATTATTATTTTTTTTAAACCATGAGGGGTTTGCAGCTCCATTTGCCCAAAAGCAATGCCAGCTCCCGCAGGAGGTGGGGAGCCGGCAGAGACTGCGGGGGCATTGGGGCTCCCCCCGTGGTCCCCAACGTGAGGGCCAGCCCCGGGGGATGGCGTCCCCGGGGCCAAAAGTGGCCCAGGGAAGGGGGACCGTGCAGCCCCCTAACGAATATTTATTTTAATATTTTGAAAAAAACGAGGGGATGGGGTCCCCGAGGCCGATAAAGGCCTCAGGAGAGGGGCCGCGTGGCCAACCTCCATTAAAAATATATATTTTTAAAAAAAATATGTGGACATGCCCTGGGGGATGGGCTCCCCGGGGCCGAAATCGGCCTCAGGAGGGGGCCCGCGCGGGCCCCTTCCCATTTAAAAAAAAATAAAAAACAACCTATGTCTCAGGCCCTGGGAGATGGGGTCCCCAGGGCCCAAACATACTTAAGGGAAGGGGGGCTATACAGCCCTTCTTCCAAAAAAATAGAAAAAAAAAGCTAGCATCTTGCCGGAGGCCCTGCCCCCTCCCTGTACCACTGTGCAAACACGCCTCCTGGCGCTTTCTGGGTTGGGGGATTAAGTCCCCTAGAATCTTAAGGGTCCTTAGGGGCCAACTAGCACACCAGGTACCTCCAGTAAGCCCCACACAGTGGGATTGCTGAGAGGTGGTCCGAGGCCATGCCCCTTTTTACACCACTCTGCAATCGCACCTCTTGGCGCACTGCTGGTGGGGCAATGATGTTCACATGTGTCCTGAGGACCTCAGGACTAAAGTGGACTTCATCCCCCGAGCAGCCGTGCACCAGGAGGCGTGTTTGCTGAGTGGCATAAAAAGGGGGCGTGGCCTCGGACTACACTCAGCAATCCAGCTGTGTGGGGCTTACTAGAGATAACAGGAGGGCTAGTTGGCCCCCAGGGACCCTCAGGAGGCAATGGGACTCCATTCCCCAACCAAGAGTGCGCCAGGAGGTGTGTTTGCAGAGTGGTGCAGAAAGGGGGCATGGCCTGTGTCCACCTCTCAGCAATCCCACTATCTGGGGCTTACTGGAGTTGTCAGGTAGGCTAGTTGGCCCCTAAGGACCCCCAGCAGTGAAGGGGACTTAACTCCCCATCCAAGAGCGTGCCGGGGAGCGTGTTGCAGACTGATCGGCAAAAGGGGCGTGGCCTGCTTTGAGAACTTACCAATGCTGCTGTGTGGGACTTAATGGCGGTAATAGGAGGGGTAGTTGGCCCCCAAGGTTGTCCTTGGGGGCCAACTACCCCTCCTGTTTCCTGCATTAAGAGGTCTTCAGGGGCCACGCCCCTCTTTCTCCACCACTCTGCAAACGCACCTCCTAGCACACTACGGGTTGGGGGATGAAGTCCACTCTACTCCTGAGGGACTTTGGGGGCCAAGAAGCCCTCCTGGTACCTCCTATAAGTCCTACGCAGAGGAATTACTGAGTGCTAGTCGGAGGCCCAGCTCCCTTTCTGCAGCACTCTGCAAACGCAACTACTATGTTATAGTTATAAATTAGCATTTAAAAAACCTATGAAATTCACTGAAAAAAACCATAGGTTTCAGGGACATTATAGTTGAAAATTAGCGTTTAAAAAACCTTTGAAATTCACTGAAAAAACCACAGGTTTCAGGGACGTTATAGTTAGAAATTAGCATTTAAAAAAACCTTAGAAATTCAATAAAAAAAACACAGGTTTCAGGGAAGTTATAGTTAGTTGGACATTTCACTCATACAAAACCAGAGAAATTCGGCCGTTATAGTTAGTTGAGCTAATTATAACTCACGCCCCCGCAATGCACTGCTGATGATGTCACATATTACATCACTCATAATATGGTCAGTGACATCACTGATGACATCACTGATGACATCATCCAGAGCCTGGGTGATTTTTTAAAGTTAAAGAATGTTATATATAGATACGCCAAGGTGTATTGAAGAATGAGTGGGTGTATGAGTGTCTGAATGGATGATTTAGTGGATGCGTGACTGACTGTATAAGTGAGTGAATAAAAGTGTCTTAGTGAATGCATGGGTGAATGACTAATCTGTGTAAATGTCTGTATCAGTCTGTCAGTTGGTGCGTAAGCGGCTGCATGGGTTGGTAAGAAGCTACATGAGTATCTATATGGGTTAATGATTGGTTGTCTGAGTACCTGTATGGGTGCCTGAGTGTCTGCGTGGGTGGGTGGTGGGGTGTAACTCCCTGCATGGATGTGTGAGTGGGTGAATCATTGGGTGTATGTGTTCATGAGTGCGTGTTTGAGGGGGTGTATGGGTGAGTGAGTGTGCGTATGGCTGTGTACGTGAGTGAATAGATAACTCAGTGGTATATGTGTGAGTAACTACATATATGAAAGGCAGTATATGTAAGTGTTGGAGTATATAAGTGACCCCTCATCTACCGACCCCCTGGACCCCGCGGACCCTTCGCCAACTCCATCACGGACATTATCTCCCCGCAGGCCATCGCATCCACCAACTACACCTCGACAACCAACTAGACCCCAACACCACATCCCTCCTGGACAACCTCCACAACATTGGACTGCGCCAGATCGTGACCGAGCCCACGCACTCAGCAGGACACACCCTCGACCCCCTCTTCACTACAGGAAACTCCATCACCTTCAGCCACACCACCGAACTCCCATGGACCGACCATCGTTGCGTCCACTTCACCTTCAGAACACCCACCATCCACAGACACCAGCACCTGCTTCCACGAAGAAACTGGACCAAAATCACCGACGACCAGCTCACCTCCTCACTCAACAACTCCACCCCAACCATCACGGAAAATGACGACCCCAACACCGCAGCCCGAACCCTGCATAGATGGATCTCGGACAGCACCAACACCATAGCCCCCCTCAAGAAAAACAACAATACCCGCGCCAAGAAAGCCAGATGGTTTACAACCGAACTTCGAGAGTCCAGAAGCACATGCCGCCGCCTCGAAAAGGCCTGGAGGAACACCAAATCCACAGAAGCCCACGACAACTTCAGAGCCGCCACCAACACCCACCATCAACTCATCAGAGAAACGAGGAAAAAAGCGATTGAAGACAGAATCTCCACCCACGCGCACAACAGCAAGGAACTCTTCAGCATCATCAAGGAGTTCGCCCAACCCACTAGCGAGTCTACCGACATCCCTCCCTCACAAGACCTCTGCGACAAACTCAGCACCTTTTTCCACCACAAAATCAAGAGCATCTACGACAACTTCGACGAAGACAACCAACACACTGAACCCTCACCAACCACCCCGACACCCGGAAACCAGCGATTGACGACTGGACAGCCCTCAACACCGAAGACACACTGAAGACAATGAAGTCAATCCACTCAGGGGCCCCCACGGACCCCTGCCCCCACCACATCTTCAACAGAGCCGCCGACACCATCGCACCCATGCTCCGCCACACCATCAACCACTCCCTGGCGACCGCCTCGTTCCCCGATGACTGGAAACACGCCGAGGTCAACCCCCTCCTAAAGAAACCCTCAGCGGACCCCACCGACCTCAAAAACTACAGACCCATCTCCCTGCTCCCGTTCCCAGCGAAAGTCATCGAGAAAGCCTTCAACAGCCAACTCGCCACATTCATTGAAGAACACAACATCCTCGACTCCTCCCAATCCGGCTTCAGAAAAAACCACAGTACGGAAACCGCCCTCCTCGCCGCAACAGACGACATCCGCACCCTACTGGACAAAGGAGAAACAGTAACCCTCATCCTCCTCGACCTATCAGCGGCGTTCGACACAGTCTCCCACCGCACCCTAATACGCAGACTCTACGTTGCAGGAATCCAGGACAAGGCCCTCGACTGGATCCGCTCCTTCCTCTCCGGCAGGACGCAGCGGGTCAGACTCCCCCCTTTCCTCGCGGACCCCACACCTACCACCTGCGGAGTCCCCCAGGGCTCCTCCCTCAGCCCAACGCTCTTCAACGTCTACATGGCTCCACTCGCCCCCATCGTCAGAACCTACGGACTCAACATCGTGTCATACGCAGATGACACCCAGCTCATCCTCTCCCTATCCAACGAGCCCAACACCGCCAGACGCAACTTTTGAGAAGGCATGGAAGCCGTCGCCAAATGGATGAAAAACAGCTGCCTACAACTAAACACCAACAAAACAGAAGTACTCATCATGGGCCCAAACCCCGATGCCTGGAGCGACACCTGGTGGCCCCCCGCCCTCGGAAACCCGCCAACCCCCACGGACCACGCACGCAACCTGGGAATCATCCTGGACTCCGAGCTCAAAATGGACCGCCAGATCAACTCTGTCTCATCTTCCTGCTTCCACACCCTCCGCCTCCTTCGTAAGACCTTCAAATGGATCCCCCTCGAACACCGAAAGACCGTCACTCACACCCTGGTCACCAGCAGACTCGACTACGGCAACGCACTCTACGCCGGAATAAACAAAAACCTCACCTGCAAGCTACAGAACATCCAGAACGCCGCCGCAAGACTGGTCCTCAACCTGCCAAAACACTGCCACATCTCCCAGCACCTGCGCACACTCCACTGGCTCCCTGTCGAGGCGAGAATCACCTTCAAGATGCTCACCCACGCACACAAAGCCCTCCACAGCACCAGACCAGCATACCTGAACAGCCGACTCAAATTCCACGCACCCCAAAGGACCCTACGATCAGCCCAGCTCTCCTACGCCGTGGTCCCCCGCACCAGAAAGACCAGATCGGGAGGCCGCTCCTTCTCCTTCCTCGCGGCCAAAGCATGGAACGCCCTTCCGCTCCACCTCAGACAGACAACATCGCTCCCCATCTTCGCAAGAAACCTCAAAACCTGGCTCTTCGACAGACCCCCTCCTTGATGGATGGAACCTGCACCCCCCCCCCTAGCGCCTTGAGACCCTTACGGGTGAGTAGTCGCGCTTTAACAAACCCCTGATTGATTGATATATGTGAGAGTGAGGATTGTGAGAGTGACTGTATGGATGAGTGTGTGCTTTTGTCAGTGATTGTATAAGAGAGTAAGTATGTGTAAGTATCTGTATGAATAAGTGAGGTGATGTGTGTTTAACTGTATAGGTGAGTAAATGACAGTGTGATTGAGTCTTTGGGTTACTGACTAGGTGTGTGAGCATTTCTGTGGGTGAGTGGCAGTATGTTAGTGTCTGTATGGGTGTATGAGTGCATATATCAGTGGCTGTATTGTTGAGTGACTATATGGTTGAGTGAGTGGATGTGTGTAGACCTATGAATCAGTGAGTGGGTATGTACTAACTGGTATTGGTGTGTCTTTGGTTTCGTGTATGATAGTCTGTATTTTAGAGTGGGTGTATGAAAGGTTATATTAAGGTGTGAGAGGTGCATCAGATTTTAAGTGGATGATGTCATCAGTGATGTCATCAATGATGTCACTGACCATGTCATGAGTGATGTAATATGTGACGTCATCAGCAGTGCATTGCGGGGGCGCGAGTTACGGTTAGCTCAACTAACTATAACGGCCGAATTTCTCTGCTTTTGTGAAATGTCCAACTAACTATAACGTCCCTGAAACCTGTGGTTTTTTCAGTGAATATATATATATATATATATATATATATATATATATATATATATATATATATATATATATATGTATATATATATATATATGTATATATATATATATATATCACAAAAGATGATTCCTCACAATTGGTAGAAAGGATCCACAGCACTCCGGTAACGTTTTCTCAATATGCTTATTTATTCATGCAGTGGCATAAACGACAACGCGTTTCAGTGCTTACAAAGCACCTTGGTCACGACGCTGACCATGTTTTCTCAAGCTGTTTTTTATACTTGCATGTTTCAAACGGGACAATAAATTTAGTTAACATAGATGATGGACTAGATAAATGCTGGACTATATACATGCATTTCACTGTGGCAGCCATTTTGGAGTGTAACTTATATTATCGCTCTCAACTGATTTCAAAATATAACAAGTCATTTTACTTTTGTCCTCATAGCAATTCATCTTAAAATGTTATTTTAAAGATCTGCATTTCACCCTGATAGTACTGTATTTTTTTTATTCAATTCATTCAAATCAAATTAAAAATATTATTTTAACATGAAAATTCTGTCAAAACATATATACTATCTTGTACGGGTACACTGTTCATGTTCCAATTCAAATTACATTTTCTCACAACTTTTTTATAATTACAAATTCAGCCCCATTGGGCTTATTAGAAAATTTGTTTGCACTGCATATGCGTTTTCACTTGTTGCTGTGCAGTCTTGTGACTCTCTCTTGCTGCTCTCAACTAGAGTAGAAGACTCCTATCATTTCTGCCTCAGTTATGCGCCTCTACTGTCGTTCCAACTGTGAAGAAAATACAGCCAACAATTAATACAACCCTTATCACCCGTACAGTCTAAAAACTGCAAATATCTCCTACTACTTAGACATATAAAAATTAAAACATTAACATGATCATGGAACTAGCACCCGGTCCAGTTTTTTAGAGATGGACATAGAGCTCATCATCAATGTTCAATCCTGTTGGATCTCTACTGCCCATCTCTAAGATATATCTCGATTCTAGTTTTCTGAGCTCTCTCTCCCTGTCTCCATCTCTATGTCCTTTAGACACACTGTCAATAGCACTGCATTTTAGAAGCTTATGGTCTCCCCCATGTATTTTGTGGAAATGTCGAGCTACAGGGCAACTGGAGTGATTATTTCTTATTGATCTTAAGTGTTGTAAAATCCGTTTGTGGACCGGCAGTATAGTGCTGCCCACATAATATTTTCAGCATGGGCACTTCAAGGTACACACTGCCTACTCTGTTTTGCATGTTAAATGCTATCTAATTTTCAAGGATTTGCCCAGTGGTGTAGTTAATTCCACTAGGGTCTGACCATTCTCACAGGCTTTGCATTTGTTGCACTTTTTAAAGCCTTTTTGTGGCTTCAGCCATGTCTGCCCTGTTGTTACCACTTCACTTTTTACTTGTGCATCACGCATGGATTTGGCTTTCCAAATGTGATATGTGGCCTGCGTGAGAAATCCTTCCCTATGATAGGGTCATTTTGTATTAGGTGCCAATGTTTCGTCAGTGCCTTCCTGAGTAGGATGTGTTTGTCATTGTATGTGGTTATAAATCTTGTTTCTTCTTCCCCTTCTCTACCAGTTATTAAGGGCACCTCTTCTGAAAAGAGTATGTCTTCCCTCTTTATCTTGGATACCTTTTGTCTTGCCTCCTCTAGTACATGTTCTGTGTATCCTCTCTGCTGTAACCTCTGCATTGTATTTTTCTGTGTCAGGTTATAGGTATCTGTCGTGCTACAAATTCTTCTTGCTCTCATCAATTCTCAATAGGGACTAATGTGTGTGGGTGGAAGCTTTTAGCATGCAGTATACTGTTGCCTGCTGTGGGTTTTCTATACACATTTGTGACCAATTTTGAATCCTGTACTGTGATCTGTACATCTAAGAAATGTATCTCTTTGTTGCTTATGTCACTAATAAATTTTAAGTTCAAATTGTTACAATTTATTCTTTCTACAAAAGCCTTTGCAGTAACTTCACTCCCCTTCCACAGCACAAACACATCGTCAATGTAACGGACCCACAACAATAGGGGTTCTGTCCACTCCTGTAGGTCCCCTCCATGTAGCACCTGCTCCTCCCACCAGCCCATATGCAAATTAGCAAAGCTGGGAGCAAAGCAGGTGCCCATCGGAGTCCCCTGTAGTTGCTTGTATAGATCATTGTTGAACCAAAAGATATTGTATTGTAGACACCATTCCATCATTTGTAAAAACATGAGGTTATGTTTATAATATTTCATAGCCCTGGCTCGCAGAAAATGTTGTGTTGCCTTCAGGCCATCCCTGTGTCGAATGCTCATGTATAACGAAGTCACATCTAATGTCATCATATGCATGTCATTTTCCCAAGTTATATCAAACATTAATTTGAGGAACTCTGTCGTATCCATAATGTACGATGGGAGATTGCTCATAAGTGGCTGCAAAAACTATCTACGTAAATTGAGGTATTTTCTAGCAGGCTACCTATAGTAGCTACTATAAGTCTCCCTGGTGGTCTTGGGTTGTCTTTATGGATTTTTGGAATTAGATAAAACACTGGTATCTTGGGATTCTCATTTTTCAAGAATTTCCATTCATCCCAACTCAACAAATATATATATATTCACTGAAAAAACCATAGGTTTTAGGGACAGTTATAGTTACTTGGACATTGCACTCGTACAAAACCCGTGAAATTCCCCCGTTATAGTTAGTTCAGCTAACTATAACTCGCGCCCCCGCAATGCACTGCTGATGACGTCACATATTACATCACTCATGACATGGTCAGTGACATCACTGATGACATCACTGATGACATCTCAAATGACATCACTGATGACATCACTGATGACATCATCCAGTGACTGTGTGTTTCTGTAAAGTTTAAATATGTTTAATATATATAGGGAAAGGCGTATTGAAGAGTGAGTGGGTGTATAAGTGTCTGAATGGATGATTTAGTAGGTGCGTGACTAACTGTATAAGTGAGTGATTAAACTTATCTTACTGAATGCATGGGTTAGTGACTAAACTGGGTGAATGTCTGTATCCGTCTGTCTGTTGCTGTGTAAGTGGCTGCATGGGTTTGTGAATAGCTACATGAGTGTCTATATGAGTTATTGATTGGTTGTCTGAGTATCTGTATGGGTGCCTGAGTGTTTGTGTGGGTGGGGTGTGTGCGACTCTGTACATAGATGTGTGAGTGGGTGATTCACTGGGTGCATGATTTGAAGAGTGCGTCTGTAATGGACTGCTTGGGTGGGTGAGTGTGTGTATGGGTGTGTTAGTGAGTGAATGTATATCTCAGTGGTACATGTGCGAGTAACTACATATGTAAAAGGAAGTATATATATGTGTTAGAGTATTTAAAAGGCTATACGTGAGAGTGTGTGATTGTGAGAGTGGCTGTATGGATGCGTGTGTGCTTGTATCAGTTATTGTATAAGAGCGTAAGAATGTGCTAGTATTTGTATGAGTAAGTGAGCTGGTGTGTGTATAACTGTATAGGTGAGTAAATGGGTGTGTGATTAAATTTTTGCATGACTGACTAGGTGTGTGAGTACCTCTATGGATGAGTGGCGGTGTGTCAGTGTTTATATAGGTGTATGAGTGCATATGATAGTCCTGTGCTGAGTGACCGTAAGTATGAGTGACTGTACGGGTGAGTGAGTGGATGTGTGTGTAGACCTAAGAATCAGTGAGTGGGTATGTAGTTATTGGTGTTGGAGTGTCTTTGTTTTTGAGAATGGCAGTCTGTAATTTAGAGTGGGTGTATCAAAAGTTATATTAGGGTGTGAGAAGATGCTTGAAATTATCACATGGTTGATGTCATCAGTGATGTCATTTGAGATGTCATCAGTGATGTCACTGCCCATGTCATGAGTGATGTAATATGTGACGTCATCAGCAGTGCATTGCGGGGGCGCGAGTTATAGTTAGCTGAACTAACTATAACGGGGGAATTTCACGGGTTTTGTACGAGTGCAATGTCCAAGTAACTATAACTGTCCCTAAAACCTATGGTTTTTTCAGTGAATTTCAAAGGTTTTTTAAATGCTAATTTCTAACTATAACGTGCCTGAAACCTATGGTTTTTTCAGTGAATTTCAAAGGTTTTTTAAATGCTAATTTCTAACTATAACATGTCTGAAACCTATGGTTTTTTCAATGAATTTCAAAGGTTTTTTAAATGCTAATTCCTAACTATAACATGTCTGAAACCTATGGTTTTTTTCAGTGAATTTCAAAGGTTTTGTAAATGCCAATTTTTAAATGTATTAATTGTTATTTTTATTTTTTTCATACTGATTTACTACATTTTTTTAAACTATTTATTTTTAGATATTTTATTTTTTAAATTACATTGTAATTACATTATACATTACATTACAAAATATACTTTCTCAGAATGAATTAATTTACTTTAAATACTTTGCAAATAGGCAATAGACTTTTAAGTACAGTAGTTACAGTTGTTGCAATGGGCAACACAATTTCAAACACAATGCAACATTGAGCTCAATGTGAATTTCTAGCTAAATGCAATTAGTTACTTTATAGATTACTTTTCTAACCACAGGACTGGATCCTAGATTCAGTCCTGGGACATCTCCTGTAAACAGTTGAGTAAAAGCGTTTTGGTTACAGTAGTGATTTTTAAGGAATATTATTGTATTTTAAAAGTTGACACTTAGAAACTTTTTCACATAGAATCACCAATGTTATCCTATGGGAGGAAATTCACTTAGCAGGTAAGTAGTGTTATCGTGACTTTTTCTCACTCAGTGGTGGATCCTGGATCCAGCACTGGTGCATCTCCTGTAAACAGTTGAAAGAATGCGTTTAAGTCATACAGGCGATTTTTAAGGAATATTTGTAGTTTGTGAAAATCGACACTTTGAAACTTTTCTGCTGAAAACCAGACAATGGATTCCTATGGAAGGAAATACAAGTTACTGGTAAGTACGGTTAAAATTACTTTTCAGGGTCAGTGCTGGGCTAAAAGATGCAGCACTGGGTTCTCTCCTGATAACAGGTGAGTAAATCGGAATTCGTATTTCTGCTGATTTTAGAGGAATATTTGTATGTTTCAAAAATCGACACTTAGAAACTTTTTCAGCAAAAAGCAGGCAATGATATCCTATGGAAGGAAATTCAAGTTACTGGTAAGTACGGTTAAAATTACTTTTCAGGATCAGTACTGGGCTGAAAGATGCAGCACTGAGGTCTCTCCTGATAACAGGTGAGTAAATCGGAATTCGTATTTCGGCTGATTTTAGAGGAATATTTGTATGTTTCAAAAATCGACACTTAGAAACTTTTTCAGCAAAAAGCAGGCAATGATATCCTATGGAAGGAAATTCAAGTTACTGGTAAGTACGGTTAAAATTACTTTTCAGGATCAGTACTGGACTGAAAGATGCAGCACTGAGGTCTCTCCTGATAACAGGTGAGTAAATCGGAATTCGTATTTCGGCTGATTTTAGCGGAATATTTGCACAATGGTGAAGGGAGGGGCGGGGCCTGAGGTGACATCTGTGCAAACGCGCCCCGTGGCGTGTTTTAAGTTGGGGGATTAAGTCCTCTTTAATCATGAGGGTCCCTGGGGCCAACCAGCCCACCAGGAACCTCCAGTATGCGCCAGGGGGCTGCGTTGCAGAGACGTGTACAGAGGCCACACCCCTTTTTACACCTCTCTGCAAGGCAGCTCTGTGGCGCTTTTTGGAAGTACATGGTGGGCTAGTTGGACTCCAGGGACCCTCAGGATTCAAGGGGATTTAATCCCCCATCTTAAAACACGCCACGGGGCCTGTTTGCACACATGTCACCTGAAGCCCCGCCCCCTCCCTTCACCACTGTGCAAACGCGCCCCGTGGCACGTTTTAAGTCGGGGGATTAACTCCCCTTGAATCCTGAGGGTCCCTGGGGGCCAACTAGCCCAACAGGTATATCCAAAAAGCGCCACAGAGCTGCGTTGCAGAGAGGTGTAAAAAGGGGCGTGGCCTCTTTACACCTCTCTGCAACGCAGCCCCCTGGCGCATACTGGAGGTTCCTGGTGGGCTAGTTGGCCCCCAGGGACCCCCAGTATTGAAGGGGAATTGCTCTCATCTGCAAACGCGCCAGGGGCGCGTTTGCAGAGTGGTGAAGGAAGGGGGCGGGGCCTGCGGCCCGATCGTTTTTTTTTTTTTTTTTTTTTTTTCCTGAAGGGGGGCTGTGTGGCCCCCCTTCCTTTTTCCTATTTTTGGGCCCTGGGGACCCCATCCCCCAGGGCCTTATCCACTTTTTTTTTATTTTTTAAATTATACGGGAACGGGCCGCGTGGCCCCCCTCCCCTGGCCGAATCCTGCCCCGGGGACCCCATCCCCCGGGGCATGGCCACACTTTTTCTTTAATTTTTAAGGAGGGGGGCTGCGTGGCCCCCCTCCTCAGGCCTCCTTTTGCCCCGGGGACCCCATCCCCCGGGGCAGGCCTTTTTTTTTTTTTTTTTTTAATTATTTCTGGGGAGGGGGGCCGCGTGGCCCCCCTCCCGGGCCACTACTTGCCCCGGGGACCCCATCCCCCGGGGCCTGGCCTCTGGTTGGGGACTGTGGGGGGTCCCCAAACCCCCACAGTCCCGCCGGCTCCCCGCCTCCTGCGCGAGCCGGCATTGCTTTCCACATGGGGAGCAGCTAACATGCTGCTCCCCATGTGGAAAAGCAATTGTCTTTGGATATTGGAAGCGAGAGCAGGTTTCCCTGCTCTCTCTTCCAATATCCAAAGCAGTTTGCAATGACAGGACGGGAGCCGCGAGGCTCCCTTCCTGTCATTGCAAACAGCAGTGTCCCGGGGGTAGGCACCCCGGGACACTGCAGGAGCCGGCCCTGGGGGGGGGCGGTCCCCAGGGCCACCACAGGCTCCAGGAGGGGGGCCGCACGGCCCCCCTCCCATCCAAATGCACAGCCCCGGGGAGGTGGTGGTCCCTGGGGCTCGGGGTCCTTAACGGACCCCCATTTTCAATTTTGTTAGTGCCCCGGGGAGGTGGTGGTCCTCGGGGCGTGTGGGGGCTGGAGCCCCCCACACATGTTAATTTAATAAAGAAGCCCCGGGGAGGGGTTGGTCCCCGGGGCTGCGGGAGGGCTCAGAGCCCTCCCGCTACTTTTTCAAATAAAGCCCCGGGGGGTGGCGGTCCCCGGGCTTGGGGGGCCCTTAGAGGCCCCCCATACATAAAATAAACCCCCCCCCAGCATGCCCCCGGGACTTGGCCCACCCGGGGGCAAATTTACATCGAAGCGCGGGAGACCGCGCTTCGATTTTTTTTTTTTTGCAGGATCCGCGCACCCTGAGCGCATCCTGCCGATTTTTTTTTTTTTTAAAATGCTTTTTTTTGCCCAGGGGGTCCTTGTGGGACCCCCTGAGCAGGCCTAGGGGGTTAGGTGGTTTCTACCCTGCCCCCTTTGTGCGTTTTGCGCACTTGTTTCTTTTTTTTTTCTCGGCGGGATCCGCGCACCCTAAGCGCATCCCGCCGATTTAAAAAAAAAAAATGCTTTTTTCTGCCCAGGGGGTCCTTGTGGGACCCCCAGAGCAGACCTAGGGGGTCAGGGTGTTTCTACCCTGCCCCCTTTTTGCGCTTTGCGCACTTGTTTCTGTCCCTCGGTTCTACCGAGGGACAAAATGGCTGCCAACACTTCTTGATTTGGAGTGTTGACAGCCAATTAGCATGCAGCTCGTGATCGGGAGGGTAGGCGGATCCGACGCGCCCATAGATATATATGTGATTTTAATTGTGAATTTCTCAGGAACTACTGAACGGATTTACACCATTTTAGCAAAAGGCACCAGTCTGAACCAAGGGCTACCTCTTTGCCAAATTTGGGGTAATTCCGTTCAGCAGTTCGGGCTGTAGCTGCGACTAAAGGTTCCTATGGAAAAATGAATGGGGAAAACGCGTTTTGGGACCCCCCTTTTTCTCGGCCCCCGCTTGACGTATCACCCCGAGACTTTCAGGGTAGGAGCGGACCGGAGCGCCCCAACAAGTTGGAAGCTTTCGCGAAGATTCGTCAACCGGCGCCAACGTTATTGCAAATAGAATGTCGCGGATTTCCTATGGATAATAGGTCCTAACTATAACTATCTACTGGCGACCGCCAGTAGATAATATATATATATATATATATATATATATATATATATATATATATATACTAATATGTATGTTGGTGATTGGCTGTTTGTAGTTAATGCAAATTTTTGGGTTGTTTTATTGTATGTATTTTATATATATAAATATTTTGGGGTGATTGGTAAATATTTCATTTTTATTTAATTTAAATATGTATATAGCAAGTTTAGGGTTTATTTATTGTAATTGTTTTATTTTTAAATAATTTTTTTAGTCTTTTGATTAATAAATATTTTGGCAATAAAACTGTAGTTGGTATTGTGTAATTGAATATTTTTGACATGTTATTTGTTTATTTAAAAGTAATGATATTTTTGTTTCCGATAATTTTGTGCACAAACATAATATCGAGGTTTTTTTCCGAACTACAGAAATATCGAGTTGGAAATATCGAAGGGACAGAATATCGACATCAAGAATATCGGTGACCAGAATATCGACCTAAAGGTAAGAAATATAGTTTTTGTTAATATCAAAGTCAGTAATATCGTTTGCAAAAAAATCGTTGTTAATAATATCGATGTTTATATTAGTGTTATGTATTTTAGTGTGTATTTTATATGTACGTGTTCTATTTTTTTTGTTAAGTATTGTATTTATTTAAAATATATGTATTACATTTTTAGAAGTTAGTAAATTTTTTTAAAGTAAATTTTGCGTTTTAGTACTGTAGCGGGTTGTGGGTTTATAGGGGAATAGGGTGGGAAGTAATTTAATTATAGTAAATTAAATAATATTTTTTAGAAAATATTAATTATTTTTAATTAAATTTTGCGTTTTAGTTCTGTAGCGGGTTGTGGGTTTATAGGGAAATAGGGTGGGAAGTAATTTATTATAATAAGGTAATTATTAATTTTTATTTATTGGTATTGATAATTAATTTATTGTTAATTAATTATTAATTGGTTATTTAATTAAAAAAAATATTAAATTGATAAGCATGTTAATTTTAACCCTCTGCTATTCAACACTTTAGCTACAGTTACAGTCTCTGGAGTGTGAATAGTAATTTTTACTCCTACGCTATCCAACACTTTCCCTACTGTTGCACTCACTGGAGTGGGAATAGTAATTTTTACCTCTACGCTATCCAAAACTTTTCCTACTGTTGCACTCTCTGGAGTGGGAATAGTAATTTTTACCCTACGCTATCCAACACTTTCACTACTGTTGCACTCACTGGAGTGGGAATAGTAATTTTTACCCCTACGCTATCCAACACTTTCCCTACTGTTACACTCTCTGGAGTGGGAATAGTAATTTTATCCCCTCCGCTATCCAATATTTTCTCTTCTGTTTTAGTTAATGTAGTGTATAATTTATTTTAAAAAGATTAAAAATATTGTAATTTTTTAATTTGTTATTTATATTTTTTATATTTTGATTTATAATATTGGGTTTTTTGTATATATGTATTTATAATTTTTTTAATGTTTTTTAACAATTTATAAGTTATTAAAATAATTATTTATAAATATTATTAAGTAAGTATATATATTATATTTTATACGTATATATGTTTAATTTATTTGTACATTAAATGTATTAGTTATAATTTTAAACATTTTAAAATAATTTTAACTACGTTTCTTTTAATTATATGTATTATTTACTTTATTTTACATTATTTTTTAAACATAAAAAAACTCGATATTTTTAACAACGATATTTTTGACAACGATATTTTTTTTTCTATATTTTTGTACTTACCATAATGTAGATAGGACTTTGATATTGTGGACATCGATATTTCGGCTCCAATATTTTTGTCGTCGATATTTCTGTAGTCGATATTCTGTCAGTGATTCGTAAATACTGATATTTGTGTTTTTTATAGTTAAGTATACAGAGTCCTCATTTTTGGTAACAATATTTCATTTCTGATGTTTTTGTGTTCAATATTTTTTGGATTGATATTATGTCAATGATCTGACTGCGGGATATTTTCCCTTGCAATAGCCCTTTGAGACACAATGACTGCAATTGAGAAAGGTGAGGTTGAGCAGGCACAGGTTGAAAAAATCCCTTTCTGAACGGTGGATGTAACACCTCCAAATTTACTGCTGTCTTGACTTTTTACATCAAGTCATGGATGTTTGAGTCTTTAAGAGACAAAAGTCCTAAACACAAGTCTAGAATTTACCCAGAGACAAAACAAAATCCGCTCAGGAAAATCTACACGAGACAGAATTCAAAGTACAAACCATGCATGTTTATTTAAATTTAAGAATTGTAACAGAAAGCAAAATGGTATATGGTTAGTCAATTCAATAAAAAATGCACATAATAAGAATCATGCAAAATATCATTGGCATTGGAAACTAATCCCTATTTTAATCAATAGCCACAACTAGTTAGGGTCTAGCACAAGGCAAATGTGAGGCAAGGAGCATTTGTCATATGGACTGCTCAGTAAGACAGGAGAGAATGTTAAAAAATAATGCTATAATAATAAGAGGTCTGACATCAAGTCTGCCTCTATGAGAAGCAAGGGCAAAATTTGGCCTTCTCCCGAATGGGTAGTTTTTATACACTTTTAGACCAAGAAATCATAGTTACTGGGGTGTGACAAAGAAAGTTATAGCTCACAGCCCAATAATAAAACAGAAAACACCTCACATGGCTTTTGCTCTACATCTAATGAATTCGCCTCCCTATGCCTTACACAGAAAGCAATTCCACATTAAAAAAATATAAACAGCCCCTCCATTCATCTAACGGAAGTGGCCTTCATTTGTATACAAATGTATATCTGTTCTCTTCAGGAACATTAGATACTGAAAATATTACATTTTATACGTGCAAGCAAGACCAGAGAGCTAACTAAATTTTGTACAATTATTTAACAATGAAGGTCATAGCTGAGGCTCCTCTGTGCACAGGCCGGAGGGACAAATCAAGTTAGTGTCATGTACAGGACTCAACACGCATCAAAAATGTGCATTCTGAAAACAAGAGTAGGCCGGGGCCTACCAATGTCAAGCTTAACATTTTCATTATTTTAAACAGTTAAAAGATTGCATTTGTGACTTTCTAGTATTAATTTGCTCACAGTATTATTAATTTGTGGAAATGGCTACCACAACTTCTGCCATCTGATGATATATCATCACCATAAAACTACACTATGTGGGGCGTGGTTTAACAGATGAAGATGATGGACACTCTTTTATGAGCTCCCATTGTGACCCCCAGTATTCTGATCTAATCTGATACGTCCTGGGCACCGATAGTCGGACTAACAATGCAGGGTCACACAAGATCACCTTGCCCCCTGATTTTCAGATAGATGTGAGAGGTGCTCTGTGGGGCTCCTGGTCTCCTGCGTCTCCTACGGATGGGGAGGCACATCCTGGTCTGTGTTGCAGCTGCGTAGGGCCCTGGTATAATGTTGCAATGGATGGACTGCCAGAGGGAGGGTTTGCTTCGATTCTGATCCTCTTTGTTGCAGCGCAGGGGTTGTGACCTATTCCTGATTGGAGGAGGGGGCCCGGAAAGTTTTCAGCGGCAACCAGCGGCCTCCTCATAGAAGTAATGCTGTGAGAGGAGCCTGGCTGAGGGCTGTTGCATGAGGCCGAGTTGTGTCCGTGGGACATAGAGGCGTGCAGAGACGTGCAGTGACCTTTCTATTTGTAGGCCTCACTCAGTGAGGGTGCTGTAGACCACAGGGCACACATTGACCTGAAAGTGGCCTATTATGAACCGGTCCTGATTAAATTTCCTGGGCATGGCGAACTCACTTCTTAAGTGGCTTAATCAATTATGGCTCCTGACCCTAGTGTGTAGCTCCCAGTCTCTCTCTTGGTGCTGTCAATCGCAGATTTGGTTTGAGCAGAGATGGAAGAGATGATCAACTGGGTTCTGTGAGGAACCCATCCAACAGGCCCTTAGGGGATATTGTAGTTTCTTCCAATTGCTTCAAATAGGGGGGAAAACTATGGGGATGGACCCTTAGTATCCAAGCAGGACATGGTGCTGTGTGAAGTCAGTAGGAGCCCCTCCCGTTGTGAACCAGACTCTGGTATCTACACAGGACGTGATCCGGCAATATGGGTAGAGACAAACTGACCCCGGAACAAGGACAGGATAAAATCAACAAGTTCACTAAGCCCAATAATACGCTGGACCAACAATCAGATTGCCAGCCTTCTAGAGAAAATACTAGCACTCAGCACAGGACCCCACTGCTACTATACTACAGGATATATATATAGCAAGGGAAAAATCGTTGAACTAAGGGGCCTATTATGATGGCGGTCGGAAAACCTCCCCGACCGCCATGGTAACGGGAAAAGACCGCCCGCAAGGCTCGCGACATAACCGCCGGTCGCATTACGGTGTTCCTTGCTCGAAATCCGACCACTGCGGTCGGATCACGGGCTTTAATATTGCGGCGGTTGCTGATGCACGCAGCACCGCCGCGATGTCAAAAGGAGCATGTCCTGCATTTCCCTGCACTGCGTGCCAGGCACTGCACAGTGCCTGCCACCTGGTACAGGGAAATGTAGGGGGGACCATGGGTAGCCCCCCAGTGCACCCCCCACCCCGTTGCAGGCCCCCAGAAGACATGGCAGTTTGACTGCTGAGGAAAGGCTGGCTACCGCCGGCATCATAATCATGCCGGCGGAGCCTGATCGGCACCGCCACCATTATCCCGGTCCTTCTCCGTCTGCAAGGCAGGAGTGCGGATGGCAACCGGCGGGAAAGCGGCGGTCGGAATTTCCCACCGCCGCGGTCACCACCGCCATCCTAATCTGACCGGCGGTTTTCTGACTTGCGATCGCGGGCGGATGTCCGCCGCAGGTCCGGCGGTCATCCGACCGCCATCGTAATAGGCCCCTAAGTTTGGACCTCTAGCTACTTAGAAAGGACAGTTGACCGAGTTACAGAAGCTGAAGGAAAAATATCTAGGGGCAGATTTACAAGCCCCTTGCGCCACATTTGCGTCACTTTTCCCATGTTAAAAATGACGCAAAAGTGGCGGAAGGGCCTTGTAAATAAGCCTCCTAGTGCATAAGAATCAATAAAGTTGATGACAACTAAGATTTCACAGCTCCAAAAAACAGTTAGGCTCCTGGAAGACAAGGCAGAAGAGGTCAATGGGAGATCAGGGGACTCCCGGAGGAGGCGTCGGGTTCCAAACCAATTAAATTTGTCACAGATTGGTTAAAAATCCTGAGTGTCAGCTAAAAATATGCTTTTTAATTTATAAAGCACACAGATCTCTTGTAGCTTCTCCTCCCCCGAGGTCTCTTCTAGGCCAACTTTGCTGACAAGAGCACAATCATAAGAAAAGCCTGAGCTCAAAAACTCCTCCATTGTGATCCAGCAAAAATTATTATTTTTCCAGATTGAACCCTGAAAGTGCAACAGCAATGATGTTTGTTTCTAGAGGTAAAGCAAAAAATTAAAGCTCTCCACCTGAAAGACATGCTACTTTTTCCTGCCAGACTCAAAGTCATATTTCAGGACAAAAGATATTTTTGAGACTCTCCTGAAGGTTTTTGGAACTGGGTAGCAGAGACTAATCTACAGATTGCGCAGAACTGCAGTGATAAATCATGGGATCCAATGGTATGCAGGAGCTGGTGACGCAGACAGTGACATCACTCCGAGGGCCAGACCACAAAGGGCTCAAAATACAAAAATCTGGTTCAGGGGGAGCGGTCTCTACTGAAGAATCAGAAACAACTCAATGCATGGATGATAGATGAGCAAATTACAGGGTGCTTAGGTCCCATCTATCTATACCACAAGATGGGGTTCTGAGTTACCACCACTCCAACTGACTTAAGGTGAAGTTGTATATATGTTGCGCTTGTATTTGTTTTCCTTCTTTCGAACTACTTAGTGGAATATCGATTTTCTGGGTGGCAGATGCTTCTAGGTTGGAAGTGTGGAAAGTGGGCAATTCGGGGGAAAGGGATTTAGCTTTTTGCCATGGCAGATATATACTCTACCTGCACCCGGTACTTACTTATCATTGCACATGTATGGCAGGTCACACCCTGCAGGTGGCACAGGCTGGCTATAAAATGATCTCTTGGAATGTTAACAACCTAAACAACCACATCAAAAGTGGGGTGGTCTTGCAATTTGTTAGACAACACACACCTCGGAGTACATTCACTATTTTTTCACACAACGTGGAGCAGCAAGAGAACTTGCTGCTCTGTGTTGCACCAAAGGGAGAGAACCGAAATGCTCCATATTTACACCTAAGTGCAAGAGTTCTTGTGTTACGGACAGGATTGTTTTAGTGCAAGAAGGGACACCTTCCTGCACAAAAACAATCATTAGAAGCATATTTCTCTTTATGTATGTGCTCCAGAGTGCAGTACTCCTAGAAAGAGGACATAGTGTGAAGAAATAAAGATATTTCTCCAAGTTATGTCTTTGGGACCGATTCCGATCTCGGCCGGTAGGGCTCCGAATCGGATTTGGCTTAACCGGATCCGATTCGGAGCCCTATTTCCCGACCGAGTCGTACGCGCGTCCGGGCTAGCGAGTACAATGCGAATTCACCGACCGACTCGTCCGGGTGTCCCGACCGCTCCGACCGACTCGTTCCCGGGTCGAACCGCACCGACCGACTCGCTCGGACTCGACTCGCACCGTGCAATGGAGACATTCCCCGGCCGGGTGAGTACGATGCGCGCCGCGAGCAGTCCGACCAAGCTGCGCACTCCGGCTCCAAAGAGCAGTCAGAGCCGTACTTTGGGGGTCCGTGTCGGACCCCCCTGTACGCGTAGCCGCGCGAGTCGCACTCAGGGGGGACCCATGGGTCCCCCCTACCTGTGCGTGTACGGCGCGAGTCGCTTCCCGCGTACACACTGTAGGGAGCGCCCTTGACCGCCTCGCACCCATTGAGTCAATGGGAGCCCGCGTACGCGTTGTACGACGGGCTCCCATTGACTTCAATGGGAGTCCGACCGACTCGAGTCCGATGGCATACGTGCGCATCGTACTCGTTCGGTCGGGCTGCCAGAGTCCGATTCGGTCGGAAATCTCTCCGAGTCCGGCTCGGTCGGAGAGATTTCCGGCCCGAATCGGAATCGGCCCCTTTGTTGGGCAGCAGCACCAATTTGTCCCATATCCAGGTTTATAAGTCTTGGATTGCATCAAAGTACATGAGTCGGCGATACGGTGAGTGCCAGGTAAGTGGTTTTCTTTTTTTAATGTTATTTTCCCTTGTCGTCATCTGTCGACTCCTCCCCACCTCACCCCCACGCGATTACCTGCACGTGCCGCTCCTGAATTAAAATATATGCTCAACCCACTCTGCGAACAATTACGATCCCAACCCGAGTTTAACCCATTGGAGGCCAAACTGGTAGTAAAAACCCATTGTTTTTCATGGTATTTCTAGACTATACCACTCTCTGGTAACCAATGCACCTGACCCTCTGGAGATATTAGATTCTATTTGGGAAGAATACTTAGGGCCATTTTAATGACTGCACAAGAGCTGGCTTTATCGGCTTACCTCCGTCTAATCCAATGTAACTATTTCCATACAACCTATTTTACCCCTGAGTATAGAAAGCCAGAGAGAGCCCCCAGAAATATGATAAGATATGGGGTCCGTGGTGGGATTACTTTCAAACCCCAGATGCCTGATGTGGTTCTAAGTACCAATGTATACACTACAGCTCTTAACCTTGATTATCTTCAGAGGAGACACTTCTTCCTACTGTCCCTAACATATGCCCCTTTATCTTCATAGGGTCCCATTCAACCCCGCCTGTCAATATGTACATGAACAGTACTATCTGGGATTGGGTCTTGATATCGGTTGTAACGCTCTCACTATTTGCACTAGCTATGTTGCAAGCTAGTGCACTCTGCCATTAGTTTGAACATTTCTGGTGGTATATGCAAATCTCATTATATTTTTCCTCCTTTTGGTGTTTATTTTGATGAAGAAAATCAATAAAAGGAATGAAACAGCACACTACAAAACCGTTCCATAATTTACATCCTGCTTTTTCCTTCTTGAATTCTCCAATGCACCCAACTCATTGAATACTTCAGCCTTGATATATTCCACCCCAGATTCAGTCCTCTTTCTTTTTTATCAGTTGCCATTTCTACTTTTTTAGACTCACTACTAACTCATTTCCACAATACACTTCTCCAAAGAACTTAAGAAAGTGAAACAAACGTATTATGCACAAAATCATTATGGTCAGTGGGGTTAAAACCATTCTCATCATGCCTCCTTCAATATCACCAAACCACTCTTCAATCGTCTCCAATTACAGTAACCCATAAACCAACTGTTTCCCACACATCAGACTCTTCAAGATCCTTTGCCTCATGTGAAATATTAGTTACATTAGCAGTATATTGATTAATAAGCTTACTATTATCAAGAACATACGCACAACAATGCCTAGCTCTCAACATCCAGCAAACACTGCCCTCCTTCACAAGATGAATATCTAAAGCCAACTTATTCTGCAAAACCATAGCACAAAAAGCAATCATTTCCTCAATTATCTTGGTTTGTGCACCAGTAGTATTAGTTGCTAGACAATCCACCAAAGTCGACAATGTCCTAATCTTCACATCATTCACAGTAACACCAATAGGAGAAATCAAAACACCCAAAATGTCCATGAGTACTTGTCAAAATCACTTTCACTCTTTTAAGTAGGGGTGAGCAATAAATTCATCTCCATCGGGGGAGTTGGTGGAGTTTTGGCCACTCCACGTTTTGCATGTAACACGGAGTTCCGGTCATATCCCACCAAACGCTGCATGGCAGAGTTTTTCTCACTTGGGGCTCGCCAACACTAAGTTGGTGAGCACAAATTGGCATCCCCTAGCGAGCTTTTCAGGCGCGAGAGGTCACCCGGTGAGATTTTACCAACCCGGGTGGCCGCAAGTGGTCATGAGCGTTCTCTGCAAGAAAGCTGCCATTCGAGTTGAAAATTTACTCGAGCGACAGCTAAACCAACTGGAGCAGCAGAGCCCTCTGGCGCACCGCATGGTGCCGTTCGTGTTAATTTTTCAACGCGAAACTGCTCCCAGTGCTAAAAATCATCACGAGCAGCGCAACATGCCGATTTCCACCCATTCATGGGAATGCGCTGAATCTCGCAGATTGCTCATGTAACTCCATGGAATGCCACAGAGAGAAACTCCGTAAGTTCCGCCCACACCAACTTTTAAGCCTACCTTCACTCATCTCATTCACATGGAACACTTGAGTGGGAGCCAAAGCAAGATTATAGTTACTAACCCAATTTGTGGTATGTTGAAATACATAATAAATCCCTTCATAAATATGTTCTTCACCCTTCGACAATTCACAGTCAACTTCAAAAATATAATTTTCCAATCCAATCATCTCACAAGAATTCAAACCATCATTCTACTCATGCATCATACACATATCCTTTCTCACTTGTTAAATTTTAAGCATAGGATGGATCTTCAAGTTTCTAAATTTCCCTTCAGCTTCAATCTGAAAATCAATCTCTCTTGCTTCATTTGCATTCCACTGGGCAAATTTGCTAAAGGAAAATCTATATCTACATTATTATGTTCCAGGAAACTTTGACCACAAAGAATCAATGTTAGTATGCTACAGGTGAGTCCGTAGGTAAGAGGTAGTGGATTATATATCGCCCCCTGTGAAACAAAAACTGGTAAATATGTACATACAAAACAAGTTGACACATTCATACTCACTTAATGCCCTTTCCATAGACTAGCATAAGCATTCTGAGAATAATCAGTAATAACCCTTTCTTTATTACTTAACCCTTTATCCATAGAAACATTAATACCAATATATGATTACATTTCAGATTTGGGTGAGGCCTTTCGACTAAAGGTGAAGGCTCCCACGATCTGTTCAAATCATTATCAGGAAAACTACAGAAAATATACTTAAAGTGAGAAAACAGCTTGTTTTCATTTCAGCCATGACTGCATTTTTCCAAAAACTGATAAAAACAAAAAATCTAAACTTCTTTTATATATATATGTGAACTACATTTGATGCAAAAATCTTCAAAGTCTACGACAATTGATATGCCTTTAATAATGGATTCACGTCAGACAATGTTCAAAGGAAGCCTACCATTTTGGCTGGATACTTAGGTAAAAAAATTAATCTTCTTTTATAATTCAATCTATATCTATTTGGAGGAAATAATGTAAGCTTTTCAGGAAAAAAATGAAACTCAAAAATGTCAATGTTGAGCTCTCGAACATCATTATTCAACAATGATGCTTCAATTCCATTTAACAGCAAGCTCATGGTGATTCTTCAAAAATGAACAGCTAATCTTTCAGATCAATGTCTCTTTGTTCTGACTCAATCCTCGCCAAATAAGTCCATACAGGTGCAGAATACTTCTTATTCGATACTCTCACTCTTGCAAATCTTCTGACCACTGGTTGCTCTGACTTTTTGGCATTCAAATCTGTCTCTGCTTGCTCTAATTATTGCTCTGTTTTTCTTCAACTCTTTCAAGACTGCAAATCTCTTTTTATGCTCCTTTTCTTCCTGTCATGCTCACTGGCCAACCGTCTTGGAGACAGACGTCATCTTCAGACCCATGTGTGACAACAGCAGCACCTTCTTATTTACTTGCGAATTTATATGTGCAGTTTTTGACTGGAACAACTTGATATTCTCTAGGGCATTTTGAAAAAACTTGCACTTTTGTCTTCACTCTTACTGATGGATTTTTCTCAGTTTGCTGTTGTGCTGCGCTGTGTAATTTTTCTAGTTGTTTTTTTTACTCCCCCAGATCCACATAGTAAACTCAAGTTTGACTGTGATTCAGTGGTTGGTGCCACAACTTCTTCATCTGCAGTCTTCACTTTCTTCGCATGAGATGCATTGATTCATTGTGGGAAGCCTGCAAGCTTCACAGCAGTATTCATCACAAGGAGAACCTGGTAGGGTCCATGTCATCTTATTTGTTATAGGTTTCATAACTCTTACTGCCTTAAATATTCATTTATTATTCCTTAATAAGGTATTTATTTTGAATTAATGCTCTGACCAGTATTCACCTCCTGAGTAACTAAAAATAATTTTCTGCCACAGTTTGTAATTGGGTCAGCTTTACTGACATTTGGGTCACTTACACTGTAGTAGAGTGTTCCAAGACGACGTACATTACATATTGTGCGCAGGTGCAACAATATGCTATACTATTTCTCCTCTATCATGTTCATAGGTACCTGAGACATACATCAACTCATGACTCCTGGTCTCAGGTAAGATGAGTCACTATAGTTCATTATGGCCCCAACACCCTCCTCCCATTTGTTATTCATATACATTATTAAACCTGTCTTATTTCCTCACAGGTGTCTCCTAATCAAGGACTGTCCTGAAGAGAACCCTATGCCCAGAACAGGGTTCCAAATGTTGTTGACACATTTGCACCTAATAGATGGTAACATACAGTTAATTGATTTTTTTATGTAGGCCCATCATATGTGTGTTACCAAAAATATACATGAAAATGTATAACTGTATAATCCTTATAATGTATTCACTTCTGTGTGTTTTTTCCACTTGGAACACCCCACTCAATTTCCTCTATTGTCCTATTGTGGTATTCATATTTATGTAGAGGTCATGTTTCATATGCTTTGTCACTATGTGCTCATTAAGTCACTTTTTGGGTCATGAATGAAATTATTTTACATTAATTGCTTGCCACTACACATGCGTAGTATACTGTGAAGAAGATTAACTGAATGATTTCCAGGTGAACCACTGTGTTTGCTGATATACCTTATGTCGAGACAGCTTTTTCTCACATGTTTCTTCACCACAACCCAGTCACTCGGAACCAGGCCAAGGCACAGAATCTTACTTGATGGTGTGTCCGATTTCATCTGGTGAGAGCTAGAAGGTACCACATCCGCCAAACACTTTGCAATAGTCTAACACACGGACATCAGAAATTATAAGAGCTGCAGCAGGAAAACGAGGAACTCACATCACTCTCCCTTAAGGATTTCAAATGGTGAGAGTCTAGTCACTTTATTAGTGATGCTTTTAATACTCATTAATGTTAACTTCAGAGACAGCAGATTTCAAATCTTTGATTGCTTTGACTTGAGCATACCATTTACTCTCTCAACCACTCTGAATGCTTTCACTTAATAACTACAATGGAAATGCTGATCTATCTTCAGTGTGAAGCACAAAATGATCATCAAGTCATTCTAGAAATGAGTCCCTTTATCCGATTCCAAAGAAGTCAGCAAACCAAATCTAGCAATCATCTCCCTCTGTAATAGCTTTGCTACAGTTAAACTGTCACATGTCATAGTCAGAAAGGGCAAAACCCAGTTAGAGAACAAAAAGATAACAAAAAGGATGTACCATAAACCTGTATGCTTCAGCATCTCAACAAAGTCAATGTGCAATCATGCACAGGGGCCATACAACTCTCCAACATGACTTAAAGTCACTGCAGTCATTCTGCCAACAATTAACTGGTGACAAGTAACTGTGTAATTTGTAAAACTCAATCTATTGGGTATGCAGCATGTTCTTGCAAGGGCAATCAATTCCGCAACTTGTGCTGAGGTTACATTACCCAAGTACAACGTTTTAACAATGTAAGCTATTGTGCAAACTGCATCTGCTGCTCTCGGGATACCTTGACGGACTCTCGGAAAAAAAGCACCTATAAACAAAATTGAATCACCCATGCAGGGGCTAGATATCTCTGCATGATAAAGTATAGGGACATTTAAAAAAATATTTAACTAGAAAATAAATATTAAAATATTTTTATTTGATATATTAATGGAAATTATATATATTTACTTTCAATGTAGAACAAAACAGATAAAATTCTACATTGCTATTAAATGAATTTTAAATTAAAACTTTAATTAATAGGAATATATTAAATTAAATTAAAATTATATTTCGGAAGGTTAAATTAAAAAATTAATTCTCACCCAAAGAAAAAAATATTAATGTGCAATAATAATTATTAAAAGTGGTGTATAGAATTAATTAAAAGTAATGTAATTATTACATATTTTTACATTGAAAAAAGGTTATTAGATATTTTGTAACTAAATAAATGGGTAGTATTTGTTTATATTTTTAACATGAATTTACAATTTGTAATTTTAATTTAGCTATTTTAAGTAATTGAATTTAATTTAAAAAAAAATTCTGTGGGGTTTTATTTTGAGTCCCTACCTCCATTATTTTCTCTGAGAGTGTGTTGCAGTACCAGTGGTTTGCAATGTGTAGCGATAGATATGCTACAAAAGCCTAAGCTGCATATTTATGGGGATATGGCACAGGGCAGTGCAGCAAGATGACTTGCTGCACTGCCCTGCGTCAAAATGAATGGGCAGGAATGTGCTGTGTCTAAGGCATACGGCGTATTCCTGTCCTTCCCCCCTGCACTGGTGGGGTTTTGTTAGCCTAGCGGCAACGCAGGCCCCCTTGTACCATGGTGCAAAGGGGCCTGCCTTGCATGCAGGATTGTTTTTGTGAAGGAAGGGGCATCTTCCTGCACAATAAAAGTCATGGGAAACTTTTCCTCATTCTATAGGGCCGATTACGATCTTGTTAGGAAAGCATTCCTACCGAATCGGGTTAGGAATGCTTTCCGAATGATTCGTATTCTGGGAGTCCTACCGACCGATTACGATGTGTCTGGATGCTTACGGTCGGACTCCTATTGACTTCAATGGGAGCCTGTGTGCTGAATGAGAACACAGGCTCCCATTGGAAAAAGGGGTGGGTGGGGAAAACCTTGCGCCCAGTTTCTAAGAGTCTTGACTTTTTACTGGAAGATTTATATGTCGGTTTGACAGTACCACATTGAAGTTTCAATTGTATCTGCTTTCCACTTAGAACACAGAGTGGTTATTGCAGAGATTGCCAAAAAGGAAGAATATATTCAGATTAGACATTTTTTAGAACATTAAGGCCTTCTGATTCATTTAGAGCGTTAGATCTAAAGTTCACTTTTTGTTATATTTAGAGTGAATTAGAGGGGATTAACACTTTCCACAGCCACTCTTAGCACATAGGTGTGATCCTTGATGATTCAGGCCTATGATATTATATCTGTAACTCTTTCTCTTTTATTTCAGAGTAGACCCAAGCATGGCTTAAGGTTTCATAGGATTTGGCATCAGAGGTTCCCTTGCTGGATGTATATGGACCTGTAACTTGGTCATCTCCTTCAAATCTTTTGTTTTGTTATCGAATTATGGCTTTCGATCAAGCAGCTTTAACAGTGGCTTGAAATGTTCTGTCAACTAAAGAATGTTTAATCTATTTTCATCTGTATTCACTATTGGGTTTAAGTAAAGCACACTGATGAACTCATTTAAATACGACTATGATGTATTTTAATTTTTTCTCATTCTACCTGCGTGCTTGGTATATGCTCATAAAACAAAGGAATGGTTCAAGGAAGAAAGAAGGAAGATGTAATGCCTAGATTACTTGCATTAATCTCCATTGCAATTTATTTATTTCATTTTGGTACCATTCCTTTTTATTCTTTCCATCCCTCAAGGAGTTGAAGAAGTGAATTATGCTTGTTATGTACTGGAAGTCTTCTGGGACAGAATAACATGTAAGGGTTCCTTCCAGGAACTGAATTGAATGAAAGCAATAATCATATGTTGGGCTGGCTCTCTCTGCAGGGTCACCCCCAAAGGTTTTGCCTTCACCTGCCTTGTCTGAAACTGTTTTTGGGGCTTTTTGGGACTCTGAGCACTTTACCACTTCTAACCAGTGCTAAAGTGCTTGTGCTTTTGCCTTTAAACATGGTAAAATTGGCTTACACCCAATTTGCACATTTGATTTATTTGTAAGTCCCTAGTGAAGTGGGACTACATTTACCTAGGGCCTGTAAATTGAATGCTTCTAGTGGGCCTGTAGCACTCATTGTGACACTCACTAAAGTAAGCCTTTTTGAACATGTCTCAAGCCAGCCACTGCAGCCTGTGTGAAGTTTTAAACTGTCATTTCGACCTGGCAAAATAACCCTTTTGCCATGCATAAATCTTCCTTTTTAATACAAATAAGTCACCCTTATGGTAGGCCCTAAACAGCTCTTTGGCCAGGGTGCATTGTATTTAAAACGTAGGACATGTGTTTCCAACTTTTACATGTAAGGGCCTACCTCTCCTATAGGATAACACTGGGTTACCTTATTATATTTAATAAGGGATAGCTTTGTTTGGGAACAGATAGGAATGTCATGTTTAGACTCAAATGAATTGTAATTAAAAACCTCTTTAATGATAAAGTCATATTTTAAGTCACAATTCAGAAAATGCCACTTTTAGAAAGTTGCCATTTTCTTCCCTAGCCATTTGGTGCCTACAGCCTGCATCCTGGGTCACATGACTGGGTGCAGTTGGCCTTTGGGTATTACACCCAGATAGTGAGACAAAGGGAGACAAGATGTTGGCAGGATGGTCCATCTTGCCAGGATGGGAGGGCAGAGCTGTTCCCTGCCGCAATTACATTTCAAAGGGTCTACCTCCAGCACACTCACAAAGAACTTGACACCAGCCTATTATCACCACAGACTCCTTGGAGCCTGGGCAGGGGAAGGAAAAAAATTCCAGAATCATATGTGGGAGGAAGTCTAGAAGTTTCTTCCACTTCAAAGCTGGCACCAGGAATACATATTGAACCCTCAGACCAACTCTTCCGTACTCTCTTGGACCTGTGGACACTACAGAAGAAGGGCTGGCCTGCTCCCAGAGGATTGCCCTGCTGCTTGAGGCCTGCCCTGCTCTCTGAGAATGAAGACCTGCTTCCTTCATCCACGAGTACCTGAGTGACTCCGAGGGTCAGTGGGCAGGACCTCCTTTTCTGAGATAAAGGGACACAACAAGTTTCAGAGGCATCTCTGCAACTGCCCAGCTGACCTGCTACAATTGGACCTGCAAATGGACCTCCCTGAGCCCTGCTGGTCACTGCTAGAGTGAGCCCTTGATCCCCAAGAGATGCCTCCCCCGGTCCTGGGTCCTCGGCTGCCATCAGAGTGCACTCCTCTGAAGAAAAGTGAGAAATCCTGATGTTTTGGGCTCTTTGTGACTGCGAACGGGCCTGTTCGCACTGAGATCTTGCCACCCATGCAAACACAAGATCTGCACTTCACGCTACAGCATCGACAGCCTGAGGTGACACCTAACGCGAAGCTTTAACAACAGCCATCCACAATGCCCGACAGGATCATGACGCTACAGTGATGACCGTCCACAACACCTGGCCTGCTCTTCTTGCTACAGTGAGGACCATCCACAATGCTTTCCCTCCTCTTCGCGCCCTCCTACACCGTGAACTGGTCTCTTCACGCTGCACTTTGAGAAGGTAACTATTTCAGTGAAACTAACCTGGTCCCTGTATCTGGCCTGTGCTTCATTGTGGTCAGCCTGAACTTATGACTTTGCGCTGGCCAGATGACCTCAAGTAGCACTTGGTGCTTTTATTGCTATACTTATCTAAATCTTTGAAATTGTATATTTCCAGTTCTCCTGTTTGACTTTTTGTTGCTTTGGTCTCATTTTATTTATTCAATTTTACTCTATTTTTATAAATATATATTTTATAAATATGTGAGGGATTTTTCATGTGTTGAATGTTCACTTTATTTTTGCTTGTGTACTGCATACATACTTTACATATTGCCTCTAAGTTAAGGCTGACTGTTTTTGTGCCAAACTTCCAGAGGGTTAAGCACAGGTTAATTTAGTGACCTTTATGGTTCACCCTGACAATGATTGTGGTCATTGCTTGATAATAGTTTTACTTCCCTCAATCAATAACATAATTTCTCACATCATAGAAAAAGGACTACAGGAAAGAAAAATCAGGTTATTTTTTTATTGGGAAATATTATCTGCCAGAATGAGGCAAAGTCACAAAATATAGGAATGGTACAAAGAAGAAACAGCGAGAGTAACCAAGTAATCTAGGTATTTCCTATGTACTAGCAGTTCCACCTAACAACAGATGCACTATACGCTCTTCTGAAATATGATGTATCAACATCTATATTACTATATGTGTAGATGTATGTTTGTTTGATATTTATTGGGCGGCAAGTCACCTCATGTTTCAAATGCAATGGAGATATTTTGATAGATGGGTGGTTAAGCTAAATTAAGTACGCATGCTTGTGGTTACAAATACAATGAGAATTATGTGTCATGAAAGGCAAAACGTCAGTGCCTATAGATTCATTTTAACGATTAATATTTTTGCAGTGGGAGAATGATCATTTGTTTGCTAGCTAATGTGAAACCAGCCTATTTAGCTTTCATAGTGCACTGGAATGTAATACTCTGAGATGCCATGACAACAAACTAATCAACCAGAGTGCAGTTTTTAGTGCCCTTGCACATCCCACAGCAAATGTAATTTGGCAGGGTATGTCAGCATCAATTAGCTGGGACCTTTCTTGCAATGCCAAATACACAACTACATTCTGCATAACAAACATCCGATGGGCTGTGGAGTCATGGATCAGGGGCAAGGAACACATTTTTCATTTGCTGCTAGGTTGAAAACTGTAGACGGCTAAAAAGAAGTCAAAACAAGCTTCTCCGAAAATCAGCTCAAGATCATTTGTATTTTACTCAAACACTTGTAAATAATATGGTGAGCGAAAGTACTCTAGGCAGCTCTGTATCCACAACAGGAATATGAAACGTGTTGTTTTAAAAATACAGGACCTTATTTATGAGGCCTTATGATACTTTTGTGCCGCCGGTGCATCACTTTTTGTGATGCATCGGCGGTGCAAAAAATGTGCGATGTTGCGCCTTATTTAAAAAATGACACATCTAGGCAGATGCGTCACTTTGTAAACCCCTGCGCCACATTGTACCTGCTCCAGATATAATGGATGCAGGGTGGGAGTTACCCCGCAAAAAGCCTCGTAGAAGCGGCGCATTAAAATCTGTGAGATTTCAATGCGCCACTTCTAGGACGCCATTGCGTCAATATCTTATGCCTGCCTCACAGACGGTGTAAGACTGATGCAGTGCTATAATCATAGCCCTCCCCCCTGCGTTGCTAGAGTTGCTTCACGCTTCCGACACAACTCCAGCAATGCATCAGTTTTGCGCCGACAGAAGTTTGCCGATGCGCCGCATTTACAATGCGGCGCTACGTGGCGCACGGATGGGCAGATGCGTGTCGCATCCCCCGACGGAAAGGCGGTGCATTGCTGGAGTCGCGTCGCAAGCACGACGCGGCTCCAGCAAGGCTCGGGGGTGCCCTATGCCTAACATGCTGCGTCAATCCTTACGCCTGCTTCAAGCAGGCGCAGGGTTTTGACGCAGCATGGGCGTAAAAGTGACTCAGTGAAATCTTGTAGATTTCACTGCGTCACTTTTACGAGGCGTACCTGCGAGGGAACGCCCAACCTGCACCGGAACGCCCACATGAAACCTGACGCAGGTTTCATGTGGCGCAGGGGTTTACAACATGACGCATCTCCCTAGATGCGTCACGTTGTAAATATTGCACAACGTGGCGCATGTTTTGCATCACCGCTGCATCACATAAGTGACGCAACGGCGGCGCAAAAGTGGCGCAAGGGGCTTGTAAATATGCCCCCTGGTCCTCAGCACAGATTTTAAACAAAAAATTATGAGGCACACTTTATTCTGCCATCGAGCAACTTAAGTGAAGCAATGATCGAAACAGTGTCAAAGCTGCAAATATGGTGAAAACGTAAAAAGGGGTAAACATAAAAAACGCAAATATTAATGTTATTTCCTGGCAATATCTAGTTTCTAGGTAATAAAATATTCGGCATGGGCCCAACAATTATTCTCATCTAAGTAGTTGCAAAGGTATAGTTTTTCTGATCCCTTTTTTAAATAGTTCCCTTTTATTCTTCTTCTTCATTGCTACTGGAGCTATTTTCAGATTTCTTAATTTTTGTTTCTTTATTGGAAGATGCAGGGAAATGCCAGAGGGACATATAAAAATAAAAAACGTGGATGGCATCATAGATCCCGCAAAGATGTCATTATAGATCGAGGGTGCAATGCAATATGAGGCTTCTCTTGTAGGAACCAGAAATATGACTTATTCTCGTTTATTAGGGAGGATTAAAATGTCTCTAAAGAAGTAGTAGTTACTCCAGAGCATTCTCCCATTTACAAAAACAATACGCCATGTTCCACTAACTCATAGGCTGCTGAGAGGTTAATCAGCAGTAATTCAGCAAAAGAGATGGAATGCTCTCAGTCTTGTAGGGGTAAAGCACATACATCCTAGGTGGGCCATTAAGACAATAAGGGACCTCCAGTGGGCTGTGAATTTCTTCTCAGAATCGTTGATCCTATGGGTTATCTGTTCCAAGGCTAGGGCTTGCCATAGTCCATTGAATCACAATGCTATTTAAAAAAAAAAAAAAAAAAATTTATTGAGAGTTCGGATCATGGTACAATATAGACACTTATACATAGAAAACAAAATAAAATGCAGTGTGCATACGTGCTCAATATAGATTACATTAAGCGACCTTTCAAGAGTACTTAGGTACATCCTTCTATAAACAGTAGACTTAGCATACTTAAAAAGCACAGATTCTATTTATATATTGCAGGTTATTGAACAGTTTCCTATTCGACAATAAACAAGTATAAAGTGACATGTGCATACATTCAATATGAGATGGAATCAAACAATTAAACACATACATCTATATCAAACTACTTTTTCAGACCATATGTTGTACGGTTGCTTAAAAAGCAATACTATTACCCAAATCTTTTTTTTTTTAATATATATATTAATTTCCTATAGGTCCCCAATGTTTCTCAAACTTCCTAAGAGATCCTGTTCTCAGTGGATAACACCTTTCTAGTTCTTTGACTTTACACAGTTTTGCTCTCCATGCTTGGAACGAAGGTACATTTTTACTTCGTCAATTTTGTAAGATTAAGGATCTTGCCACTAGGGCAGTTATATATAGACATTCTTCTTGCATATTATTCAATGTTAAATTTGGAGAGCAACCCAAAACTGCAATATAATTATCAATAGCTATAGATTGGCTTCTAAGATATTTTTCAATTTCTTCCCATAGATTCTCAATTTTGGGGCAATCCCAAACGATATGTGAACTTGTGCCTCCTCCTATTTTTGCGCATCGAAAACATCTGTCCTCTACCTGGGGATATATACTAAGTAGAAATGCAAGGGTTCTATAGAGTAACCATTTTGAATAAAATTGCATTCTTTTAAAGTTAGCTCCTCTAATTACTGTGGCATTGTCTGTTGATTCTCCTCCAAGTTGTTTTTGGGATCTGCATATCTTCTTTTTTAAGCCATTTATCATGCATTTTCCCATATATAGAAACCAATGTATTATCACTAAAGATTTTTATCCAAGCACTTACTGACCGCTTTTCAGGGTTTTCTAGAGCTTCAGTTATTCCTGAACGTGCTGTTAAGGTTCCTGCATCTATATTTTCTAGAAAGTGCTTTATTTTGATGTATGACCATTTAAGCATGTCTTTAGAATGGAGGAGTCTGATTTCAAACTCCGGCCACTTTTTCCAGGAGTCTGGGTTGAGGAAGTCTTTTACTTGCCTATATTCGTTTTCCTCCCACTTTCTCAATACACCGGGCTGTAGTAATTTAGCCTCCCAGTATAGAGATCAGACAGACTCGTTGTGCCATTTATTCTCGGAATCCTATAGAAAACAAACAGTTGAGCTCTTTGTTTAAGAATCCATTGGAGTACTTGGTACCGCACTTTCTTCGGATCCTTAACTATTCTTGTGGGGTCCTTAATATTATATTCTATTAAAATTGTATTCATAAAAAGATTATCTATTTCTGAGATATCCAATTGGGTAGAAAATCTGTGTTTGTTGTGTGCGAAATTTGCAAAATAGTATTCTCTTATGTTTGGGAGCGACAATCCTCCCTCTTCCGTCGAAAAATTTAAAGTGCCTAGTGCTAATCTTGGTGCCTTATTGGCCCATAGAAAAGATGAAAACAAACTATCTATCTCCTTAAAAAAAGACATTTGTAAAGCGCACGGAGCTGCTGCAAATAAGAAATTAAACAGTGGTAAAATAGACATTCGGATAAGTGCCACTCGTCCTAAAATTGATAATGGTAGTTGATTCCATCGTGCTTAAAGGTGTTTGACTTTTTGTATCAGGGGAATATAATTCAGCTGAAACAGCTCCTCTACCTTTTCTGTCACATATATCCCTAAATATCTCTTCGGGCGTAAGTTGTACGTTGGCCTGAAATTGGGCAGTAGAGTATCCAATGAACAGTTGCATAAAATAATTTCTGTCTTAGCCTTATTTATTTTGTATCTACCTATTGCTTGGAATTCCGAGAAGATCCCTAGGATCTCTTCTTGAGTTTGGTCCTTGGTTTAAAAAAAGAACAATATCGTCAGCGTAGAGTTTTATATTAGTCATGTCTAGCAGAGGTGTGGTATGTAGAGTTTTTTGTCTGATAGCTATTGCCAAAGGTTCAATAAAAAGGGCAAATAAAATAGGGGAAAGGGGACATTTATTGAATTAATTAATATTTGCGCCTGTGAGCCTTTAAAAAGTTTTCTTATTAATTGTATAAAACCTTCTGGGAAACCGAATTTTTCAAGAATAATAAAAAGACAGTCCCAGGCTACTAAATCAAAGTCTTTCTCAGCGTCTAAAAACCACACCTGAGCTTCAATACTGTTCTTATGAAAGTAATCCAGGGCTTCTATTACAAATTTCGTATTAGTCGAAAGCTGTCTCCCTGCAACGAATCCACATTGGTCTGCATGAATAAGAGAACCCACAATTCTATTAAGCCTATTTGTGAGAAGTTTTGTAAAAATCTTATAGTCAACGTTAAGAAGACTAATAGGTCTATAAGAATTGACGTTTTCTCTATCTTTATCTTTCTTCAAGACGCTGACTACTACCGCTGTGTGAAAAGATGCCGGAGGCTCTCCTCCTTTCAATAGATGATTAGCTAATTTTAGGATTTGTATATTAAGAGTTGGGGCTAATCTTTTATATAAGTCTGCCGGCAGTCTGTCTTCCCCGGTCGCTTTACAGTTGGCTAACTAACCAATCACCAATTCAACTTCCTCAATAGAAAATTCCTCGAGCAGTGATTTGCTAATATCACCATGCAGTGAAGGGATCGGCAGTTTATCAAGGAGACCTGTAATGAGTTCTGACGACGCTTGTAGATCTGACTGATAAATTCCCCTGTAGTGTATCAGAAAGGCATCCCCAATATCTTTAGTGTCTGTTAATTGTGTTTTAGATACCTCATCTTGAATACTTTCAATTCTATTTTTTACCTGCTTCTCCTTTGCCTGCCATGCAAGTAACTTCCCAGTGTACTCACTCTCCTCATATGCCTTTTGAAGATAAATCCTACTTACTAAATCCCCAGTTTATGATAATACTCCTACATCTGCGATTTTGCTTGTAACAACTCCTATTTTGTTTTAAAACTCCTATACTTCACGTGCTCGTAATTTGCCTGCGCGTATCGCGCCTCAATTTTTAATCTTTCTTCCTTTTTAGCCTTATTTTGCGGGATTTCTTTTGATGTAATTATCCCCCGTAAGGTGGCCCTAAATGCATCCCATACTGTATTTATTGGTGCTGAGTCTGTGTTGTTGAAAAAGAAAGTATTGATCTCATTGGCTATTTCCATGCACCAGCTCTCATTTTCCAAATTCAGTTTATTAAAATACCATCGCATTGGCGTTTTCGCCTGTAATCCTGCTCCCACTATTTCCATCTTAATTAGAGCATGATCTGAGAACGCATTTGGAATATGATCGTATGTATTAACCCTAAGGCCTTGTGAGACCAGAAAAATATCTATCCTGGAAGCCGTATCATACTTTGCCAAAAAGCATTGAGAAGTCCTGTTTTCCCAGATTTTGACAGCGCCATTGATCTATCAAATCTAAAGACTTTTTACAGCTAGCCAGGGCAATAGCTACCTGGGGCTTGTTTTGCTTATGAGCCTTCTTAGAGAAATCAACTGAAGGATCCTGTAGGAAGTTGAAATCACCCCCCCATATGATAGGGCCGGGAATACACGAGAGTGCCTGCTTCAGCTGTAGAAGGGGTTGAGGATTATCCAAAACTGGGGCGTATATTGTGGCCAGAGTGAGACTTGACTGATTTAGAGTACCATGTACCAGAACCCATCTGCCCCCAGGATCTGACTGGGTGTTTTTTACTTGGAAGTGTACATGTTTCCCTATATAAATCCCGACTCCTTTCTGTGCACATCCTGCGTTCGCTGAAAATTGAAAGCCAGCCCATTTCTGGAAGATTTTACTCGCATCAGATGCGGCCCGGAAATGGGTTTCCTGTAAAAAAATGGCATCCGGGTTTTGCCTTCTAAGCCAACCTTCAACTGCCTGAGCCGTACGTTTATTATTCAGGCCATTAACATTAAAAGAGAGAACCGTGATGTTTTCCTTACTCATAGTTGTTTTATCAAAAGGTGGCTAGTGACTTTGTGAGCTGCCCATGCAGACACTGCCCCCCTCCCTGCGAGCCTCAAAGGCGAATAACTTTGTACTTTGTACAGCTGTTCTACAATGTAGGTATACATTTGCATGCTGAAAAAAGTGCAAGAAATAGCGTATAAATAGCAGCGACGCATACAGTACTCAAAGATATTTAAAGTGACAGGTGCTGATATGAATCAATAACATCTGTAGGAGATAAAGTGCAACAGATAGTAAATAGATAGCAATAAACTTTACAGTACCTAGAATATATAAAGTGACAGGTGCTAGTATATAAATAGCAACAACGCATACAGTACCTAGAATGTTTAAAGAGACAAGTGCTGATATGAATCAATAACATCTGTAGGAGATAGAAGTCTAAAGTGCAACAGCTAGGAAATAAATAGCAATAGTTTTTACAGTACCAAGAGTATATAAAGTGACAGGTGAAAGCATGAATCAAAAACCACCGGTATATACCATAAATATCTAAAATACCACTAAATTCCGATCTCTGTAAAAGCATAGGGCGTCCAAGTACATTTCCTCGCAGCTGAAGTTCTAAAGTGCTTATACAGTGCACACAATACTTATGATACCTAAAGTAGCAAGTGCTAACATGGGTCAGATCTAACTCATAACTGTATAGAGTGCCTTGCGCTGTAGCTGGTGGCCTTCGATTTCGATTCTTAAAGCACAGGAAACTATAGTGTACGCTTATAGCACCTGCATTGCTTGGTGTTAAGTTAAATTCAGAATGTATCAGGACTATATAAAGTGCTCCGTGCTCAATCCAATCACATCCGATTTGAATCATAGCAAAACAACATACCCTAAAGTGCCAACAAAATGTGCAAATAGCAAAAAATAGTGCCTATGTATAAGTTCTTACTAGAACTATCGCTAGGGTGGATCAGCCCTACTGGTATATGCCATAGCCGTATCATGTCTGCATTCTTTACGAAGTTTGTAAACATATCGCCGAGTGGTGCATTATATCCATATACCGTTTTATATTGCAGGTAAGAATTGCTAGTTGTGATTCCCAATAACTGATTCCTGGAATGCCTGCAAGATTTACCAAAAACCTGAATCATCCTGCGATAACCAAGAACATCTAGAAGGCATCGAGCTTTTCCATTAAAAAGCACAGGCAGCGTAGGTATATCTATCGGTTTTCCCCCTTATTGCAATTTCTATTTCAGAAAGGCACCTGCTGATCCTATAGTATTTAAGCTCAAAGATTAATTTTTTAGAGCACACACATGAGAACTCTCTTTTTTGTAAATGCTTCACCTCTTCCACCTCCCTCCCTTGAAGGACGGAATTGCCCACTATTCCCTCCTTCTTCCCCTCTTGTTTGATGCCATTTTGTTGCATCCCTATGCACCCTTTAGCTCACCCCTGCCCACCCTCAAGAGAAAAAAGAAAAAAAACAAAGTGCCCAGCTAATATACTTTTTGCCTGCCCTCTACTCGATCCTCTATTTAAATCCAGAGGAAAAGGGGGGGAAGATCTTAAACCCGTCCCTCAGACAACTCTGTGAGAAGCAATTGAGCTTCATGATGTCTGCGGACATGTCAGAAAATACTCTGAACTGCTGAATCTCTGTCGTGGAGAAGGATCTTTTAGCAATGGCGGTGCTTAAAACTTTTTCTTTTATTCTGCAGTCCGAAAATTTCAATAATATTGTACGTGGATATTTAGCATTACGTTGCTTCTGTGCTGGGACCCTATGACCCTGATTTGATTTGTCGACTTATATAGCGCACAAACGCCCGAAGGCGTCTTGGAGCTAGGGTATGGCAGAACATATAAGGTAGTGGGGTTGAGCGATGCGTTATAGATCCAAAGCTCAGTCAGCGAAGAGCCAAGTTTTCAGTAGTCTTCTAAAGGACATGAGTGAGGTACTGTTTTTTATCGACATTGGCAAACGGTTCCAAGTTTTTGCTGTTCCCAATATGAAACTTCTTCCTCCCCAGCGAACCTGCCTGTACTTGGGTAATTGTAGCAGTTTTAAGTGAGAGGATCTGAGATTTCTGGCTGGCACGTACCATTTCAAGTGCGATCTCAGATATAGCGGTCCTTTGCCCTGAAGTGCCTTATAGGCCAGACATTGTGATTTAAAAATGATTCTCTTCCCCACTGGAAGCCAGTGAAGGGTTCTCAATCTATGGGCGATTGCTTCATGTTTGGGGACACCCAGTATCAATCTGGCGGCGGCGTTCTGCAGACGCTGCAGTTTTTGTAGATACTGGCATTGCAGCCCTACATATAGGGCGTTGCCGTAGTCCAATCTCGAAAGGGCTAATGCTGTCACCAACGTCTTTACTGCTTCTGGGGGTATGAAAGAACAAATCTTTCTGATCATCTTTAAGATCCCCCAGATGGTGGATGAAAGCTTGTTGATTTGACCATCAAAAATCAGTTTGTCATCAAAGACCACACCTAGATTCTTGACCTTGGAGACTGGCATCGGACAGTCTCCAAGGTTATCTGGCCACCACCTTGGTGACCAGAAAGACGGATCAGGGCCCAATATCAGGACCTCCGTTTTTTCTCCGTTTAATTTTAGGCAATTAGTCTGCATCCAGGTGTTTACTTGTGACATGCAATTGTTAAAACGATCAGCTGTCGCATCCACATTATTTGACACTGACACAACCACCTGGGTGTCGTCAGCATAAGAGACCACCGAGAAACCACATTGCCTAATAATCGAGGTTAACGGAGTCACATAAATATTAAAAAGCGTGGGGCTCAGAGAGGAGCCCTGGGGAACACCACACGGCAGTTTAAATGATTTGGATATAGAACCTCCCAGTTCCACTGAGAAAGTTCTGCCGGTTAGATAGGATGTAAGAAGCTTGAGGGCGGATTCCTGAAATCCCAGCTCCGTCAATCTGGCAATTAATATTTTGTGGTTGACAGTGTCGAAGGCCGCCGACAGATTCAACAAAATCAAGGTGGCCTTCCCTCCTGAGTCCAGTGACCTTCTAAGTTCCTCTGTTGCCATGATCAAAGCGGTCTCGGTTCCGTGGCCCTCTCTGAACCCGTACTGAGAGTGGTCCAGAAGATCTCCAGCGGAGATGAAAGAAGTGATCTGTGTGTTAAGCAGTTTCTCCAACACCTTAGATGAAAAAGGGATCCGAGAAATTGGCCGGTAACTGCCAGGTTCTTTGGGATCTAAATTGGCTTTTTTTAGCAGAGGCAGGACTAAGGCTGTCTTCCAAGCATCCGGGAACTTGCCCGACTGTATGATCTCCCTAAACAGTAAGTTTAATTGTTCACTGAGTAATTCAGGGAACAAATGGAAGACCTTGGGAGGACAGGGGTCTGACGGGGCTCCTGATTTAGTCGCTATCACTACTTGGACAATCTGTTCCCATGTGGGAGATGTAAAGGAGAAGCCCGTGCCCGATGTGTGACTATCTGGCCCTGGCTTGGGTGTCTTAGGGGAGGGGGTGATTACCACCTATAAAGGTTTTGTAAACTGACTCAACTTTGTTAATAAAGAACTGTCCCACGGTATTACAAAATTCCAGGGTGCTGACTGTTTTAGCACTGGCTGGGAGGTTAGCTAATTTCTTTACAGTAGCGAACAGTTCCTTGCTGGAGTTCTTAGCTTCCAGAATTTTCGACGTAAAGTAATTGCTTTTTCCTCAATAATCAATCTCTTATACTCTGCTAATGTTAGTGCATACTCCTTCTTTTGGCTTGATCATAGTTTACCCTCCACTTACTTTCGGACCTTCTGCAAATTCGTTTCTGAGCTCTAAGTTTCTCTGAAAACCAAGGTTCTGATGGCCTTTTCCTACTAGATCTAACACTCTTAATAGGGGCTGCAGCGTCAACCGCTGTTTTGATCCAAGTGGTTAGTCTGTGGACTGCTTCGTCGTATCTGCTGTTAGGTCCGGCTTGGTGACCCATAGTGAATTTCTAAGATCGGGAGTATTAATTTTAGTCCAATCTTGATATTTAACTGTGATAGGTGTGTTAGATGATGTTATTTGTTGTGAGTTTGCATTAATTTTGAACAATATAGCTCTATGGTCCGACCAAGGCACGGGAATCACCTCCACAATTTTAATCATGGTATTGGAGGTAAAGATTCCGTCCAGAGTGTGGCCGGCGACGTGAGTCTCTTGCTTGACTATCTGTCCCAATGAGAACCCCGACAAGGCGTCAATGAGTGCGGTCACGTTGTGGTCTACTGCATTTTCTAGGTGATAATTAAAATCTCCTAAAATTGTGAAATCTGAGTAGTTAATGCTGGCTTCCAAGAACGGACTGATTTTGTCCATAAGGGGGATCCGTGCCTTTGGTGGCCGATATATAAGAAGTCCTTTTAGAGTGTAGTTGTTGTTAAGTAGTACTTGGAAAGATAACAATTCACACTCCGGGGGTGCTACCAGCTGAGGAACCCGACACTGGCAGCTCTTCTCTGGCAATAATAGCTAGCCCTCCCCCCCGCTTGAGTGTTCTATCAACTCTAATGATAGTAAAACCTACTGGGAGTGCTAATGCCAGGTCGGGATCCGAAGCTGAATCTGCCCAAGTCTCTGTTATAAAAGCCAGATCGAGCTTATGGTTTTCGATCATTTCTGCAATTTCTGTGTTATGCTTTATTATTGATCGTGCATTGATTAACATGGCTTTTATACCTTTACTAGTGGATGAATGTGATGATTTTTGCTGTGAAGTTGGCGACTTAATATTCCTGAAGCTGAAGTGTAACAAACAATATTCACAGAACTTAGGCTCTTTTAGGGGATCTATTGTCGTGCATCCAGAGTTTTTGCATCCTTGTTAGACTTGGCACCATTGGCGTGGGTCTCCCTTCCATTTTTTTGCTGTTGCCTCTTATGTTTTGCTGGTTTTAGATGCTTTTGGGCACTGTGCCACTGCTGTTCAGTGCCACAGTGCAAGTGCTCCCTACTGTAAATCGATGTATGGATTAGTGACTCCATGATTGGATGATTGGTTTACTTGTCAGTCCCTAGTACAGTGCACTGAGTGTGCCCAGGGCTTGTAAATCCAATGCCGCTGGTGGGCTTGCAGCACTGGTTGTGCCACCCACAGAAGCGGCTTGTAAAATGTGTCTCAGGCCTGCCATTGCAGAGCCTGTGTGCAGTCTGTGACTGCCATGTCGACTTAGCAAGTGCACCCACTTGCCAGTCCCTAAACCTTCCCTTATCTTCATATCAGACACCCCTAAGGTAGGCCCAAGGGCCGGGTGCATTGTAAGTATAAGGTAGGACATGCCCTGGTGTGTGTGGCATGTCCTAATAGTGAATTACAGCCATTTTCGTTTTTCACTATTGTAAGGCTACCTGTTCTCCATAGGCCAGAATGGGCAGTTTTGATTATTACACCTTATAATCCTAACTGACCCAGAGAACATGGTAGAAAAACGAATTTAGTATGCCTGAACTCAGGATGATAAAATACATCTTTTAGTGAAGTTGGTTTTAACATTCTTTGTTTGAAAATACCACTTTTAGAAAGTAGGTATTTTCTTGCCTAAACCATCCAGCTGCCTCTGCTCAGGTTGTGTATTGTATGTCTGGGTTTGTGAGTGACAGGGGCTGGGGGATTCCAGGAGGCAGGGTGAGTCAGCACTAGGCTGAATGGGTCTGCCTGAAGGAGGATGGGTGGGAGGAGTTGCACCTGGGTCTGAATAGGGCTGTGCCTGCCTTCCACAATGCTGGCTCCCACCTCCTGCCGGGCGTCTGATGGCTCTGCCCCTCACTCTCAAAGGAAAGAAGGAGTCAGAAAAACAAAGTGCTCCAGGACTGACCAGAACTGGTTTGGACTAGGCAGAGGCCTCTCTGCCTTCAGAGAACAAAGGAAAACTGTGTATAAAGGGGACCCAGACCCCTAGGAAATTAGATCACTTCTGGGAAATCAAGAAACCTGTGCCAAGGAGAAGAACCGGAGAAGCTGAAGGAGGAGTACTGCCCCTGTGCTGTTTTGCTGATTGGGGTTGGCCTGCAGTGGTTGCTTTCTGCCAAGGACAGGAGAAAAGACTTTGCTGTGCTTTGTCATCTTGAAGAAGGAATCTCCAAGGGCTTGAACTGAGCTTGCCTCCTGCCTGAAGTCACAGGGACACAAAGACTTCACCCCTTCTGTTTGCCTGCATCTGGAACTGCTGTTTTAGCTGCTAACAGAGGGAAATTGCAACACCGACGCCGGCGAGCGACGCCGTAACCTGCACCCGAAGCCGTGGGCACCGCTCGTGAAGAGCACGACGCACCGCCCCGACTTGCACCGTAGGCCCGACGCCTGCCGACGCCGTGCGACATCGACTCCGAAGCCGTCATCGAGGCCGCTGCCTGCACCGGAGCCGAGGACACCGCTCGTGACGCTCACGACGCACCGTCCCGACTCGCACCGCAGCCCCGACTTCACCGACGCCAGGGCTTCATCATCGCGGAGCCGATCCTCGGCGTGGGTGACCCCCGAATCCATCGACGCCGCACCATCGTAAGGAACCGACGCCTCGCCGCCATCCGTGACGTCACCTCCCCGACACAGTAAGGAACCGACGCCTCACCTCCCCTGCGCCGCAGTAAGGAACCGAGACATCACCTCCCTGGGGTCGTAAGGAACCGACGCCGCCGGCGCCAACGAGCATCACCTCCCCGACGCCGTGCACCGTCTTGGTTTTCATCGAATTCCAGGTACTGTTCTTTGTGGGTCTGCTCGACTCCGGCCCGACGCCGCGCACCTCGCGGTCGGCGCGCCGTATTTTGGGATTTCCACCGGTCACGACGTCGTGATAACTCCAAGTGGAGTTATTTGTTGCTACAAGCTTTATTTGATTGACTATCCTATTTTTGAAGATAACGTGAACTGTCTCTATCATTTTAAGTCTATTTTTGATTACAGTATTGTGGATTTTTGCTATTGGGTCTTGTGATAAGTCTATATAAAGATTACTTATTTTTACATAAACAACCTGTGTGGTGTCCATCTGTAGTGTTTTCACTGTATTACTGTATGTGGTCACAAATGCTTTACACACTGCCTCTGAGATAAGCCTGTCTGCTCGTGCCAAGCTACCAGGGGGTGAGCAGGGGTTATTTTAGGAGTGTTTCCCCCTTATCCTGACTAGAAGCAAGGGTCCCTATTTGGACAAAGGTGCAAACCATTGCCAACTAGAGACCCCCAGTTCTAACATTGGTGGTCAGCGGTGAGGATTTGGACTTGCATTTGTGATTCATATACAGTGATTGGTGTACACTACTAGTGAGTGCAGACCAATACGCGACCACATACCTTTTTGATAGGACTTTTTTTCCTTGGAACCTTTATTTTTGTTGAGAACTGCCAATTTTCACCATGAGCAAAAAAGGATCCATTGCACCTGCAGATATTGAATTTGAAGAAGATAGGGTTGATACCTACACTGTGCCAGAACTCAAAGCTGTTTGCAAAAAGTTTAAAATCTCTATGAGAGGCCTCACCAGGAAGGAGGAGTTTCACAAGGCGCTAAGGGCCTGGTTGGAAGCACGGAATGCCAGTGGGCAGTCCGAGGAGCCTGTGGAGGAGGCAGAGAATTTAGATGGGCAGCTTGAGGGGCCATTGGGCTTAACTGGGAGGAGAGCGCCTTCCAGGGAGGGCAGCAGTGTTTCTCAAAGGGCCTGTCTCCAGAGGAGCTGGAGGACAGGGACAAAAGCAGGATGCATGAAATGGAGATGGCCAAACTGAAACAGGGAAGCCATGATAGCCTTGAGCATAAGAAATTGGAGTTAGAAAGTAAGAGGTTGGCCATGGAAGAAAAGAAGATGCTTTTAGAGCATGAGAGAGTGGTGAGGGAGCTAGAGCTAAAGGCTAGAAGCCTAGAAATCACTCCCTCTGGTGGCAGCACACCTCCAGTGCCTGTAGAAAGTAGAGTGTACATCCCCAAGGAGGTTATTAAGGATTTCATGAAGGGGGAGGACATTGGGCAATGGTTTAAAGCATATGAGATCGCCATGACATCACACCGGGTCCCTGAGAAGGATTGGGGAGCGGGGTTGTGGGGCCGCTTTGCAGGTGAGGGAAGGGAAACCTTGCTAGCCTTGCCCACAGTGGATCAGATGTCCTATGCCCACCTGAAGGAAGCTTTAGTGGCAAGGTATGGGTTAACTCCAGAGCTTTATAGGCAGAAGTTTAGGAACTGCAAAAAGCTGGAGTCTAGTACCTGGGTGGAGTATGTGTCTTATTTTTGCAGAGCATTGGATGGATGGGTGAAGGGTAGCAAAGTAAATGACTTACAGGAGTTCTATGATTTAATCGCATGGGAGCACTTGTCCAGTAGTTGTTTTCCAGAGCTACGCCAGCACCTAGTTGACAGTAAGCTGACTAATCCTAGGAAGCTCGGTGAGGAGGCGGACCCCTGGGTCAGTACCCGGGTCCACAAGGGTCTTGTGGGAGACTCCGCCAAAGGTGGGCAGGGTCCCCAGCAGAAGAGTGGGGGGACAAGGGTAAACAGAAGGAGTTCCAAAAAGGGCCCCAAAGTAAACCCCAAGGGAACCAAGGTAAGGGTTCCCAGCCTCCCACTGAGAAAAGACCATGGGTCCCAACAGATAAGTCTGTTCAGAAGGGGCCCAAAGCATGTTTTAGTTGTGGTCAGGTGGGTCACTTTGTAGGAAGTCCCAAGTGCCCCAATACCGTGACCACTGCACCCACTGGTGCACCACCCCGGCAGATGGCTAGTGTAGCCCTGGGGGAGGAGTTGGGTGCCCAAGGTGGGTGGGGTCCCGCAGAAATGTCCCTGGTCTCTTTAGGAGACAGTGAGATGGTCCCTAGGACCCAGCTGCCTGATAACACTAAAAATACAGGCAGTGGGTGACCATCAATGGCCATAGGGTGGAGGCTCTGAGAGACACCGGGGCCAGTGTGACAGCTGTCAGTTGTCGGCTGGTGTCTGAGGAGCAGGTGGTCCCCAACGTATTCTACCCTGTAGTTGCCGCTGACAACTCAGAGAGCCACTGCAAGGTGGCCCAGGTTCCCTTTGAGTGGGGGGTCTCAGGTATCCTTCAAGTAGCTGTGAGGCCAGCCATGCCTGTTGACTGTCTGCTAGGCAATGATTTGGAGAGCTCCCCTTGGGCGAAGGTGGAGCGGAGGTCTCATTTGGAGATTTTGGGTCTGCCAGAGTGGGCGTGTGTGACCACTCGGTCAATGGCAGCCGGTAAGGGTATTCAAGAGGACCTGGAGCCTGGAAGAAGGGCCCAGGTGCCTGCCTTAAAGAGAGGAGGCAGGGGGCGCGGGAAACCGGCCCCGAAGTTCCCACGGTCCAGGAGGAGGCAGACCTTGAGGGGGATGCCCTGGAACCTACAGGGGAACAAGTGGCTGAACTGGGGGACCTGCCTGAGCTGACCCATTGGCAGCAGGAAGGAGGCCCCTCCAGGGAAGAATTCTGCGAGGAGCAGAAGAAGTGCCCTTCTCTTGAGGGCTTGCGGCAACAGGCTGTAAGCCAGGCAGCAGGTGATCAGTCTGGATCACACTGGATCTACTGGGAGAATGGTCTCCTGTATAGTGAGCCTAAGGTTGCTGAGCCTGGGTCAGCCCGTGTGCTGGTGGTACCCCAGCGCTTCAGAGCCTTCCTACTGGGTCTGGCTCATGATGTGCCTTTAGCAGGACATTTGGGGCAAGACAAGACCTTTCAAAGGCTTGTCACCCACTTTCATTGGCCCCAAATGCGCAAGAGTTCAGATACTCATTGCAGGACCTGTCAGACTTGCCAGGCAAGTGGTAAGAGTGGGAGGAAGCACAAGGCTCCTCTCCAACCTTTCCCTGTTGTCAGCACCCCTTTGAGAGGGTGGGTATTGACATTGTGGGGCCTCTGGATCCCAAGACAGCCATGGGCAACAGGTTCATCCTGGTCTTGGTGGACCATGCCACCCGGTACCCGGAAGCCATCCTCTTCGGACAGTGACGGCCCCCGTGGTGGGACGTGCACTGATGGGGATTTTCTCCCGTGTGGGGTTCCCCAAGGAGGTGGTGTCTGACCGTGGTACTAACTTCATTTCCAAGTATATGAAGTCCCTGTGGCAGGAGTGTGGTGTAACCTATAAGTTCACCACTCCTTACCACCCCCAAGGTAATGGGCTGGTTGAGAGATTCAACCGGACCCTTAAAGGCATGATTATGGGTCTGGAAGAACCCATGAGGCGTAAGTGGGACGTCCTCTTGCCATGCCTGCTCTTTGCTTACAGAGAGGTGCCCCAGAAGTCCTTAGGGTTCAGTCCCTTTGAACTGCTGTACGGCCATCCTGTAAGAGGACCTCTGAGTCTGGTCAAGGAAGGCTGGGAGAAAGCTCCCAGGAAAACTCCCCAGGATGTATTTAGTTACATGCTGGCCTTCAGGAACCAGACTCGGCGTTTCAGACAACTCGCTGAGGCGAATCTGGAAGCCAGCCAGGAAGAGATGAAACGTTGGCATGATCAGAACGCCACTCTGATCGAGTTTCAGCCTGGACAAAAGGTTTGGGTCATGGCCCCAGTGGAGCCCTGTGCGCTCCAGGATAAGTGGACCGGACCATTTGAGGTGGTGGAGCGCAAGAGTGATGTCACCTACTTGGTGGACTTGCAGTCTCCCAGGAACCCCTTGCGGGTCCTGCATGTGAACCGCCTGAAGCCCCACTTTGAGAGGTCTGAAGTGGGCATGCTCTTAGCAACAGATGCTGGGATGGAAGAGGAGACTGAACCTCTTCCTGACCTCCTGTATGCAAAAGAGCAAGATGGGTCAGTGGATGGTGTGAACCTCTCTCCCACCCTGACCCCGGAACAGCAGAATGACTGTCGCCAACTGTTGGGACAGTTTTCTGATCTGTTCTCCCTGACTCCCAGTATCACTGAATGGTGCATCCATGATGTGGATACTGGGGACAGTCCTCCTGTGAAGCATAAAACTTACAGAGTGACTGACAGGGTGAGAGCTTGCATCAAGGAGGAGGTCTCCAAGATGTTTGCCTTAGGGGTGATTGAGTCCTCTAACAGTCCTTGGGCCAGCCCAGTGGTCTTGGTCCCAAAGGCTGCCGCGCCTGGTGCCACACCTGAACTCCGGTTCTGTGTGGACTACCGAGGACTCAATTCAGTCACCAGGACTGACGCGCACCCCATCCCCAGAGCTGATGAGCTCATTGATCGGTTAGGGGCTGCCCAGTACCTCAGCACGTTTGATCTAACGTCTGGATACTGGCAGATCGCCTTAACTGATGGGGCCAAAGAGAGGTCAGCATTCTCCACACCAGATGGGCACTACCAATTCCGGGTGATGCCCTTTGGGATGAAGAATGCCCCTGCCACCTTTCAGAGGTTGGTCAACCAGGTGTTGGCTGGGCTGGAGGATTTCAGTGCCGCCTACCTGGATGACATTGCAGTGTTCAGCGCCACTTGGGAGGAACATCTGCACCACCTCTGGGAAGTGTTGAAGGCGCTGCGGAGGGCAGGCCTCACGATCAAGGCGAGTAAGTGCCAGATCGGGCAGGGTTCTGTGGTGTACTTGGGACACCAGGTAGGGAGCGGCCAGGTGGCGCCCCTACAGCCCAAGATAGATACCATCCTGGCTTGGGAACCCCCAAAACCCAAACAGAGGTGAGGGCCTTCTTAGGACTCACCGGGTATTACAGGAGGTTTGTCAAGGGGTATGGCAACATTGTTGCACCCTTGACTGAGCTGACTTCCAGGAAGCAGCCCAGGAAAGTGAACTGGACTGAGGCCTGCCAAAAGGCTTTTGATGCCCTGAAATCTGCCATATGCACGGCGCCCGTGCTTCAGGCGCCCAACTTCTCAAGGGAATTCATTGTGCAGACAGATGCTTCAGAGCATGGTGTTGGGGCTGTGCTTTCACAGATGAATGAGGAGGGCCTAGACCAACCTGTAGCCTTTATTAGTAGGAGGTTACTCCCACGGGAACAGAGGTGGAGTGCGATTGAACGTGAGGCATTTGCTGTGGTCTGGGCACTGAAGAAGTTGAGACCATACTTGTTTGGGACTCACTTCCGGGTTCAGACAGACCACAGGCCCCTCAGATGGTTAATGCAGATGAGGGGTGAGAATCCAAAACTGTTGAGGTGGTCCATTTCCCTACAGGGGATGGACTTTACGGTGGAACACCGCCCTGGTACAGAACACGCCAATGCTGATGGTCTGTCCAGATTTTTCCGCCTTAGTGATGAGAACTCCCAGGAGGAAGGGTAGTTCTCCCCACATTTCAGCTGGAGGGGACACGTGTTAGACTTGGCACCATTGGCGTGGGTCTCCCTTCCATTTTTTTGCTGTTGCCTCTTATGTTTTGCTGGTTTTAGATGCTTTTGGGCACTGTGCCACTGCTGTTCAGTGCCACAGTGCAAGTGCTCCCTACTGTAAATCGATGTATGGATTAGTGACTCCATGATTGGATGATTGGTTTACTTGTCAGTCCCTAGTACAGTGCACTGAGTGTGCCCAGGGCTTGTAAATCCAATGCCGCTGGTGGGCTTGCAGCACTGGTTGTGCCACCCACAGAAGCGGCTTGTAAAATGTGTCTCAGGCCTGCCATTGCAGAGCCTGTGTGCAGTCTGTGACTGCCATGTCGACTTGGCAAGTGCACCCACTTGCCAGTCCCTAAACCTTCCCTTATCTTCATATCAGACACCCCTAAGGTAGGCCCAAGGGCCGGGTGCATTGTAAGTATAAGGTAGGACATGCCCTGGTGTGTGTGGCATGTCCTAATAGTGAATTACAGCCATTTTCGTTTTCACTATTGTAAGGCTACCTGTTCTCCATAGGCCAGAATGGGCAGTTTGATTATTACACCTTATAATCCTAACTGACCCAGAGAACATGGTAGAAAAACGAATTTAGTATGCCTGAACTCAGGATGATAAAATACATCTTTTAGTGAAGTTGGTTTTAACATTCTTTGTTTGAAAATACCACTTTTAGAAAGTAGGTATTTTCTTGCCTAAACCATCCAGCTGCCTCTGCTCAGGTTGTGTATTGTATGTCTGGGTTTGTGAGTGACAGGGGCTGGGGGATTCCAGGAGGCAGGGTGAGTCAGCACTAGGCTGAATGGGTCTGCCTGAAGGAGGATGGGTGGGAGGAGTTGCACCTGGGTCTGAATAGGGCTGTGCCTGCCTTCCACAATGCTGGCTCCACCTCCTGCCGGGCGTCTGATGGCTCTGCCCCTCACTCTCAAAGGAAAGAAGGAGTCAGAAAAACAAAGTGCTCCAGGACTGACCAGAACTGGTTTTGGACTAGGCAGAGGCCTCTCTGCCTTCAGAGAACAAAGGAAAACTGTGTATAAAAAGGGGACCCAGACCCCTAGGAAATTAGATCACTTCTGGGAAATCAAGAAACCTGTGCCAAGGAGAAGAACCGGAGAAGCTGAAGGAGGAGTACTGCCCCTGTGCTGTTTTGCTGATTGGGGTTGGCCTGCAGTGGTTGCTTTCTGCCAAGGACAGGAGAAAAGACTTTGCTGTGCTTTGTCATCTTGAAGAAGGGAATCTCCAAGGGCTTGAACTGAGCTTGCCTCCTGCCTGAAGTCACAGGGACACAAAGACTTCACCCCTTCTGTTTGCCTGCATCTGGAACTGCTGTTTTAGCTGCTAACAGAGGGAAATTGCAACACCGACGCCGGCGAGCGACGCCGTAACCTGCACCGAAGCCGTGGGCACCGCTCGTGAAGAGCACGACGCACCGCCCGACTTGCACCGTAGGCCCGACGCCTGCCGACGCCGTGCGACATCGACTCCGAAGCCGTCATCGAGGCCGCTGCCTGCACCGGAGCCGAGGACACCGCTCGTGACGCTCACGACGCACCGTCCCGACTCGCACCGCAGCCCCGACTTCACCGACGCCAGGGCTTCATCATCGCGGAGCCGATCCTCGACGTGGGTGACCCCCGAATCCATCGACGCCGCACCATCGTAAGGAACCGACGCCTCGCCGCCATCCGTGACGTCACCTCCCCGACACAGTAAGGAACCGACGCCTCACCTCCCCTGCGCCGCAGTAAGGAACCGAGACATCACCTCCCCTGGGGTCGTAAGGAACCGACGCCGCCGGCGCCAACGAAGCATCACCTCCCCGACGCCGTGCACCGTCTTGGTTTTCATCGAATTCCAGGTACTGTTCTTTGTGGGTCTGCTCGACTCCGGGCCCGACGCCGCGCACCTCGCGGTCGGCGCCGTACTTTGGGATTTCCACCGGTCACGACGTCGTGATAACTCCAAGTGGAGTTATTTGTTGCTACAAGCTTTATTTGATTGACTATCCTATTTTTGAAGATAACGTGAACTGTCTCTATCATTTTAAGTCTATTTTTGATTACAGTATTGTGGATTTTTGCTATTGGGTCTTGTGATAAGTCTATATAAAGATTACTTATTTTTACATAAACAACCTGTGTGGTGTCCATCTGTAGTGTTTTCACTGTATTACTGTATGTGGTCACAAATGCTTTACACACTGCCTCTGAGATAAGCCTGTCTGCTCGTGCCAAGCTACCAGGGGGTGAGCAGGGGTTATTTTAGGAGTGTTTCCCCCTTATCCTGACTAGAAGCAAGGGTCCCTATTTGGACAAAGGTGCAAACCATTGCCAACTAGAGACCCCCAGTTCTAACAATCCTGTATTCAATTTCCAGAGCTCTTCTCTTGTGTAAGTCACATAGCTCTGTTCTGTAGCTAGAGATACAGGGGGTCTAGCCCTAGGCCCGAGCCAGGCGCGGACGGGCACAGACGGGCTTGCCTTAGGCGCGCCTTTGGCGCGCCAGCGGCGTGCCCGCTGCGCGCGTCCGCTGCGCGTGCGCTCTGGCATCTGCTGAAATAGTGGTTATCGCGGGAGAAGACTAGCCCGCTAACCTGCTGCTGCCCGGAAGTGTGTCTGTCTCCAATGCCACTGTCCCAAAAACCGCCTTCCGCTCAACGGCACTTGCCGCGTCGGACCGAGGCGTGGGTGAGGCAATTTAGAGGAGCAGCACTCGGTTCCCTGAATAACGGTAAGCTCAGGTCTGTGCAAAGTGCAATTTATAGGGAAACATGTAAAAGCAATTTATCGGCGAAAAATAGCAGCAATTAGTTTGATAAAAATTCTTTTTAAAGGAAATTCTGACAGATATTAAAACAGATATTCACACACAACTAGCCGCACCACCCTCCTAGTTATTGTCAGGTCTCCTTGCAAATCTGGCATCACTTTCCTAAGTAATGACCCAACCCATTCGACCATTTCTGTACTTTCTGATCCTTCCGGGATTCCCACTAGCCGCAGATTTGAGCGTCAATTGTAGTTTTCTAAGTCCTGAAGTTTCTGCTCTACTAGACTTTTACTTCTACTCAGAGCTACCATGTCTTGATTTACAGCCGAGAGTTTGTCCTCCAGGTCTGAAATGCGAGTTTCGGCCTCTTCCAATCTTTTCGGTATGTTTGATGTGTTCTCTACAAGTTTAGCCAGTCTTACATGGAGCTGAGCAATCTCTACTGCCTGGGATGCTTTAAAATCCCTGATCTCATTCAGTATATTTAATAGCTTTTTTTGGATTGATGCTTCTTCTCCTCTCAGGCCTTCTCTTGAAGTCTCAGATACTGACTCTACTGCGTTTTCAGTACTTACTCGCCCTCCGCTTAGCGCAGCCAGTGAAAGATCCTCTATCCCTAGGGTACTTTGAAGGGGAGAAGCGACTGCAGAGGTATCTTGTAGGCGGTTTGTCACATCTTGTGCTACCAGGTTAGGTTCATCTTTATCTTCATTTTCATTATGGCGTTGCGATGTATCTCTAGTTCTACTCACAGCCTGATGTTTTGGTGGTTTGCAAAAGAGATGATATTGCTTTGGGCTGAGTAGGGCCTCACTATTCGCATCATGAGTCTCTTTGATTGTATTAGGAAATATACCTCTGTGCGTCTCTATCTGACCATCTGGTGAGCCATTTTCCATTTCCAGATCCGATATGCCCTCTTCATCGCCCGATGGATCTATGGGGTCGATAGGATCCGTATAGTCATTCTGCCCATGTTGTTTTCCTCTCTCGGCTAGGGCTTTGGCCTTTAATTCCATTCTCTGTTGTGTAGTTCTTTGTCCTCTTCTTACTCCTCTTGGGGCTGGAGAGGGTGTGGTTGCCTGCCCTGACATCTCTGATGTCTCCTTTTTTTCACCTGGTTTGGGTTGTTTTGTACGCATTTTGTTTTAAATGCAAGCAGTGGGCACAGCCGCTAACAAACCCAAACTGCAAGAATACACCTATGAGGGCAGACTATAGGAGGCTAACCGGTATTAGGTACTAATTATTAATAACCGCCTTGGAACCGTTTCCGTCTATGAGTCATAGAGTAGAGTAACGCAGTAGTAGCACAATAGGAGAACTATATATGAGGATGAAAGAAGAGGTATGGAATGCTATAGAGAATGCTGTCTGGTGCTGAGCCTGCTATCTCTGCTGTCTCTGCAGTTTTGCCAGTAAGTCCCCCTCCAGGGTCTACAATTACAGTACCTCTGTACCTTTGCGCTTTCCACCTTTGCTCCTCCTTTTCCACTTAGCTGCCTCTTAATTGCCTCCTTAGTTGTCTTCCAAGAAGTATCACAGTCCCATAGTCTCTCACAGCCTCTCATGCAGTTATCAGCTGCTGATATAGTTGTATTTATTGCCCCCACTTGATTTCGCTCAACTCCCCTTCCTTCCTTACCTCTGGGTTCCCCTGTCTGTAATGGGAGGAGGAAGAGAGGAGAAGGGCCCTGAGGTTTTTCCCCCCACTCGGTGGCACAAGATGGTAGCACACAAGACGGGAGCAGTATTGACAAAGCTGCCGGTCAGAGCCAAACCCAGTGCTGGAACTCTCTGAAACACTCTGCGGGGGGCAATAGGGCGAGTGCTCCCACCGTGAGCTGGGAACATCAGCCGGGGGCGATCGGTGTAGCTGTAGCATGGTGGTGCAGCCATATAGCCGTGTAGCCGTGTAGCCGTGTAGCGCGTCGGAGCCAGAGACAAGCACAGGCCAGTGATAGCAGCGAGGGCAGAGGAGCAAGAAGAAAAACCAAACCTGTGTATATTCAGCTGTCCTCGTCCTCGATGTTAGGGTAATACGCGACAGTGGGGCTCACCGGAGCTCAGCGGGACTCAATGAGACTCAGCTAGACTCAGCAGCGGGACTCTGCAGGCAGCAGATAGCAGACAGACATTTCTCCCCCATCCAAGCTGTTAGAATCCTCAAGCGTCCAACGCCATCAGAAGCTCGGGGAAGACCATAAGCTGGAGCTTGGAGCTGGAAGCAGGAAGCAGGCGGAGCATCGGGTGAGCCGCCGGCGCTAGCAGCTACGTGTGTGGGCCACGACTGCCATGTGAATCACAATGCTGTAGCAGGGGGCTCTTTCTTTTTCCAGAAGAGAGAAATAATTTGTTTAGCTGCACCTGACATACGTCGGATTAAAGCCGAAAACACCCGTCATGCCCTTCATATTTAATGGTTGGATTCTCATGGGCCAAAATGCTTGGATCCGCTGGGATAGCATATCCCAATGTTCCTTTAATGTGTCCCAGGATTTCTTTCCAGAATGTCTGTATGAGCTCACAGGACCACGAAATGTGTAGAAAGGTGACTGTGTCTTTGTCACAGTGCCAGCATCTTGCTGAAGTTGAGGAACACATGTAGCCCAGTTGCAGGCTAATTCCCTGTTTGGGATTCCTTTATGTGTTTTCGGAATGTCACACCAAAGTAGTACCCATTGTTTATCTGAGATAATCATGCCAGCGTCTCTTTCCCAGCAGTTCTGGAATGAGTGTCTAGTTATTGGTCTGGATTCCTAGAGCTTGTAGTCCATTTTAGAGACAAGGCCCTTCATCCCCTCATATGTACTGAACATTTTTTCATACAGTGTAAGGTGTCTGATAGCTTCTTGTGCATTTCCTGGGTGAAGCACCCAGTGTTGGAGTTGAAAATATTGAAGGCATGTTTTCCAGTATGCAAAATTCCCATTTGCATTGCACAATTTTATGTTCTTATCCTGAAAAAGATCACTCAGTTTTCTGCAGTCTTCGCCTGCCCACTCTGAGAATGACATGAGAGTCATGGCAGGAGTACTGAGTTTCTAGATATTAGCGTGTTAGGCAAGGGAAATGTAGTGAGTCCCTTTTTAGGTGCCACCTGATCCCAGTTGTCTAATATTGTTTTGGTAAGTGCTCCTAGGTCTAGGATATCAAAGGACCCAAGCTGAGTCCCAAAGCATCCTGCATGCAACTACTTGGTTCATATAGAGCCAGGTCTTTTTGCTCTCCAGCACCACCCACTCAGAAAGATAGTGCAGGTGAACCATCCTGTAGTAGTCTAATAAGTTGCATTCCAGGCCACTCACTCCTTGGGCAGCATGGAAAGTTTAGCTGAGATGGGGGGTTTCTTTCCTACCCAAATAAATGTTAACAACCTATTCCGGAGGGTGTTAATATCAGCCCTGGGAATGGGTGTTGGGAAAGGTGGAACTAGATAGAGTACTGGGGAGAACGTTCATTTTGGTCACATGTATGCGCCCCAGCAATGACATATACAGTGAGTGCCAATTCCTAAGCCATCTTGCAGTATTCAGACTAAATAGCTTTAGTCCACCATTCTAAATGGCTATTTATCTGAGCCCTAAATATCTAATGGAGTGGAAAGTCCATTGAAAAGGTATCAAGACCTGTAATTGTGGTATTAATTGACTCAGGATTGTAAGGTTTAGAACATGGTATTTCTTTGTGTTTTCGAATCCTAAAACTAGTTTGAAACTATCACAGTTTTCTAAACTTTCAAGGAGAACTTGGACCAGGAAAAAAGTAGGGGAGTATGGCTCTCTACTTTATACACATTTTTTTAGACAGGAGAACAAATGTGTTGGAATAATGGGAATGGCTAGAATACGAGAGCTGTTAACACATAAAATGTCCTTGCATCACAAATTGAAGCGGACACACATTTCACACTAAAATGTAGTGCTAAATTACAGATTTGCATTTTGCACATGTTGGACCTGTTCGCCTTAGGGTGGTCTTCCCCCAAACTTTTTGCCCGCTTACCTCCTCATTTTGCTGATTCATTTTGTTGGCCTATGGACTTTGAGCACTTAACCACTGCTGACCAGTGCCAAAGTGCATGTGTTTCTCTCCATTTGAGATATTTAATTTATCTGTAAGTCCCTAGTGCAGTGCAATCCCTGTGCCCAGGACCTGTAAATTAAATGCTACTAGTGGGACTGCAGCACTGATTTTGCCTCCCACACAAGTAGCCCTTTAAACATGTCTCAGGCCTGCCACTGCAGAACCTGTGTGTGCAGTTTTAATGCCATTTTGACTTGGCATTCAAAACCCTTTGACAAGCCTTAAACTCCCTTTTATTATGCATACATCACCCTAGGTAGCCCATAGGGCAGGGTACAGTATAAATAAAGGGTAGGACATGTACTTTTAAGTTTTGCATTTCCTAGTAGTGAAAAACATCTAAATTCGTTTTTCACTGTGAGGCATACTCATCCCATAGATTAACATTGGAAATTCTTTATTACACTTTTAAAATTAAATTCCTGATTAGAAAGGCGTAGCTCTGTCATGCTTTATATCTTTGGAATTGTAATGACTGATAAAGTTGGATTTAACATTGCTATTTTAGAAATGCCCCTTTTAGAAAGTGGGCATTTCTCTGCTCTTAAAGCTCTGTGTGCCTGCTGCCTGTCTCCAAAACACGTCTGGGGTGGGTGACAGCTTGACTTTGTGCATTCCCTCTAGACAGCCACACACAAAGGAAGGTTAGGTGTGTCTGAATGCCCATCTACATTCTGATGGCTCATCCTGGGCAGGATGGGAGGGAGGAGCTGACTCTTACACCTGAATACGCAGAGTCATATCCCCACAAAAAGGGTTGATTACCCCCCGGTAGTGACTCTGGAGTCAGGGCTGGTAAGAAAGGACCTCTGTGCACTTCAAAGACCCTTCTTTGAAGTCATCGCCACTTCAAAGGCAAAACTGGGTATATGTACTGGGTCTCTGACCCCACCAAATCAGGCACTTCTGGACCTGTAAAGAACCTCTGTTGGAAGAACTGCTGTGCTGCTGAAAGAACTGTCACTCTGCTGGACTGCTGCTCTGGAAGAACTGCTTTTCTGCTGTTCTGCCCTGCTACCTGCTGCCCCTACCCAGCTGAGGGAAAGCTGGATTCTGCCTTGAACCCAGAGGGATCTCCAAGGGCTTGTTGGCTTGCCTCCTGTTGCTTGAGACTCAGGGAAATCAAAGTCTCATCACCTGATCCTGTGCCTGATCCATTGGAAGTGAACCCAGGTGCTTGTTCCAGTGAATTTCACCACATCTCCAATCAGCGTGTAGCAGAACTGGCGCATCAACCCAGTTGCTGGAGCAGAATCGGCGCATTGCAGTTGGACCCAGTGCATCGCCATAAAAAACTGATGCATCGAACCAAAGAATCGCCTGCACTGCAGTGTGGAAAGATCGACGCATCCCCTTGACTGTGTGGAGAAACCCAGCACTTCACCTGCAGAACCAACAGCTCTCTAATAGGCACATCATCTTTGAGACTGACGCATCGCTGACGTGAAGAAAACCGACACTTCCCCTCAACTGCGGGATCAACACTGACGCATTGCTTAGCTGCATCCAGCATCTCACTGTTGCAACTAGGATCAAGGTACTGTGGTCTGCAGGCCTGCTTGGCTCCTGAATCCGGCCCACTCTTGACTTTGCCCCAGTTCAGCGCGACCAGACATCCACAGTAGGCTCTTATTGCTTCTAAGATCTATTTTTACTTTTAATCTTTAAAAATTAATATCTTGACATCTCGAAATTAACATATTTCTTCTTGTTCCCCTCACCTTGGGAGGCATATGGTTTTGAAACTTCCCCAGGTTTACATCACTTGATAAATCTGGGGCTGCGTCAAATTCCATGAGTGTTGTGTGGGAAAATCCTCCTCAAAGCCCATGGAATGCCTCCTGGGTGCAGAGTAATGCTACACAGCAATTTGCGCTCATGATTTATGAGGCCACTCAAAGCCACGCAAGGTGGCTTTGCCTGGCTTCATAAATCTTTATGAGAGCCCTGTGTCACGCTTGTACCACATGGTGCAAAAGTGACAGAGGGCTCTCATAAATACGTCTGCAGATTTCTTACAGCATAGTTACGCTAGTCTTTTAGAGGGTCAGGTTTTACCATGGCTCAGCGCTGGCAGTAATTAAAAGGTGACATTGAAACAGGTTCCTCCTGAGTCCTGTTTTAATATCCTTAACTTTACATGCAAAGAGACAGATCACTTTCTCAAGACAATTAGTGCAGGGACCATTAAGATCTTAAACTCTGGAGTTAAGGTTGCAACTAAGCAGTGGGACTTTCTCAAAGTGTCTGTCATTGGGTCATTAAGATGTTCAAACTAAATGATCGTCCAGACCTTGACCACCCTGCAGTGCACACAAAGCAATGGTCCCATTGTGCCAAGTGCAATTAAGATTCTATGAGAAAGTGTGAGAAGAAGGTACATTGTAGAAATATTCAAAATGCAATGTTTAAACTGGTGAGGGGTATTTGTGTGTATGTGTGTGTGTGTGTGTGTGTGTGTATGGGGAAGTGCAGAAGATGAAAGGAAGTACATGCAAAAAAGTGAAAAGAAAACAAAGAAGAGAAAGGAGATGACGTGTAAAACATGAAGATGGAGGAACTTTAGAAAGAGATGTCAGGAGAAAATAGTGTAAGTGACTAAGATAGAAGGAGAGATTGTTGCAAAAAGTGACATGAAGGGGAAAACTGGAGTGATTGAGGCTAACAAAAGGACACTTCCCTTATTCACAGACCTTTGTAATGTTTAGTTCGCAATCTCTTATTTTCTGAATTTTTTGGAATGCCATATTTTTAGAATTGAAGCTTGTCCATTTTTAATTATTCACAATATCACTTTTTATCAGGTATCTGATACAGAATGTAAATCAGTGCCAACTAGCAGTGTCAAAGACAATAGGTCTTTTTGCTTTAGGTGTATGCCTAAGGCTGAGCACTGACGGATAAGATAGAAATTGTGATCTTCAGGAAAAGCACGTCACTGTGGGACTCAACCTAGTGGCCAACAGGACTAGGACTGACACCGACCCCCTCCATCCCTGCCAAGAACCTCTGGATCATCATTGACATCAAACTCAGCATGACCGCCCAAGTCAATTTATTTATTTATTTTATTATTAAACTTGTAAGGCGCAACAGCTACCCAAAAAGGGTTTCCCGGCGCCAGAGCGGAACAAAAGAAATAAGCGGCAGCTGAGTTGGTTACTGGTTGAAAAGCCAGGTCTTCAAGGATTTTCGAAATAGAGAGTATGCCGTTTCACTACGGATGGCTAAGGGAAGTGAGTTCCATAGTAGGGGACCGAGGTATGAAAAAGATCTCCCTCCCATCCTGGATAGTTTGATTCTGGGCACAGAGAAGTTCCGTTGGGTGGAAGATCGGAGGCACCGGGAAGGCACATAAGGGTTGACCATGTCTCGGAGGTATTGGGGTGCCACGCCTGTTTTGATTTTGAACATCACCACCTTATGTTTCCACACCCTGAAGATGCTGAGTAAGATTTTCAAATGTCTCCCAATTAGCACCGGGAAAACCGTCAATAATTCCCTGGTCACAAGCAAGTTAGACTACAGGAAAACCCTCAATGCCAGGATCGCCAACAAACACTGCAGAAGGCTGCAGACCATTCAGAATTTGGTGGCCAGAATCACTGTCAACCTCCCACGCCACACTCACTTCACACCACACCTGAAGGAGCTCCACTGGCTCCCCATTTACAAACGAGCACAGTTCAAACTCCTCACCCAGACTTTCAAGGCACTATATAATACTGGCCCAGTATACCTCAACAATCGTATCTGCTTTTGCAAACCTTCCAGACACCTCTGCTCATCCAAACTCCTACTTGAACAAATCTCACCCACTCACATATATGGAAATCCAGATCCAGCAGTCAAGCCTTCTTCTACATAGCTCCTAAAGTGTGGAAAGTCCTACAGCTACACATAACAGCCTCCTCCTCACTCCTGAAAATTCTGCAAAAAGTTGAAGACCTGGATTTTCGAGCAGTCCCACTAGGTCCTAGGTGTGCCTAGACTCACACATGTTCAGCGGCAAGATACCCTCCCAGGTGATAGTGCACGCTACAAATCTGCATAACATAAAATAACCATTATTACGACTGACCCAGAATAACCCCTGTTGTTTCTTTCATCTGGAAATACCATTACTCGCTGGTCTGGTAATTTTGGAAGGGGACAAATAATGGGGGCTGCACATTTTGGTAAATGGCATGCAGGATTTGAATATGCTTTGCCTATACGTTCATGGTTTCACCCACTATTTCATCTTCAGACTTCACCTGCTTACATCACATGAAGTCTATGAGTGAAACTCCACGGAGCTGCTGTATTCCCACAAAAAAAGCAGAGGGCAGTAACTCCTGTTACCAATCCCATTGAATTATCTAGTTTCTTGCAATGAGAGCCTATGTGTTTGTTGAGTGATATGTCTGGATGCCCTAACAGAAAATACACACAGAGGCACCCAATTACTGGTCAGGTATCATGTTATGGCTAACACAGAGTTTTAATTCATATGTTTTAGGCCACTTCCTAAATTGTAGGCTACACCTCTTCTAGAGAATTCATAAATATGCTTTTTAGGCCACTCCCCTTTCAGCGACCCCCTTTTTATCACAATGAAATCACTGCCTATGCCTCTGTGAATTGAAGGCAAAAAAAGATTCATGTTCCTTGTGTGCTGCAAGCAATGTGTCCACTTCTTTGGAATCAATTCAAAACAGTCATCCATCAGGTTTAAGTTTTTTGTTTTTTTCAATACACATCCACAATACATGTCTGAAGTAAAAGTTAAACGTACGCATCTATTAAAGGTAGTTGGGGCAAAGTAACTAATAAGGGACAACTTTTCAAAGGCAAGGGAAAATCTCAGAATGTTATTTGCAACAAAATCCATGTTTGGATAAAAATAATGGGGGGGATATGTTTATTACCAAGAAGGGAGTGAAAAGAAGCACACCAAATAGGTATTTCCCTCAGAGTTCCAGTGTCGGATTGTCTGTGCACGACAGGCTCTTTGCCCCTCCTAGTTGTTCTTGATTGTTTTTTGCTATTTGCCAATAGTAAAAGTGCCACTTCAGAGTGCCACATCAGGGCACTCTGCCTGTTGGCTTAGGCAGGAAGTCTAGAACACAGTCACAAATGTCATCTATCCAATAAAGAAAATGCTGCTGGAGCTCAGAAAGGAACAATTTGGCAAGGCTCAGAATAGGTCATAATGGATCTATTGAAGGTAGTGTCAAAAGCTCAAATTTAAGTGTGGCAAATTTTTAATGCTTAAAAGGGCAACATGGCACACATAACCAAACTTGCGAGATGAACAGAGAGGGGTTTCTGTAACAAAACAAATCAGAATGAGGCACAACTTGTCCCGAACCTTCCAGGCTAAGTTGGAAATAAAGGAAAACGGTTGCCAGTTTGAGATTTAGGTAAAAGAAACAGTTTCAGTGGCTCAGGGACAAAGATGGTCTTCTCCACAGAGCATCCACCAAACTTCAGATTGGGGATCTGTCCACCGTCTGCATCTACAGATTCTCTGGTGTTTTCAAACTTTGTACCAGTTTGACTGCAATAATTAGAAGCAGGGTATGGTTGGACAGTAACTGCACCATAAGTTAGAGACCCTTGCTTTGCAAAGCTACTTGCAATCGTCCTGAGTGCCCTTCATTGGCGCTTGCCCTCACCTTGGGTCAGATGTACGACCATTCGGTTTTGCAGGTCGCAAATTGTGATTTTTTACGACTTATTATTTGCAACTTGGCAAACGGAATGTACTAATGTGTCTGTGTTTCCTTTTTTAGTAAAGCAACTTTTTTTCCAAATGCAGGCTGTTTAACTTAAAGGAAAACGGGATGCGTTTAAAAGGAAAAAATGAAAAGTTTTCTTTTCATTATATAAGGGTAGGCAGTGGTCCTCTGGCCCACTGGCTGCTCTTAAAAAATATTTTCTCATACATTCACAAAAGGGAAGGGGTCCCTTGGGGACCCCTTCCTGTTTGCGACTGGTTTAACGCCTACTTTAAGTAGGTGGTAACTACAGTCGCAAAACAATCGTACATACCAGTGCGACTCACTATTAGAAAGGGACGCCCTTGCACGCCCCTTCCTAATTTTGACTCGCAAACCCTAATTTGCGAGTCTGTAATAGGTTACCGACTTGCAAAATGAGGTTTGTACATACTACAATCCCTTTCAGAGGTCGCAAATGGCCCAATTTTCCATTTGAGACCTCAAAAAATATGCATACATCTGGCCCCTTCTTCCTTAGTTCTGGAGTATGAATTGTGCATACTGAGGGTGAGCTGTAAAGAATATTGCTGTTTACAACGCATGCGAATACATCGCATGTCATTACAACATGGTCATTACAACGACCGTGTTGTTAGAACGCATACCATTACATCGTAAGTCATTACAACGACTAGCTGTAGGGGGCGCGCTGGACTTAGGAATAGTATTATTTACTATTCCTACTCCAGTTTGCGCAACAGCAGGGAAGGTGTTGGATTTTAAATCCAATACCAGTGCGCCCCCTACTGCAAGTAATTGAAACGACTTGCTATGTAATGGTACCGCGTTGTGGAGACAGCGTTGTAAACGCTGTTTCCCAGCTGTAAAGAGCTCAATTTCAGCTTTCAATCCGGGCTACTATTCTGCTCCACTACTGTATTAAAACCTACGCGGAGTCTCATGAAACAGTGAGCTCAGAACACTGCAAGGCACAGCAGCAATGCATTATATCACTATGACTATTGAAGTGATGTATAGGAGCACAAGTTAGGACAGTGTTAAAGGGTTGTCAGTCCTTTAAGCATCAGTGAAAACAAAATGATATCCACATCAAAAAATAAAAGTCTTAGGCCTGATTCACAAAGCTCTTTTAAATGAGTTTACACTTTTGAGTAAGTTTACTCCTTTTTGATATGCACAAACTCTGAGTCCAAGTTAGTACTAGCTGCACTGGTACTGCAAAACTCACCCACAGAAAATAATGTAGATTGCAGTACGGGTACCATGTAGTGTTAAAATTACTACAAAAGTGTAAACTACTACAAACGTGTAAGTTACCACAAAAGTTCGTGAAGACAGAAAGGTAGTACACTTACTCAAAAGTATAAACGTTTACAAAACTGCAGTTTGTAAATCAGGTCCTGTGCTTTTCTGTACTTATCCAAAGATCCTTGATAATGATTTTTTTCCAAGTGTTGTTAAGTTAACTGAACGTTTTATTTGTTGTTTCTAATTCTGAAAAGCAATTCATTGATTTATTCAATATCCCCGTGTCAATGTTCAGTGTAAAATCACTGACAAACATGTCATACTGTACATCGCTTCAATTCGGAGGGTATTGACTATTTATAATATGGCACAACTTATTCCGTTTTACTGTAACTTTGGTAACATTAGACGAATTAATGAGACATAGGGTTTTTTTTATTACTACAAAAAATCACATTAAGCTTTTCTTGTCAGATATGATGGTGCTGAAGATCCATCACTCTGAATCCTACAAGCAATTAGTTGCACAGCATCAAGATGCGTAATTTATCTTGACTGACAATGATCAGCATTTTGACCATGATGCATGATATTCATCTGCCTTATTAGGTGTGCTGTGCAGCATGATGGAAATATGAATGTAATGATTTCTCAAAGGAATTCAGCAGAACATTGTTTTCTGATGTTAACATCATAAACATTTAGGGGCATATTTACGTTCCCTGGCGCATCCCTGCAAATCAGCAGGGATGCGCCAGGGAAGATGCGTCACGCAAGTTTGCCCTTGCGCCACCGCCGATGCGCCGCATTTACAATGCGGCGCGACGTGGCGCACGGATGGGCAGATGCGTGTCGCATCCCCCGACGGAAGGCGGCGCATTGCTGGAGTCGCGTCGCAAGCACGACGCGGCTCCAGCAAGGCTCGGGGGTGCCCTATGCCTAACATGCTGCGTCAATCCTTACGCCTGCTTCAAGCAGGCGCAGGGGTTTGACGCAGCATGGGCGTAAAGTGACTCAGTGAAATCTTGTAGATTTCACTGCGTCACTTTTACGAGGCGTACCTGCGAGGGAACGCCCACCCTGCACCGGAACGCCCACATGAAACCTGACGCAGGTTTCATGTGGCGCAGGGGTTTACAACATGACGCATCTCCCTAGATGCGTCACGTTGTAAATATTGCGCAACGTGGCGCATGTTTTGCGTCGCCGCTGCGTCACATAAGTGACGCAACGGCGGCGCAAAAGTGGCTCAAGGGGCTTGTAAATATGCCCCTTAGGATTCTCCCAGTAATCGCAAGTTTACTGAGTGTATGGACCACTAGTGGCATTATTGCAGCATAATCAGGGGACCTATCATGAATGTGTGCACAGGTGCAGAATAGAATGTTCATCTCTTTCTGAATGTAAGTTCACTGACTACAGGGTATACATGAAAACCCTTGTAAGAAAGTGCATTATTAATTGGTTTGGATAGAAGTCCACCTCAAGTAATAAAGTCAGTAACTTGTTAAGTCAAGTCGAAGGTTTCAGTAATTTAAACCTAAACTCTACCCCTGGTAGCTATGGCACAGAGCAGACAAGTTTAAGTTAAAGAAAATGTGTAAAGCATTTAGAAATAACAAAACACTTAAAATTTTATAAAACAGCACAATAAAAATCACACTCCAATGTGGAAATAGAGAAAAATTAATTAAACAAAATTACCCTAAAATGGCAAAAATCAAATAAGTGTAGATGGAGATCTGAATTTTAGAGGATTTAAAGTGGATTAGCACTAAATAGCATTTAGCACTAGTGATAGTCTATGGTCGCAGTAGATTGGGACCTAGGTGCAAATTCAGGCCGGCTGCAATTTAGAGCTCCTCTGATACACCAACCAGGTTTGTCTCAATAGGCTTAGTCTCTGAAATGGAATTCAAAATCCTACTGGGCGGCAAGGTGACAGGCTGTATTGGAGAAGGCTGTATAGCCATTGGATGAGGTCCCACAGAACGCTCTGAGCAAGAATATTCCAATGTAGCACTTAAGGAAGTCCTTGGATTGGCCGGATACCTGTGATATCTTGGCCTAGTCAAGATTTCTAGGACTGAATGTAGTCTCTTTTTAGAGCTCAGAATCCTCCAGTGAGACATGGTTGCAGGCTGTATCTGACAATGAGTTCCATGAGGTCAAATACCCTTTTGCCGAGTACCCGCAGAAACAGATTTGCTGATGCAGAAAATCTCTAGGTAGGAAAAGTACTTTGGGTTGATTGGCTTGGGTGTGTGTTCCTGGTCCTCTAGGGGTCTGGAAGTCCAAAAATGCACATATTTACAGGGTTGTTAAGATAACTCCAGTTAGACACAGCCAAGAGTCCCGGGACCTCAGGAACAGTACTTGGGGGTCAAGACTCACTCCAACAGAGGTCACCAGCATGGTCCAGTCCAAGTCCATTTACTGCTAGTCAGCTGGATACTTGAGGGAAAAGGTATTTTGCAGTGTACAAGTGGGAGAAGCTCCAGCCCTTCAGATCTTCTGACAGGTATCAAACATCAGGTGCAGTCCATTTGTTCTTCCTCTGGTCCAAAGAGTGCTCTGAAGAGGGTGCCTTGGGGTGCCACATTTATGGTTGGCATCAGCTAGTGGGTGGGGATGACTCCTAGCTTCTCCCTAACCAATGGGGTAAAGGTTCCCAGGGGCAACCCTGCCCACGTTTGCAGCAGTCACTGTTTCCATACTGTAACCAATACCATAGAGCACCTTACTCCCAAAATCCAAAATGAAGGAACCTTCCCCCCTTGTACAGAACCTGTGTACCCACCCAGAGGTGTGGCAAGGGACATGAGTAGTTGCCTCCTCTGTGGTAACTCAAAATCAGGGGTAGTTCTCTGTCAGTTCTGGAGGGAGCAAGCCTGGCTGGGGGAACAAAGAGCTGCCTTCTCCAGGTCTTGGCCTACATGTGCTTGTAAAATGGTAGGCCCCTTCACAAATTAATGAGGTTCATGGGTCCACCATAAATGGTATTCCTGCAAGGGGAAGTAAAACACCTTCTGTTGCAAATGGGTTCTGCCCATTCAGTATGCACAGATTTTTTTATTTTTTGGATCACCCAGTTTTAGACGTTCTACTGTGGGTGAGACTTAGTACATGTCTAATCAATGGTACTCACATGCCTTTTAAGATAAGGCCCCTGCAAAGCAGCAAGGATAAGGGGCACTTGACTGGTTACACGTGAACACTTGTACACACCTGTGCTGGCTGCATGAGGGAGACTACTGTTGTGCGCAGCCCAGTAACTGTGCACAGGTAGCCTGGTCCGTTGGGTCCATTGGGGACTCTGCAGGATTAGATATTGACCTTGGGTAGGCCTTATAATGCTAGTGTATACTAATAAGTCAGTGTGATCTACTGTTTTGTCTGTAGTGACACTTTATTACAATCATAGGGAGCAAATTGCCTTAGAGTGCAGTTGTGCTTCTCCTTGATCTACTGAGGCCAGAGACGTATTGAATTGGGCCTGTGTGAGAAAATCAATTCTGCAAGTTCCAAAAGGATATTTGTACAATTTATGCATCATTCAGAATTGTCATATTTCTCCGGCTCAGCCCAGGCCTTTTGTCACCCTGCTGTGCCAGGTTTCCCTCCAGCAGCAGGAACAAAGGCCACCCCACTCAAAAGGAGTACTTAAAAGTGCTTTCCTCAGCTCCTGCTCAGGAAAAGGTGGTGACAGAAAATCTGCATTTGTTAATTACCTGTCACCCTGCCCCAAGGGCTGGGGACAGCCCAAGTCCACTGAAAAAAGGAGGAAGCCCAGACAGCTAGAGCCAGGAAAGGAGCTTCTCTTTGAACTGTTGATGTGAAAGGCCCTGGCAGTGATGTTAGTGAGGGTTGGAGCTGAGACCCCAGGAGCAGATGTGACCAGTGACTCCTGGGTGATGCCATTTTGAACTGTCCCAGTCTACTGTGCATGAGGGTTGGGTCAGGGGTGGAGAGGAGACGTGGCACCATTGGATTGATGAGGGGTTCCTGGCTTCTGGAACCTTCTACTCTCTTTTAAAAACTATTGTACAAGGGGGAGACTCCTCTTGACTGGTGATTTCTCCGTGTTTCACTGCTGGACCCTGCGACCACCACAGAGAACTGGATGGAGGAACTCCCTGATGCCCAGAAAGGATTAAGGACTCTGCCCATTGATCCCAGGACCAGTGGGTCTCCCTAAGAGCCAGTGAGGTGGTCACCCTTATGCCCCCTGAAGACCAGTTGGGGAAAAGCCTTGGACTTCAGCACCCACAAACCAAGACCAGGAGCAAGGCATGCTCAGGAAGCTAGGAAAACCAGATCCCTATAGACTGCATGGCTTTGGGAGGTGATTAGGTCAGCTGCATTTGCCCCTGGTGGCTACAGCTCACCACCACGAATGAAATGAGCCCAAAATTGGCCCAACCAGGCTAGAGTTATGGCATTTTACAGATTGGTGACCTGTTACCGGTGAGGAATGGGACTCCGCCGCCGTTTCCTAATTTCCCCCCGGGTGGATCAGGGCCCAGGGGTCTCTGCAGAATTTATTTTATTAATTTTCTCAGGGAGGGGCATGCGTGCCCCCCCACCGGAATCTCTGCTGGCCCAGCGACCCCCAGCACTGGGCAGTTTCCTCTCAAATGGGGATTGGGACCCCATCTCCGTCCCTTGAAACAAAAGGAGAAAGGGAGAGAGTAGTCACACCCCACCAATGACAGTGGCTTTCCACCCGCACCCTCTCTCTGTGCCCACCGCAGGAGCGAACAGGGAGAGAAGCACTACTGGCTTCTGGGGCCACACACGGAGGTGCGGGTCACAAGGGAACTACAGAGGCAGCCAGGGGGCAGCTCTTTGAGCTGCCCCCGATGAAGATCGGGCGGGACCGGGCACCACCAGGATAAACAAAAAAAACACGAACAGGAAGTACCGCTGTTATGATGAGCACCCCATAATTCCCTGTGGGGCTTCCTTATTTAAATATTTCTCTTGCCTTGTAGAGGGAGTATAGGGGCAGCACCGATTTCAGAAAGTGTTGTGGGGATTGTAGCAGTTACAACAGCCCCCAGCAGTAATGTTTTAAAACTGACTCTGTGTTTGCGGGGTTATAGAATCCCGGAGCTCTACAAGATTTTCTCAATGTTTCCAAGTACGCCCAAGGCAGGAGCTTTTGCTCTAATGCTGGGAGTGTTGTGCTCTCTAGGGACTTAGTCTATGGTTGTAATTATTGCAGCTGGAAGTGTATAAAACAGAGCCATGTACTGAAACGTCATCTAGCCACTATGAAAGGGCTAAGTCTATGGTTGCATGTCAATGTAGTCAAAATATGATGCTCTGTAGGGCTAGGGCTCTCTAGGGGCTGCTTTTATAATTGCATATTTATGGATGTAAAGTTTATTAAAAAACACACAGCTACATGTTTTGCTCATTTTAAATGCTTTATTGAGATAATTATGATGACAATGATTATCCATCACAGTGATTTTTTTTTATTAACAATAATATCTGTATTTATAAATATTTATTATTATTGATGATTGCATTAAAATACAAAATTATGTCTTTAACATGTGGTTTGGTGATCCTGAACCTTTGACCAAGGCAATAGACTTACAGTATATAATTGTGTAACTCCTTTAAGGGGTCAAAGGTGATTATGTATTGTCAATCATGGTACTTTCCATCTACCAATGTATATATTTGTAAATTACTGCAAAATTTAGTAGTGTGTGTGCAATACATGTACTTCTCCTTTTTCTAAAGAAAAAGTACTGACTAGACAATCATTTATTGAGTGATATTATTGCATGCCAGTGCATGATGATTACTAGCCCACATCACCTCTCCTGAGTAGGCCTTGGACTGCTCTGCTTTGCTACCCTGAGAGAGTGAAGCGCTTAAATGGGGTGCTTGGTTCCCAGTAAGGAGAATTGTGGACCTATTAGTTGTGCAGGCCAATTTCCTACACCTCACCTCACCCAGGCCATGGTTCCTATTTTGGGAACAGTTATCACACTTCATTAAGGTCAATCTCTGGCTGTGCAGCTGCTGGAGGGCTAATGCAGATTAGCCTCCTTGAACTTAAGGCAGGGAAAATGTAACTGTCTAAAAGGTACTTTTCCTAAATATATACTAAAAATCTACCTTCACCTTTGAATTGGATTTTAATAAATATTAAAATGTGGTGGTTGAACTATTTTTCTACTTTTTCACAACTTAAGATAGAAAAATTAATATTTTAATTGTACTCTAATTTTCCTCATAAGACTGCCTGAGCCGTCCACAAAATAGCGTTTGGAGCCTTATCACTATAGGGACATGGTCACATTAAATTTCTACATTTTCCACATTTAAATACAATGCTCCCTACCTTATTGGCTATATGGGGTGACCTAATAATATTTAAAACAGGGGCAGCTCCTCGTTGGAGCGGCGCCCCACTTAATATCCCCCAAAGCTCCTGAGATGCAAAATAAAATGGCAGTTCATTACCATTTTATTTTTCATCCCCCATCCCTAGCGTCAGTACAGGGGCGGTGCTGCTGCTGACTGACAGCAGCAAGGAGGAGAGTGGGCTGTCTAATGCACTGTTTAAAGTGTGCATGTCTTTTTGGCCGGCTGTCTTGCGACGGCCAGCCACACATGCGCACTTTACACCTCTCAATCCAGCTGTCTTAAGATAGCTGGGTTGAGAGTAAGTGCAGGCCTCTATTGCACTGTGGAGTGCCGAGTGAGGCTGCTCCTTCCAATGAGTGCTCTGTTCACATACTGCATGTGAGCAGCACCAGGATTGGGCAAGGGAGTTCCCTCATCTAGTTCCCGTTCCTGCAAGAGGTCCGGAGCAAAGACGTCATGTTAGATAAATTTTGTTTTATTTATTCACTTTTATAATATTTTGCACGTGTGCCCCCACCCCTCCTCATGAAGATGCCAGCCACTACTGGTTTAAAATTGAGTTTCCCCCCATAAAAAGGATTCATTTGAGAGCCTAACTCCAGTGTTAAACTGCAGCAATCAGGCTACACTGGTAGGCCTGAAGCCATGTTTCCTCTGTTTCACTAGAGAATTGCACAATAAGTGCCGCAGTCTACATGTGACATTTAACTTTCCATGCCACGGGTGTATTTTTGCACCATCTACAATGCCCTTATGAAAAATTAAATATTCCAATTGTGAGTTAGCCAAATTTACCACTTTTTATGGATCAGAGCAATGCACTGTGGCTGGATTAGCAGTGTCAGCAGGATCAGTCCTAAACAAATAAGGATGATCACACCAAAAACAGCACGTTCTCACAGTCCTCATTTCCAAGTGGGTCAGAATTCCAGTATTTTTGCATCTATTATTACAGAATCTTGTGGGATCAGTAATTTGATACTGAAGAATAACATTTGAAATCTGAGCATTATTTAGAAATGTAGAATTACTTTGGGGATGAGTGTTTCTGCACCATATCCCTTCAGTAGGTCCCTATTTGTGTGCTTTATTCCACCAGCACATTTTGCCAGCATTTTGCTGACAAAATGTCTGGTGGAGAGACCAGAAATTCAGGAGCGGCCCGTGGAGGTAAAAGCGATGGGGTGATGAGGCGGGGTGGGAGGGGGGGGGACTCGACAGACGACAACAAGGGAAAATTAAATAAATAATTTGTTTTCACTTATCTTCGTCTGTCGAGTCCCTCCCCCACCCCGCCTCAACGCCCCACCGCTCTTACCTGCACAGTTCGCTCTTGTAGAAATGTACTTTTCCTAAGACCTTGTAATCACGATTCAGCTATTAATTCAAGTTAAGGGACATAAGACAGGCCCTTACAGCCCCTGCGGCTCATGGGGGCCCGCAACCTTTCAGGGGCCCCTTGTCACATTCTGCAGGGGAGTCCATTAATTTGCTTTACGTCACTGCTCAAATTTACCTGCTGAATTTGTATTACCTCTGGCCTTGTAATATGGGCGCAAATTGGAAGGTTTTGGTAACTCTTGGAGTAAGTGTATGGGCTTCTAACAACCCAGCTAGCCAACAGAGCAGTAACCATACCTCTGATTCTGAACATTACTATCTGGATCTCATGTAAAAACCAGACCATTAGACTAGGTGTAGCATAATTTAGTTCAAATCAGATGCATAGATCCACAGTGCAGGTATTCATGATGCACTCCACACCATCCCCCCAACTATTTTACAATATTCTTTGCTGTAGTGAATCTTCTCAGTAGAGACATGTAAATGGTCCTTGCAGCTGCGTTTTCCATCTAGTTATGGATATGCCGCATGTGCCACATAATCAATCATCTGCTGTAGAAGCTGCAGATTTTAACAAAAAAAAGTTTTTTACTAGCTCAAACGGATCAAGCGTTACTAAAAACCAGGCAACATGTGTTGCCAAACAGTGGAAGGCTTTTTGCAAAGGTTGACTGGTCCCCTTTCTGCTGCTTATTGTGGTATTTGGGTTTTAAACTGGTACTAGAGAGGTGAAACCTTTACACAGACCGTGTTTACCTGTGTAAAAATTACAAAATAGGGAAGTAATACTGTCACAAAATGTTCCGAATTTGCCTTTTCTTGCCACATAATTTAGTCGACCCTGCTGCATAATTTGGTTCTCCCCTGCCGCATAATTCCAGTGGCCCTGAACAAGGTGCATGGATATTACAGGCAGACGGTAAAACGGTTCAGAAGAGCTCAAGTGTCAAGCTGCAGAAATAGTAACGCACGATCTGGGCCGCCCTTGGCATAAGTGAGCTGGTCCCACGCCCAGGTAGCTAACCTCAGACGCCAGCCTGCCCTTAGACACTGCACATCCGCTATGCACGTTTCTTTTTCCAGGCCATTATTAACATGACTGCAGCAGGAGAATATTTTCACTTTGAACGGATTAAAGAGTGCAGAGAGTGAATGCTTCTTGGCCAGTTCGTATTTCACGATCAGAATTCTGAAAGGTAACCCCCTAGCGCACGAGCATCTACTGACACATTGTATGGCCCTGTGGGAGTGCTGCCTGGTGGTTACAGAAAAAGGTGCAGAGCTCTCCTACATGAAATCAAATCCCTGTTGCTTTTTTTCCAGATGCCTGCCGTCATATCGCGGAAATCCCTATACTTTATGTCGTCTCAGTTACACAATGTAATATGGGATCGCACAGAATATGGTTCGTCCTACAGGAATGGCGCCGTCACCGCCAATGCTTTTACACGACGGGCAGGCGCTCTTGTAAAAGCCACTTTAATTGGGATGTTTCTCTCGAGCACAAGCAGCGTTTAAGTGAACTAAACTGATAGGGAACAACCACCAGAGACTTGAAGCGGCCGTTTTTTTTATTAAATGCACCGGTCTCATATAACAGGATGTACTTAAGTGCAATCAATTGTACCGCATGAATTGATACCGCCCAAACTAAGTGCACTTACATTCTTGGCTGCTCAATAGCCTAGCATGTGATTTCACTTGTCAACAGGACAAACTGTTCTCCTATCACGTTACTTCCGCCCTGGCTGCCCCTCGAGCGCTGTCGGGAAGTGTCGTCGCATGCACGCGACCAAGAACGCTTTGCGATTCCTGTCAGAAGAGAGGAACAAGATGCTTGTGACAGCGTTAACACCCGGACGCCGGCGGGGAATCGCTTACACAAAGGGTTAACAGCACGAGCTTGTACACTAGACTTGAAGCCTCCCCCCAGGGCATTTATGATGACCTTGTGCCGGCCAGACTCTATGAAGTGTTACACGATCAGGGACAGGGAAGTCGGTTAATAGAACTTATATAGTACCTAGATGTATCCTTGTCACACTTCATCTAAACTGATACATTGGGATGGTCCGGCAGCTCAGACCTGGCAATTACTGTCCAATTCCAATCTACTCCACACTGCCACTATAATGAAAAATAATTAGGAACCTGAAAATGAGTTTTCGCATGAAATGGTTTCAGCGCCTGGACACAATCGCCTTTGGCAGATGGCTGTGGGTTTGCTTTAATATAATAAAGACAGTTAATCATCTCTAAAGAGTGCGCTGAATGAATAAACCTTTAGCAGCACTTTCCCCATTCGAACGCGACTGCTGATCGCACATTTTAATGCGCAGTAGCTTGGGCCCCCATTCAAGACTGTCGTGAAATGAAATGCACAGAGGAACGCTGCAGCCCCTCTCCCACACAGAATTAAGAGAAAGGCAAAAGCAATTCCCGAAATCTCGTGTGCTCGACGCAGACAACAAGCCCATTGCTACTGGCCATAAAAGACAAAAGCAGAAAAAAATAATTAGAGGCAATCTATAAATATAAATGTTGATTTCCAAACCAATGATATTTTGCAGTCAAAATGAAGAAAAAATCTTGTGCTCTCAAAAGATAATATAAACGCAATAAGCAGAGTTTGACGCAGTGCTATATAGGGAAATATTTACTCAAGAAGCCCACAAATTCGGGGGCCAATTTACGAGCCGGTTTGCGTCGTCTTTGCACCACACAACATGGTACTTGCACTATGCAAACCTTAAATGCAATTTATAAAGCCATGAAAGGCCACTTTACGTGCCCCTCAGTGGGTCCATAAATCTGGAGTAAAGCAACGCAGTGCAAATCGCCGGATTACCTTACTCTGCGCAAGGGTTGTGCTCCATGATCATTGTGTGGGTCTTCCCACGCAACTCCTATGGTTTTTGACGCATTCCCAGATTTACCAGAACTGGTAAACCTGGAAATACGGGGAAAAGATACGCCTTCCCAGGAGAGGCATAACAAGGGAAAAAATCTTTATTTCTCCTTGCTACTTTTATGTGTGCTGCAATCTGCAGCACAAACAGAGTAATATGCCTCTCAGGATTGTTTTTGTGCAGGAAGATGTCCCTTCCTACACAAAAACAGTCCTGCATACAACGCAGGAATCCTTGCACCATGGTGCAAGGGTGCCTGCATTTGTGCTAGGCTGGCAAAAGGGGGCTTGTGCAGAGGAAAAATCAGGAATGTGCTGTATTGCCTTAAATACGGCACATTCCTGCCCTTTCCATGTCACGCAGTGCAGCACAGCCAGGTGAATTGCTCTGCTGCGCTGCATGATATTCTCGTAAATAGGACCCTGGATGCGTGGGCTGGGGCAGCGAATAAGCAGAGCGAAGAAGAGCAGAGTCAATGAGGGTAAACATATGGGCCCAGAATTGCTAACACTTTGTGCTGTAAAGCAAACTGATGCAAAGTGTTAAGCAGGGTTTTTACTATCCAACGCAAACCAGGATTTAAGTTGGATAGTTTCCCAAAGTAACTCAAAGTTGGGCTATGCACTGCTTTGCACTATGTTGCATCAAGGGGGCAGTGCATGGTTGTTGCAAGGCATCTGCTCAGGGGTCCCAATTCACAAAGGTAAACTTAGACTTCAGTCTAAGTTTACGACTTTCGGTATTCACAAAGGGAATTTACGAGTGGTATCTTTTCATCCACACTCGTGGCGCAATCTCCGCACTCGTCGCAGAATCTCGCACTCAGGGTGGAGGAAGTGCGATCTCATACACCTGCAGACAATTAACACCACCTGCAAGACCTGCACTGCAAACCAAATAAAAGCAGCACACAACCAAGTCCCTGGTTTGGCCACACAGAGTCTTTGTCTGCCTGCTCTGCACCTTGCTTCAACAAAGCTACCACTGAGAAGGAAGAAAAACTATTCTGAGGCGGAGACCACCATGATCCTCAAGTACATTGTGAGGTACCACAAAAGGCTCCATGATCCCCCCCACACAGCACCAGTGCAACACAGGACACAGCTTTATGGCAGCATTTAGCCACTGCAGTCACAGCATTGGGGGAGGATGTGTACACTGTAACGGACATTAAGAAAAAGTAACAGGATGAGAAGAGGCGGGTGAAGGAGAATTACTCCAGTATAGAGGTGGCCAGAGCTCTCCCTGGTGTACAATCTGAACCCCGCCTCCGTCTCAACCCACTGGAAAGGGATGTCCTCTCCACCACCCACTCCCACATGCTCCATGTGCTGCTGTGGGTGATGTCCTCAATGTGGTGCCAGGCAATATGTGATGATACTAACAATGATACTAAATTAATAATGTCTGCAAAACACTACAATTGTGACTATGGATGTTGTCACAAGTATGTGAAAAATGCATGGTGAGTCAGACCCTCATGTGTCTCATTTCGTCCATTGCACTACAAGTACTAGAATCCTTTGTGATGGAAATGGCATCTCCCATTACCTTATTCCAAAACAGGGGCCCATCACTGCTGATGTATTCACCTAACACTGGGAAATGGGAAAAGATAATGTGCCTCACCATTAGTGCTAGCATGTACATGCAAAGGGGTAAATATTTGAGAAGTTGCACATGTATAACATTTCTTAGTCACTGACTTTTCTCTTTTCTCTCCTATTGCCACATACAGCCAGAGTACAGTCACCCGCTGTAGCAGAGGTCCCTGCACCTGCAGGAAGGCACCGCCAAGGGTCACATCAACCCATACCACCAGCCAAAACTGGTATGTAAAAATGGCCAGGAGAGGGTCCAAACTCCTACATTGTTATCAGGTAACCCACGGACATATTACAAAGAATCCAACGACAGTCTCAGATCTGTGAAATGAACTAGGAAATGCTGTGCATCACTGTGTCAACTAGAATGTTAACTGAAAACACACTTTTCATTGTAAGCTCAGTGACGTTGTCCAGGAAATCACTGCCCACAGCAATTCCTGCTACACGTTCGGGTGTGATATTTGGTCAGGCACCATACACTGTGCAGATGCGGGACTCTTGTTAGTATACCTAATAATGACTTACTCAAATGCTCATGCTCCTAAAAAGTGGATAACATGTCAACAGGATGTTGTGTGTGTCTGATATCACTGTTGTCACTCATCTCCATATGCCCACATATAGCACATTACAGTTTGCCACTTCATACTATGTTGGCCAATGAAAGGATGACTCACAATGTATGGCAAGTGAGTGTAGTATGTACCTAATTGCTTATATTGTTTCTTAATAAGAGGAGTATCCACAAATGGATTGAAAGTCCATGACACGAAAACTCACTAACAAAAACCCAGGACTCAAAATGTATGAACATTGATGTGGATGAGGGCCGCGCTGATGCTAGATGGGTTACGTTTGGTGGAGGGGGTTTGGGGCTGGTTAGGTGGATGTAGAGGAAGTAAAGCATGTACATCTTGAGGCTGTACAAGGTAAAACCAGTAAAGGCTGCAATAATCTCAGCTTCTACACTTGCCATAATTGTGTGATCCTAACCAAATGCTTAGTGTCAGCTTGCCTCCTCTTCTTCCATATTCATATATAAGTGAACTGTTAAATACATGAGTTCAGGATGTGTGCTGTAAAATACCTCACCAGTGACATGTAAAATAGATCATGATCTTGTACACCTACAATAGGAACACAGGCCACCCAAAGAGTGCACAGAAGAACAAATGTGTGACCTCCCAGTCCAAAATGGGAATTGTGATTTGGGGGTGGCGGGTTCAGAGCAAATGTTACCGAAATCTTGTTTGACAATTGAAGATATCACATTTTAACTCTGCAATGCACCAACATGATCTAATGTGCAAAGGTGAGACAGGTCTGCATGTTGAGGTACACTCATTTAAAATTTTTGAGAGATCACATCATACTTATGATGCATGATGGCCCTAACAAAGAAGTTGCATCCAAAGGTAAGTGGTGCAGTTCACCTTATTTACCTCCTTCCTTCAACTATCGGTAACCTTCTAATACATATTTGCCTATAAATGTGATAACTGGTTGATGTCAGTGCTGTGCTGAGTAAATAGCTGCCCACTGCAGCTGGTGACCAGGGGAACACATGTAAAAATCATGAGGGCCACATGCAGTACCCTGGCCATAAATTGCATAAGACTGGTCTATACCAATGACATATACATGTAAAATCATTGCTATAATTCTAAACACTTTAATATCTCATTACAGCTACTGGCAGGATTTCCCCAGTGCAGCAGAAAACACACTTCCAGGGTTTGGGAGACATACTGGCTTCAGCCATCAAACTCACTAGCATCCGTCCATCAGGTAAGCGTGCCATATAGTGTTGTAAACTATGAATTTCATAATCATCCACAATAACAAAATCCTTGGGAAGGACATTATCAGATTTAGCTCCTTTGGCATAGCATCTGTAGTTGATGTGTAAAATGTTCCCCACACAATCGATCAGTGATGTGTGTCAAGTGTGCATGTTTGCATAATTGATGCAAAGCATTAAGTATGGTGTCACTTCCTTCTCAGGCTGCTGGATCGATCGAGGACCGCATCTTCTGCTACACATAGGAGAAGCCAGGTTCAGCAGCTAACATCACAGGGGATCTGAAAACAACAGAGAGCTCTAGCTGGTGAGTTTACTTTTGCATTGCACATCTGCATCCAACACCTCAGTCCTACGGTGTAAGCTGGCACATGTGGGTGTACACAAACCAGGTCACATGTGGAACATCCGTTCATTCAAAAATCATTTGACTCAACCCTTATGTTGCACCACATGATATACTAAGGCAATTACTTATCCTGTTGCAACCTCTGTCTCTCAGGTGCTGAGGACAATGAGAAAAATGGACTATCCACCAGTGGCGGGCTACGGGCTGTTGCAGGGGAGAACCCACTCCTCTTACAAGCAGCCATGTCAGCTGCCAGTAATGTGCAGGAGGAGGGGGAAGTACAGCAGGAGGTGGAGGAATTGGAGGAGGATGAAGACGATCTGACACTTAATTCAGAGGATGAGGAGAGTGATCCCCTGGCCCCTGTTTTTGCCAGACTGTGCAAACCATCTAAGCCTACCCCTGCCCCGCACAGCAAAGTGCTTCCCGCTCCAACCCTGAGGATTGCCCGTTCCCAGCACTCAGCCAACCAGCCACAGCATTCACCTACCCTAACACAGCCATAACTCCCTCACAGCCCTCAAATCCAGGTCAGATGTGTTGGTTCCCCTACACACTCCTCTCATGACAGTGTATCCCAGGCATTCTCTCCACCATCTGAGGGACCTACCACCCCTGGTGAGGTGCAGGTATCCCCTGTGCATCAATCTCCTCCCCACAGCTTGCCACCTGCCACCCCTCCCCATGCTGGTGGACCTAACGATCGTATCCATGGCCGTCCCATGTGGAGGGAGCTAGCAAATGGTCATGGTGGCCAGTGGGAGGAGGAGTTCTTCCATAAGCAGGCTAATGGGAGGCAGGGCATTTGTGCCATAGGGGCAACTCTTTCAGACATGTCAGGTGCACTGCAGGACATGTGCTAAATATCTCAGGTGTTGGACAGACTGACCCAGGTGTTGGGCAGGTTGGAAATATCTTGTCAAGACATGTCCAAGAAGATTAATGACATCATATCTATCCATAGGGAAGAGAGTGCAAGACACCATGCCTTGGCCATGAAGATGATGGAGGGCATGCTGAAACTGATCCAAAGTTTCCCTTCAAGGTAAACGCATGGAGGGGACCCAAAACATCTACCTGCAGCACATCACACCCACAAATCTGTACCACAACCTGCACAGGCCCCCTGCCAAACTTCACAGCCACCACCACCCTTGCACATGTCCCCCACTGCTAAGCTACCATCAGCCCCTATCCAGGCACCTCCTTCACCTGTACAGCCACCAGGGAATATTTGCAGTAAGGGCATATTCCCTGACTGCAAATGACTACTCCGAGTGCGAGAGCCCTTTGAGATTCAGGCCAATACATGTGTTTCTGGATTTCGTCGTTCATCAGTAGGGAGCAGCACAGCCAACCCCCTTCTATACAGGGAAGTTCAGGAAGCCATTTCATGTTCGTTATGATTTGGCCTCACCTCCAAGCATGATCCTCGGCCATCCTGCTGCACTGTTATATCCACCTCCAACAACATGAGCTAGGACCTCATGTGTAAGGAGGAGCCAGGGCAAGGAAATTGCTCAAGAAACCGGAAAGGGAGGAGTTGCAGCAGATAGGGTAAGCGAGGAATCAAGAAATGTTGAGGCATGTAAAGCTCTGGTGATGCCATAGTAAAAAAAGTACTTCATAATTACCTACAGCGTTGTGCTTGATTTATCCAGTCACAACCCTACAACTGGCGATGGAGAGGTGGATCGATACCCTGTGGCTGGTTGTTTACACAATCATGCCTGGAGATCTCCTGTAATGCCAGCGCGATGTCAGGAGCTTACCCAGGTCGCACTGAAGAAGGCCTGCAGCCAGCGCAATGTCGGGACCCCACCCTGGTCGCACAGAAGACCTGAAGACCCACACTCAGTGCGACATCGGGTGCACACCCTGGTCGCGCAGAAAAAGACTTGCATGCAACGTGACATCGGGAGCCTACCCCAGTTCCACACAGCCACTGCGTGCCCCATTCCTGATTTGCCGCACTGCACCAACCTACCTGTGGTAAGCTGTGCTTTGCCTCGCCGGCTGTTTAATTCTCTGCTGAACTCTGCAAAATCACGTGGGAATACAGGTACTCTTGGCGACCATCTTTGGGTCAGGCGGCTCTTCCAATGAACCTTGAGGGACATGTGGCGGCCATTTTAGGTCAGGTGCCACTGAAACTCTTCACTGAGAACACCAAGTATTGATACAACACTACTCACATTCCTGAATATATGAACCATGTCCCTCCAGTATCACTTCAAAATAAACTGCACTTAACAGTTGGCCGCATCTAGTCCAATTTTCAAGGACAGTACTATTTTTCTTGCACCAAGCACACCCTGCAGAACCACCCGCTTCAGTCAGGAACATGTCCATTTCACCAGATTCTACACAATGCACTAAACCAAGCACAGCCAGAACAAGGTCAGCGTCACCAAAATCTAAACACACAGTTGTGCAAAGAACTGTCATGGTGGGAGTGTCATTTCTGCACCCGCCGGAACATCTGACACTCATGTCTGGTGACAGCATGGGACTTCTCTGGCAAGAATGGCTAGGAGACTTCATGAAGGGGTCACAGGTCACTGGCCCAGCTTAACAACTCACTGACCTGTGCAACCTAATGGGCAAAGAGGTTGGACAAATCATGAAAGACTACTGGCAGAGGTCACAACATCTTATCAAGATGTTCGTAGGGCACTTAACAGGAAATTTCTTTGCGAGAAGAGCATTGACTACGAGCAATATACCTTCAATCTAGCCTCCCAGGAAAAGGAAGAACCCATGGGGGAGTTTATCTCGCATCTCAAACGCCTAGCGAGCTACTGTGCTTTTGAAACTTTCTCAACTGAAGATTCCCTTTGTCTGCGGATCATAGAGGGATGTCAGAGTCCCTGCGTCAACGTCTCCTAAAGAAAAGTTACTCAATATATGAAATAGAAGAAATTATGAGTCAACAATCAAGCTGAAGAACATGCACAGAAAATGGAGGCAGGAAAGTTGGAGAAACGTGAACATGCCAGCTAAAATGCTATCCCTGTGGACACAATTTCCCACATGTAGAGTCATGCCCTGCCATAGGTCAGAAGTGTTGACGATTTGGAAATGATAACTACTTTGAGAAAGTATGCTGAGCATCTCAAAAAGAGATACAAAAAAATGAAGGGAACCCAGATCTCACCACCATGCAAAGGCAGTCTGTGACCAATGTGAATGCTCCACCAGCTAGTTGCAATCAAGCTCACATTCTCATGTCACATACAGATCTCACCGCTCGATGGCCCATGAGTCACAAACTCCCACGTCAATCTCCCAAGACAGTGAGGAATATGTCTGCATGGTTGCAGATCAAGGTAGACTCAAGAAGCATCCAAGATTGCACATTCAAATGAGGGAACACTTAGCAACATTTGTGCTAGACTGTGGGGCAAGAATCAATTACATCTGTGTCACAGAGTACCACAAAATGAACCCTAAACCCAAACTGCACAAAGCAGCTGTGCGAGTCTACACTTGGATGTCTAAAGAACTATAGGGAAGTAGGATCTGCTTTTATGGTTAATTTTAGAATGGGGTTTCAGGTTGGCTAGGGTATGCACCTAAGCCAGGCAAAACCCACCACTCTAGTCAGGGCAAGGGAGTTACACGCTGAAGATAACCCCTGCTCACCCCCTTGGTTCCTTGGCAGAGCAGTCAGGCTTATCCCAGAGGCAATGTGTAAAGCATTTGCGCAACACACTCACACAGCAGCGACACACTAGGCACACCACAAAAGAAACTCCTCACAAGGTTATATAAAAATAGCCTTTGTATTATCCATAAAAACACATTAGATTACCATCACATATATTATACTTTGCCACCAGGCACTTGTCATAACTTCACAGGGATTACATAATTCACCATGCCCTTGTCATAATCATCACTTTTAGGACAGCTAGTAACTCCTGGTAACATTACACTGTGTGTAGCATATTTATGCAGAACATCATTATCCACAGTACACCCTTGTGATATCCAGCACCAACATCAGTAGTGCACCACAAAACACTTGTAGCAGTGTACACATTAGGCAAGAGCATTAGGTAAAAACCATAGCAACAGTGTACCACAATAACTACTTATAAGGTGCACACACTACCATATGAGCACCACGATCAGGCAACACCTGCGCTCTTCTTTAGGGTACCTTGTGTCCTGTTCATAGGCGTCTGGGCCACGTGCCCGCCTATACCATAGACTGTGGCAATTCTCTTCCCCCGGGGGCCGCCGTCGATGTCTCACCCCATTCCGGGCACAATGCCATAAGCAAGGAGGCGAGGGTGCAACTCACCCTGTCTCTGAAAAGAATAATGCCCCCGATGCTGTGAATTTCCCTGGTGCCCAGGGCACCACGTAAGGGGCGGAGGTGCAACACACACCGCGTTTCTGCCCGACACGAGCAACAACTGCTGGGTGTTTGGCAAGGATCCCGCTACTCCAGCCCACTGACGCTGCAACTCGTCCAGAGCCCTCCTGGGCCTCGCGGATGGCTGTAAAGGTGGCGCATGTGGGGGGCCTCACCTCAGGTATCCTGGTGATGCGCTGCAGGGCTCACTGTGCAGTTCCGCTGTGTCCGATTCAGCAGCCCTTGTCTTTGCCTTCTCCAGATGCTGGCCTCGCTCTCAGCATTCCGGTTGGGTCCCCTTCTGGGCCGCGAAGGCACGGAGCAAAAAGTCTCCCTTCGGCCAGGGCCTTCTTCTGCTCAGCTTCTCACTGCAGTGGCCCCGCCCACACCCAGGCTCGGAGAACACGTGGGGCTCTCCTCTTTCTCACGGGAGCCCAGCCCACAACCAGGTGTCCTCCGCCTGAATTCCTGTTCTCAGCACGGCTGCCCTTGCCGTGTTCCCTGTAGGAGCCCACTTCTCGGGCTCAGCAGATGAAATGTGAAGCGCCCTCAACGCGCTTCTGGTGTGTGGACACTGCACTTTTTTCACGCATAAGGGAAGCGCTTGGATAATGAACGCCTCCTCCCTGGGGCAGGAAGCACAGCACTCACTCAGCGCTGCTTCACTTCTTCCAAGGCCAGTCAGACAGCCTTGGTAAATCCCCGGAGGCCAGGCTCAGGCAGGCCAGCGCACTGGGTCTCTGTAAAAGAACAACAATCCCTTCAGCTGCCCAGTGGGCAGCAGGTCAGCCCCCAGCGGCGGTTCCTCCTGGCACACTGCAGTCCACACAGTGTGCTCTCCTCTGTCCAGTTCCAGAAGCACAGTTCAAAAAAACTTGGGGTCACAGCCCCAATACTTATACGCCACAAAGTCTTTGTTCTCTGCTGGCACAGGGCTCTGAGCCCAGTCCAAACCATTTCTGCAGGGCACTTAAAAATATCCTTACAGTGCACAACACTCACCATTGTAAGTGTAAGCCCTGGCCCCAGACACACCACAGGGGGGCGGAGCCATCATTGTGAAAGGCAGGCTCAGCCCTATTCAGGTGCAGATGCTACTCCTCCCACCACTCCAAATGCAGACCAGGCCTATTCAGCCTAGCGCTGACTCATCCAGACTCTCTGGAGCACTGCACCTCTCCAGCCCCTGTCACTCCAAAGCCAGACAGTCAATAAGCAACAGGCAGGCACAAAGACACATAGTACACATAAATGCCTACTTCTAAAAGTGGCATTTCTAAAATAGTAATAATAAATCTGCTAACACCAATAAGCGGCATTTATCACCACTATTCCAAACATACCAAACTTGATCACGCTACCCCTCTCATGTCAGGAATTACCTCTGAAGCACATATCAGGGAATCCCCTATGCATCCCTATGAGAGGGCAGCCTCAAAGCGGTGAGAAACCAAATAGGCTGTTTGTCACTACCAGGACATGCCACACAGTTAAGGCACATGTCCTACCTTTTACCTACACCGCACCCTGCCCATAGGGCTAGTTAGGGCCTACCTTAGGGGTGACTGATATGTAGTAAAAGGGGAGTCACATAAGTGGCAGCCACTTTATGTGCCACGTCACAGCGGCACTAAGCTGCGCGCGCAGGCCCAGCAGTGGCAGAGGCCTGAGACAGGTTTGAAAGGCTTCTTTGGTGGGTGGCGCAAGCAGCGCTGCAAGCCACCAGTAGCATTTAATTTACTGGCCCTGGGTATATGGGATACCACTGAACCAGGGACTGACAAGTAAATTAAATATGCCAAACAGGTGTAGACCAATCTTACCAAGTTTACCATAGAGAGCACATGCACTTCAGCACTGATCAGCAGAGATAAAGTGCCCAGAGTCCTAAAACCACCAACAACAGGTCAGAAAAAATACAGGAGGAAGGCAAAAAGTTCTGGGATGACCCTGCAAAAAGTACCAAGTCCAACAGTTACCCCCACTTTTTGCTTGATGTAATACTGTTTCTGAATAGTCTGACTGGGATCCTGCTAATCAGGACCACAGTCTCTGTGCTTTCTCCCCTAAATTGGTATGGTAAGTACTTAGGTTCATCCCAGATTGGACACAGGTGTACCCTTGTCAGTCCCTAGTATATGGTACTAAAGTATAGGTACACCAGGGGTCCCCCGTGGGCTGAAGCATGTATTATGCCACCCATGGGAAACCACTCAATTTGTAACTGCATGCCCGCCATTGCAGCCTGTGTAAGCTGGTGCTAGCATCACTTCCGAAAGATATAGGTGTCCCTATATCTAAGGCCACACCACTTAAAACATATAGGTCACCCCTAAGGCAGGCCTTTCAATCCTGAAGGTTGGGTGCTCAGTTCGAAGTGTGAGGGTGCCCCTGCATGAGCAGGACACCCCTACAGCCTACGGAGTCCATTCTCCTGGGTTGTTGTAGGTGAGACAGCCATACAACATATAGAGGGGCATCGCGTCATTAAGCTAGGACCATCTCGAAACTGGCTGTAATGAACCCTATCATGTTTGGTATCAAACATGTTGGAATCATACCCCCACACCTTAAACAGTGTGGGAGGTATGATTCCATGCACTGTAAAGCTCCTCCGGGAGGCTCTCAGTGCTCCCGGTACCAGTCTTCTAGACCAGGACAGCACATCATGGCTGCTGTCGACCAGAGAGACGATTCTGCCCTCCTGCTGCTGAGCCAAGCTCGAGCAGCAGAAAGCAGAAAAATAGGTATTCTGTCACAGGGAGGTGTGACCACCTCCCAGACAGGGTTTAGTGTATGAGGGCCGGGTGGGAGCGCTTGCTAGCGCCACTCAGTCTGCTTGAAGGGCACACTTGGTGCCCTCCTTGCATAGTATAGTTCAAACCAGCTCAGGGAGCCGTTGGCTCCCTCTCTGGTATGAAACTGGACAAAGGACATGGGAGTATCCTCCCCACTGTCCAACCCCTCCCCTGGGAGGGTACCCTGAATCTTCCCAACCCTTTCCTTAGGGTACTTAAGTGCTTACCTGAGGGTGGGTCCCTAGATTCATCGTGGGCCAAGATTTATTTCAAGACACCACTTCTTCTTAAACCGTCTGGGCACTCTGGACTTCGCTGGACTTCATGCTGGACATCAAGTTTGCAACTGGGAAGACTCCTGCTGCTCCTGATCGCCTCATCCTGCTTGTCTGCTGCAACATCCATGCCTGTGCACCATCCAGGAACCTTCCAAGGCCTGTGGGCATCAAATACACCTAAAGGAATCTCCCTTGAAGTGAAGGCGTTACTTCCCTGCATCTGCAGACACAGCAACTAAGCTGACCGGCATGCTGATCCTGAGCTCCAATGGTCTCTGAGAGGCTCAGCAACACAGATATAATAATAAATAATAACAAACTTATAAAGCGTATGGTTACACTAACCAGTGTGTCCCCGCGCTGCGGCACAAATTCAGAAAACGCTGGCAGAGAGGAAAAGGCACGGAATTTAAACCAGAGAGCTCAGAGAAGGAAAAAGCCAAGTCTTGAGTCTTTTCCGAAAAAGTGTCTCCACAGACTCCACAGGGAGCCCTGGGGGGAGTTTATTCCAGTGTTTGGCAGCTAGGAAACGGAAAGAGCGGCCACCCATCCTCGCTCTTCTGACGCTAGGAATACAGACCTGCCCTGTCCCGCTAGATCTCAACTGACGGGAAGGAGAGTATGGAGTAAGGAAATCATGCAGGTAGGTGGGACCCTTTCTCTGTAAGATACGATGGCTCACACACATAGCCTTAAACAGGATACGTTCCCTTACCGGGAGCCAGTGAAGGGAAACAAGGGCCTTATTGGAGGAGGCTCTCCTCGGTAACATTAAAACAAGACGAGCCGCAGCATTCTGAATGCGCTGGAGTCTTTGCACACACTTGGAACTGGCTCCCAGATACAGGACATTCCCATAATCCAAGTGTGACGTCACCAGGGCATGGACCATAGTTTTCCTTGCTGCAACTGGCAATACATCTAAGGTCTTCCAAAGACCTCTCATAACCCCAAAACATTTCCCCGCCACACGCCTTATATGATTATCGAAAGAGAGCTTGGAGTCCAGCCATACCCCAAGATTCTTCACCTGATCACATGGGGGCGGGGTAGGACCCAGTGTCTGTGGCCACCACGCTGACGACCAAACAGTGGGGGCTCTACCCAACACAAGAATCTCAGTTTTGCTGCCATTAAGTTTAAGGCAGTTGTCCGCCATCCAAACTGCCAGTTCTTGAAGGCAAGTCGAGAAATTGATGGCAGCTTTCTCAGGCTCCTGTGTTAGGGACACCACCAACTGTGTGTCGTCAGCGTAGGACACAACACTAATCCCAAATTTTTCAATAATCTCTGCCAGAGGGGCAATGTAGAGATTAAAGAGGGTGGGGCTTAAAATAGAACCCTGAGGGACCCCTTGGTTCAGCTTAATACTATACAGATGGTGGTTCTTCATATCTCTCGAGGCCTGCCCTGTCCTCTCACCAAGTTTGAGGCCAGTATTACTTGTTGGGGCCGCAGGAACCAAACCCCTGTGCACCGCGTCAACTTGCTGTTGCAAAGGCTTGTTGGCTTTTTTCCATCAAGATCTTTGGGCTGCAAGTAGCCCCCATCTCAAGCATCTCCTGTGACCAAGATCTTCTTCCTCACCACATAGCTTGCTTCGTGAGCCTGCATCTTTGGTGGGTTGCTCGAGGTCCTCTTGCGACTCCAGTGCCTCCGGCCTGTGAGTCCTCCTGAGGTTCCCCTTTGATTTCTGTGGGCTCCCCTGATTTCTTGGGGCCTGGCCTGACTCCCCTGTTGTTGGTGAGTCTCCTGGACCTTGCTGGTCCCAACATTGTACCTTCTTCGACTTCCAAGTTGGGTTGCAGTTGCCAAGGCTTGTTGTTGCTTCCGATGGACACCGACCTCTCAACTCTCGACATCCGACATGGGACAGCTCGTATCCGGCTCCTGGTCATCCACAGTGTCGCCTGGTCCGCACAGCTGCAGTTCCAAGGACACCATCAGCTTCCCTGCAAAACTCGACTTCGGTGGGCATTTGTCTTACGGGCCGCCTGGTCACTTTCAAGTGGCATAGACTCCGTCTTCTCTGCTTGCAGGTACTTCTCTTCCTGAATCCACATTTGGGTTCCAACTGACACTTTTCACCGTCTCCAGCAGCGGCATCTTCCTGAAGTCCTCTATTGAGTTCGACGGCGGTTTCCGACGCCACTTCACACCTATGCAGCGAGCTCTCCTTGTGCAGGTAACCTTGTTCCTAGGGTATCCACGGGTGGGGTGGCTCTTCAACCTTCAGTCCTCTTTGGGGTTTCTTCAGGGTGCACTGGGAAGGGTCCTTTTTCTTTAAAATTGCAACCGTGACTTACCTATTGACTTGCACTAAACTCGTGGTCGTGTTCTCACACTGCACACAGCCTCCATGGGGCTCCTGGTTACTTACCTCGGATGGTCCCTTGGCTCCCCGCCACTTCTACGTCATCTGGGTATAGTCTTGACTTGAGTCGTGGTTCGTATACCAGTATTTTAGTATATGGTTTGGCCTCCCCCTGGTGACCACTGTGTATTACGTTATACTTACCTGTTTCTATTGAAAAGTACGGTGTGTATTGTGTATATCTTCGGCTAGGAGATATCTGTATGTGTTAGTGAGTGTCTTATAATAAATACATACTTTTATAAATACACTGTGTGGTTCTTTTTCACTTAACCTATACCGATAAGATTATGGGGCATATTATCAAGAAACGGCGTTAAAATTATCGCCGCTTTAGCGGCAGAAAACTGCCGCTAAAGCGGCGATAATGGGCTTGATAATATGCCCTTGAGAATTCCAATAGAAGCCCATGTTCTGGTGTCAACATGGGCTTCTATTGGAATTCTCCAGGGCATATTATCAAGCCCATTATCGCCACTTTAGCGGCAGTTTTCTGCCGCTAAACCGGCGATAATTTTAACGCCGTTCTTGATAATATGCCCCTTAGTTCTGGTAAAACAAACTGCTTTACACTCCTTCTGGACTAAGCCTGAAGCCTGCTCTCCACAGCCACCACTTAGAGAGCTTTCTAAGGTTGTCTAAGACCACTAAAATCACCATAAGGTTCGTCTGGATTAGTGCAGGGTGCCCACTTGCAAAAGTGTGCACCATATACTAAGCCAGCTTCTCACTTATAAGGTCAGAACTGTAAAAGCTCACAGGCATGTCATTGATGGGCCTGAAGCAGCAGATTGTCTCCTCAGTTTGCCCACTGCAGAAAGTTTAAAGTTGGTGGAAATATTATACGGGGTAGATGAACCAGACATTGTCAGCAAGTTTACGAAACTGTTCACAGACCTCGGAAAATGGCTCACTTTCAAGTTTGTCTCTACATCAATGAATAAGTGCCTCCCATGGCTCAACATCATCGGAGACTGCCCTTTCATCTTCAACCAGCTGTGGAGAATTAATTACGATATCTCCTCAGGGCATACATCATTGACAGGACGTCTGGACCAACTCTATGGGTTTGCCCAGTGGTTGTGGTGCCCAAATGAGGATCAGAAGTAAAAGTGCGCATATGTGTGGACATGAGAACCCCAACAACTGCCATTGAATGGGAGAGGCACCCGGGACCCCACATCAGTGATATGATCACGTTGTTGAATGTGGCAAAAACCTTCTCTAAATTGGACCTCAACAAAGGTTATCACCAGCTTGAACTCCATAAGAGTTCACATTATATCATCACATTTTAAACTCATCAAGGCCTATTCAGATATATACGTCTCAGCTACGGCATTTCATCTGCAGCTGAAATCTTCCAAGAAGCAATAAGAAGAGTCATTTGCCACATTCCCAACACCCTTAATTACAGTGATAACATCCTGGTGTTGGCGCCACTGTCAAAGAACTCGACAAAGCACTGGATTGTGTATGCCACAAGCTCCTGTAAGCAAACCTGACTCTTAACAAAGACAAGTGCAAATTCACAGGCCCACGCTAAAGTTTTATAGATATGTCTTTTTGGGTGAGGAGATAAGGCCTGATCCTGCAAAGGTCATAGCACTGAATGATACTCCTTGCCCTCAAGATGCTGACGATGTTCGGTCATTTCTAGGAATGGGCAGCTACTGTGCCCGATATATCAAGGATCACGCCACCATGAGCTATACCCTTTGTAAACTAGCAAAGCAAGGACAACCATTCAAATGTGTGCAAGGTGTGACCACACATTTAACACAATCAAGGCCACAGTGAACTCAGCCTGCAATCTGCCCTACTTCAACCCACAGAGGAAGACAGAAATCATGGTCAATGCCAGGCTAGTGGGACTCGGAGCCATACTGTCCCAATATGACAAGGAAGGTGATCGACAACCATAGTGGTGTATGCTAGTTGCAGCCTTACTGACACTGAGAGAGCATACTCATAGCCAGAGATGGAAAGCCTGGCGGTCATCTGGGCCTGTGAGCATTTTCACATCTTCATCTATGGGAAACACTTCACACTGATTACGGATCATCAGGCTTTGATAAGCATATTCAGAAACCCCCAAGCGAAGATGCCACCCCGAAGTGAGCGATACAGAATCCGTCTTCAAGAATACGAATACACGATTATGCACAATCCTGGAAAAGAAGCAAATCTAGCAGACTAAATGTCAAGGCATCCAGGGACATCCTCCATAATGAAACACTCGCAAGCTGAGGAATATATTCACTTTGTCATCGATCAGGCAAGACCCCCTGCAGTCTCACTTGAAACCATCACTGAGGCTTCTGCAGACAATGGCACCCTTCAGGATTTGGCACATCGCATCAAAACAAACATGTGGAAACACATGGAAGAGCCCAAAAGTAGCTGAAACATAGACACCAAACTACTGGCTCTGAATGAAGTCTTGAGATCCTACAGAACCATGCCTCACAGCACCACAGACAAGTGCCCAACCACCCTGATGTTGGGCCGTGCCGTGCTCATGAGATTCCCCACCTGGGAAAGTTCAGCTAGCTGTGCTCGTCAAGATCCCGACCACGAAGAGTTGGCGGAACTAGACTGGATCAAGAAGGCCGAAATGTAGGAGTAAGCAGATCTTCGTCGGAAGGCTAAGACATCAACTATCCAGGAGGGAGACTAGGTGCTTGTCAGACAAGAACAAAGAAGAAAGACAGACAGTCGGTACTATAAAAATCCATTGCAAGCGACCAATCTAAAAGTCAGTATGGTCACGGCCTCCTCTGATGACAAGAGAATACCCTGAAACATTTCTCACTTAAAGAAGTGCGATCCAACAACCAAGGAGGCAGTGGAAGTCGTGGGAAGTGATGCTCTTGAGACTACTCAAGAGTCAACTGTTAGTCATGACCCTCACTCCTCCCCTGCAGTAAGGTAGCTGACAGAACCAAGTCCGGTACGCCGGTCACAGCGAACCTGTCGAAGACCTGCATATCTCATTGAAGAAATGTAAAGACTTACATATTAAACAGACTCTTTTGTTCAAGTGGGAGGGGAGATGTAATATTGTTTTACCATGATGACATGAGTGCAGTAGTACTTCATGTGTAAGTAGGAGTCAGGGCACTGAATGTGCTCAAGGAACCGGAAAGAGAGGAGTTGTGGCAGATAGAATACACAGACCTGGCAACCACTGCCCCAGCAAACAATGGAAGGGCATATGGCATGACATCCCGAAGATCTTTGTAAAAATTCCTCAAAGAGAATCAGCCTACAAGATATTGTATTTTTGGAATCTCACCCCCAGAATTCTACACAGAATATATCATTTGATGACCTGGCTCTGCTGGAGATACTCACAATCCACAAGATTCTTCATGCATATATGGTGGTCATGTACGGTTATCACAATATTTTGAAAAGAAGTTTTGAGTCATATTAAAGGGGTTGTAGGATATCCCACCCAGCAGATCGAGGTATCAGCTATGGAGGGCATCACTCAGACAACATGAGACTATTATGTCACATGACTGGAACAGCTAGACAGCTTCTGGCCCTTTACTGTACGAAAACGGAGGTTGCGCCATCAGCACTGTGTTTCCACTACTGATGGCACAACCTGGCGATGGAATAAATCTTATACAGACTGGCTTTAACTGACACTAAATTCACCACAAGATGACAACCCCTCATACAGTACATGTTGAAATTTGAATATAGCTGCTTAATGCCCCACACGTTGCAAATGCCCCAGCTCTTCGACTGAACCCAATGGCACTAAGAAGTGGAGAGGAGAGAGCTGTAGGTATGCACAACTTGGCCCCACAGTCAAGGCAGGCGTACATCTTTAGTCATCCCCCCTTGTTGTTGTCACACTTATACAACACCCACCAATTGATGCTCTCCTCCTGTAGTGTACAGTCCAGTGTTTTTTCAGGGTTAGAATGAAAGGGAGGGGTGTGTTGTTTTTTAAAATACTTTAAAGTTTCACTTTCCGATTATACAAATGTTTCACTAAATGTATCATGATGCTCTGCGATATGTTTATAACACCAAAACATATGGTTAAGTGCTTTTTCCCAATGTATATATTAATCTCTCTATGGCAAACCATTTTTTGCTTCCTATCTATACATTTTCAAAAAAAATATTTCAATTAAAAAAATGGGAGGCCGCTCAACATCTATGGTAAACTCAAAGGTATGGAATTTCTGTGTTCTCCCTTCTCACTGAACCTAGATTAAACATATTCAGGAAAATACTGAATACCTATCTATTTACTAATCCTCAATAATACCAGTGCTTGCGGTGACACTTCTTACATTCTATGATAGATTTTTTTTACCTTTTTCCTCCCCTGGGAACCACAACCTATCACCTTCCATTTTAGCATCAAGACGCGCAAAGTAGCTGTTGCTCTTTACAGGCCACTCCATTCATTCATTCTCTCAGTCCACCTGGTCCTTGGCATAATTCCTGGGCAATTTGTGCTGCAGAATTCCTGCAGCTGGACTTTGGCACATGGATGTTGGTTTTCAACTGACAATACCTCTAGCTCCTTAAAGCTTGGGATATGGATATTTTTGCTCTCAGAGACACATCCTAAAGTTGTGTGTGCTCTCCACATAAAATGTGGGTACTACCTACAAATGGCAAAAACCTTTGTCACTTTCTACCTTAACATGGATGGCACTATGCTAATCCTATGCTTTAAAATGCTATAAAAACAAACATTAGAGGTGAGCAGATTCGGAGTATTGGTGGTGTTGTAGAGTGTTCCATATAAAGAAGTTTCTCGCCACCTAAAACTTGGGAACTATCCAGGGCTCCATGCTGTTTATTGCATAGTTTATTATGCAGAACTCGAAGCATGAAAAGGTTTTTTTAGACTTAGACTGGTTACTTCCTTGTGTCTGGAAAAAGCTGTACCTCTCTGATGAGCTCTATTAAGAGTGAAACACACATGTCAGCAGCTGCTTTTATTGATTCAGGGTTGGCTTGGATGGTATTTTACCAATACAAAGCTGTAATATTGTGCCTCGAATGGTAAAAGTCTTCTGTTATCTTTCAGCTCTGTGTGGTTGTCACTTGCTAATCCTATGCCTTCCTCACTTTGTAGTTCGTTGTGGCTGCCACTGTTCTAATCAAATGCTTAAAAACTCAGATAGAAAAACAGACATTTGTGTCTGTGCCATGGTGTTGAAGCATCCTCCATTTTCTTCTCCAAACACAGACACGGCACTCCTGGCAGCTTTTTAAGAATCCACAAGCTTATTCAGCAATGAGGAAAATCAACGCGTTTTGGTTGCAAGGATTCCTTGATCACAATAATGCACCAGATTGGATCTCATATTTTTTATACATTTCTTTCAACATAGGTGCATGTTAAAGAAAATAAAAAATGGACCACAAACCAAATGTAAAGGATAGTAAAACAAGTGGTCATGTTGGAATGGTGGAATCAACAATTTTGCCATGGCAAAAATCATTTACATCAATGACATTCGCCTGTCCTCTCACTTTCCATATTTTCTAAATTTTAATGTTTCAACATTTCATTTTCAAAACACTTGTGTTAGCATTCCACACTAATTTCCTGTACTTTATAGATCATTATCAAACATATAAATAAATGGTAGTTTCAATTTTGTCTACCTATTCAAGTGTCTCAAGACACTGTAGCAACATATTTGTATACACATGCACATATTCCATATTTGTAAAAGAGTGCCCATCCTAAACATTTACAAAACATATTTGCTACTATAGAATCAATGAATTATTTAAGGATAATAGGCATTTCCTATTATCATGATAAAACATATAATTTTAGTATAAAGCCCCAGTGCGCATTTTTTTAAACTATGCAACAATCTGTTCTGGAATGCAGTATGGACACTATATCATTTGTTTTAGTACATACATAATAGTGGGGATCTTATTTCCTGGCATATTGCCCAAGTGGGCTAATGAATTGTATTCCTCCCTATGGAGTACAATTATATTCTCCCAATATGTTGCTCACAATGTGGCAAAAGACATTCCTATGTTTAATCTCTTGCAGAGTGACCCAAACTTATTATCAAGGAAAGTCCGATAGAAGGAAGACATGAATATGGTGAACCTATATAACCCCATTAAAACATATACAATCTTCTTAGTGTTTTACTCCACCCCCACTTACAACCAAAGTGTATCAAAAACGAATTCCTAAATATCTAAAAACCCTTTATGGCACAGATTGCATCAATATGGGGCAGGCAGAAATCCTATCTCAAATATAGATGTAGCTCTTTGTCTACATTCAGACCCTGCTGCTCTTTCCTATCCAGATCTAGTATGAATCTAGTCTCTAGTTGTCTAAGTTTGGTTTCTCTGTTCCCACCCCTCTTATCATTGGAGACTTGTGCTATGGGGCAGGCAGAAATCCTATCTCAAATATAGATGTAGCTCTTTGTCTACATTCAGACCCTGCTGCTCTTTCCTATCCAGATCTAGTATGAATCTAGTCTCTAGTTGTCTAAGTTTGGTTTCTCTGTTCCCACCCCTCTTATCATTGGAGACTTGTGCTATGCAACTATACTTCACTAGAGAAACAACACTGTTATGTGTCTTTTCATAGTGTCATGTGACAGGGTAGCTCCTATCTCTATTGGTAATGGCCCTAAGATGTTAAAGTATCCATCTGTGAGCAGGTAATGTGTTACTTCCTACATAAATCTTTGGGCAGGGACACTTCAAAATGTAGACCACATATTCACTTTGCATATTATTTTCCCTTTCACCTTTATGACTCTGTTAAATGGTGTTGTAATTTGTGTAAGATTTTCACCTTGTTGGCATGCTTTGCACTGTGCACATTTAAAAAAATCTACCCTCCGTATAAGCCATGTTTCTGTAGGTGCAGTCAGGCTCAGTTCGCTTCTGACCAATTGGTCTCGTAGAGACCTGGCTCTTCTAAAGCAAATTTGTGTGCGATTTGGTATATCCTGACCAATTACCAAATCGATCTAAATCAGGTGTCAGTGCTTTCTCAAAGCACTGTGCAGTCTATTGTGGTCCACATTATACGATGTTACAAACCTCTGCATTGTATTTCTATTTTAATTTTTGACTTTCTTAGGTGCAAACAGGGTTTTCTCCCTCTTAATTGACCTTGTCCTCTTAGAGACTGCTCTTAAAATGTTGTCTGAATACCCCCTAGCTTTAAAGTGGGTAATCATCTCTGTCTTATTGTACTCTTCCTCAGCGCTGCACAGACGTCTTGCTCTATAGAATTCTCCGAAAGGGATACTCCTGATAAGGGGCACTGGATGGAAACTTTGGGCATGTAAGATTGTGTTACCTGCTGTCGTTTTTCTATATGCAATAGTAGCTAGTTTTTCACTTTTACTAGTAAATCTAGAAATTCAATTTCAGTTTTTCTTATCTTACTGGTAAAATTCAAATTTAAGTTGCTATGATTTAGGTTCTCTACAAAATCCTTAGCCTGTATTAATGTACTGTTATGTTTCATATAGGTACCCTAATAGAGGCTCAGGTAGCAACTTAACCTTTCAGCTATATTCTCCCCCACCATTACACTACATAACGGTTCTTGGGACTGACCTTTTACCTAGTTACGGTTCTGCATACAGGACGTGGGGTTTTCCCTGAAAACTAGCCTCATCCATTATACATGAGGATTCTTGGAAACTCAGCAGGACTACCATCTCCTGCATAATAACTATGTACAAGGGTCATTCCTTCAGTCATCCTAAGTCCGACATGACACAGCAAGGTAGAACCCCTGAGCATACCACTTTGGGTATATATATATACCATATCTTGCTGAGGTAGTCAGAGGAGAAAAGGACTTCCATGCCGACACACTGACGCGAGACGCTGAGGTTCCTGCACGCAAACACTCCAGCTCGCAGTGGTCTGACATCCCTTGCGGGCTGTCCATCTCGAGACCAAGACGGGGTCCCACAGTCTCTCACTTCAGGTAATGGGGTTGACTTTATCCTAGAGGGATTCTTGGCTTTTACACCTACATACATGCTAGGTACACTTATGTACATCTAGTTAGGGTCGCATCTTAGGAGTACGCATTTTACTGTCACGTATTTTATATACTTGCCTGTATTAATTGTTTTAGCACGATGGTAGAAATCTACCATCCTTTTACTTTGTTAGTGCTTATAATCATTTATATCTGTTACTGTCTAGTGGTTGTTTCAGCACACCTATTTTACACTAGAATGACGCTGGTTAAAAAAATGCTTATTGAAAAACGTCCCCACCGTTTATTCTGTGTATCTCTCTGAGACGAAGTGAGCACAAGTGACTGAGCAAAAAGTAATACACGGTTTCCACGATCTTGAGGGATCAGGGTTGTCATGTTCAATAGTTGTAAAGAACTATTCTCTCATTGGTAAGAGGAGTTTCTAGGGGCACTGTGAGCTAGCTGGTATACAGGAAAACATACCTGGTAGGGGTGTCTAGAATCAGTCTGACACCGAACCTATAGTGTATGTTGTCTAAACGCGTAGATGCTATATAGGTTTATAGGAACTACATGACAGTACCTCTCCAGAACAAAAATCATCAACATATCTCACTTGAAGTACAATATGGTCATTCCATTTTTCCATGCCCCCAAGGACCTGCTCCTCCCACCAGCCCATATGCAAATTCGCATAGCTTGGGGGCACAGCAAGTGCCCATAGCTGTTCCTCTCATCTGCTGACAAAGGTCAGTGCTAAACATGAATATGTTTTTTGGGGTGACACCATTCCATCATTGTTGATAGCATCTTATTGTGTTCCACAAACTTAATAGATCTCATTCTTAGAAAGTGTTTCACAGCTTTTAGTCCATCACAATGCCTGATGCTAGTGTATAGTGCTGTTACCTCTAGTGCTATTAGATACATGTCATTCTCCCACTTGATATCAAAGATTCTACAAAGAAACTCTGTTGTATCCTGAATATAGGATCACAATGTTTTTACTATGGGATTTAAAAGAAATCAATGTACTTAAACACATTTTCAAAGGTGCTGCCCTGGGCTGCAATGATTGGATGACCTGGCGGCACACTGGCATTTTTATGCATTTTGAGAATGATGCAAAATACTGGTATTCTCAGGTATAAATGTTTCAAGAAACTTAATTCATCCCAACTAAGAGGTCCCTTTTCTGTCCATCCCTTAAGTAGGAATGCAAATTCCTCATTGACCTGTAGATACTCTGTCTCAGATATCCTACAATAGCATACTTCATCATTAAAGTGTCTGTAGGCTTCTTCCAGATATAGGTTTTTATTCCTCAGCACAACATTCCCCCCCTGGTCCAAAGGTTTAACTATGCTGTCTTTGTTTCTGGTTGTATTCTCCATTGTCTGGTTGATTTCCACACACTCCACTTGCTGTTGTATAATTTCCTGTTCCTTGTAAGTTGTATATTCCTTATTACTTTGATCATATTATCAGAGAAGATGTTGAGATTATCTCTCCCACTTTGCGGAGTATACCTTGACCTCATTCTAAACATGGTATCTATGCCTTCACATGTATTGATTTGAGATAGTTCTTGTTCCATCATACTCTTCCATTTCCAATAGATCTAATAACAATCCAAAATCAGAGGCTAACACATGATTGAGGTTGTTCCTCCTCCATAGATGTGACCATTGTCAAGTTCTTTTAATTTTTATGCATTTTAGCTAGTTTTATGTTCCTTTTAAACTTATATAGGTCTATTCTCATTTGTGCGTAATTAAACTCTGCTTTTTGACAAAATTACAAACCCAATTCTAGATGTTTCTTGTCTGTATCAGTCAGTGTCACATCAGTGATATTTATTAGTTTGAGGATGGATTGTCATTTCCGAATACTCTGTGTGGTTCTCCCTTTTCGTTTCTTGGCTTGGCCACCTCTCCTTTGCTTTCTCCTTCTCTTTTTGGTCTTCCTTGGCCTCTTTTGGGGTTAAATTCTACTCTCTGGTCCCACCTTAAAAAACGGAGTTCGTCCACAAATATTGTGTGGCTTATAACAGTTTCTTTTCTTGCTGCATCCTCCACTTCAGAGCCTGGGTTTAAACTTAGATGACTATATGTTATATCTTGATAAGTATTATTCACATCCTGTACTCTTTGCCTCCTCAATGTGTCAAATCTCTTGGCAAATGTATATATCTGTCCCCTTTCATAATCCAGATGGTCCTTTGTAACTTTGTTGCTTTTCAAGTTTTGATACTTTGCATATATTTTGCAAGTCTCTCCTTTAGACCACTTCTAAATTTGGAATGTTTCTCTTTATCTTTGTCTATTTCAATGTTAAGTTCCTTTAACTAGGTTATAATGTCTATGCCCACATATTTAATTAAGATTTCGAACATGCCTTAGGAACTGTTGGCATTGTGTTCAGCCCACTCATTCAAAGATCAGGATGGGGGCTCTCATACGTGGGTGTTATCATTATTCGCAGACCTATATACGTCTCACTTCCACATACTTCTTTAGAGATAGCTCTCCACCATCATGACACCTCACGTTTTTTAAGTTTCTCCAATAGTTGCAAGTTTTGCCAGAGACTGTTATTCACTCCCACTGCTCCATGTGAGCTAGTACTGGGTATATTGGTAGATCCGCTTTTCGAGAACAGGTCTAGAACCGTCTGCTCCCTCTCAACGCATTCTTCCTCGCTTATAGTGAACTCTCTCTATTCAACTCTATAAGCCACCAACAATCATATATATATATGTATATATTCACTGAAAAAACCATAGGTTTCAGGGACGTTATAGTTAGAAATTAGCATTTAAAAAACCTTAGAAATTCAGTGAAAAAACCACAGGTTTCAGGGACGTTATAGTTAGTTGGACATTACACCCGTACAAAACCAGAGAAATTCAGCCGTTATAGTTAGTTGAGCTAACTATAACTCGCGTCCCCGCAATGCACTGCTGATGATGTCACATATTACATCACTCATGACATGGTCAGTGACATCACTGATGACATCTCAAATGACATCACTGATGACATCATCCAGAGACTGGGTGATTTTTAAAAGTTTAAGAATGTTATATATAGATACGCAAAGGTGTATTGAAGAATGAGTGGGTGTATGAGTGTCTGAATTGGATGATTTAGTGGGTGCGTGACTGACTGTATAAGTGAGTGATTAAACGTGTCTTAGTGAATGCATGGGTGAATGACTAATCAGTGTGAATGTCTGTATCAGTCTGTCAGTTGGTATGTAAGTGGCTGCATGGGTTGGTGAGAAGCTACATGAGTGTCTATATGGGTTAATGATTGGTTGTCTGAGTACCTCTATGGGTGCCTGAGTGTCTGTTAGGATGGGTGGGGAGTGTAACTTCCTGCATGAATGTGTGACTGGGTGATTCAGTTGGCGTATAGGATAGGATAGGATATAGTTTTATAGAGCGCTCGATTGCCGAAGCGTCTTGGCGCTAAAAGGTGAGATAGAGGGATTGCAACAGCTATGCCTACCCTTAGAGTACTGGAAACAACCAAGATTTACGAATTTTGGAGATACAGATGAAACCCGCATCTGTGGATCTGAGGTTTCTGGTGGGGGTGTACCAGGAAAAGAGCTTCCGGAAATCTGTTGCCCCTCCGCCATATAATGTCTTATGGACCAAGCATAAGGCTTTAAACTCCGTCCTTTGCTGAATCGGGAGCCAATGTAGTGACCTAATGGCAGCAGAAGTGGGGTGACCCCTAGGAATATTTAACAATAGCCGGGCAGCAGCATTTTGTATTGACTGCAGTTTTATCCTCTGCGCTATATTAATGCCTATAAACAGCGCATTGCAATAGTCTAATCGCGAGAGGATGAGGGCCACTACTACTGATTTCCTCAATTCTTGGGGGATGAAAGGAAAAATCTTCCTAAGAAGCTTCAATAAGAAGAAGCAGGACGAGGCTACACTGTTGATCTGGGCCTCAAAATTAAGCTGGTCATCAAAAATGACCCCTAGATTCTTAACTTTGTTGGACGGCACGGGACATTGCCCCGCCTCAGTCGGCCACTAGGTTGGGTTCCACAGGGATGGGCCGTTGCCAAACTCCATCACCTCTGTCTTGTCCGTATTGATCTTAAGATAGTTACGACTCATCCATCTCATGATGTAGGTGAGACAGGCATGGAAGTTGACTGCCGTGACTTTGGACTGTTTGGATACAGAGATGAAAATCTGTGAGTCGTCTGCATAGGAAACCAACGAAAAGCCATACTCTCTAATGAGTGTGATGAGTGGAGTGACGTATATATTGAACAGTGTAGGTGACAGTGCAGATCCCTGAGGCACTCCACACGGTAGGCGGAAAGAATCGGATTGCACATTTTCCCAATATATACTCTGCTCCCTGGAGGCCAGAAATGAAGAAAGAAGGGACAGGGAAATGAAGAAAGAAGGGATCATGGGTGCGTCTGCGAGGGTCTGTATGGGTGATTGAGTGTGCATAGGGCTGTGTTGGTGAGTGAATGGATGTCTCAGTGGTATATGTGTGAGTAACTACATATTTGAAAGGCAGTATATGTGAGTGTTGGAGTATATAACTGACTATATGTGAGAGTGAGTGATTGTGAGAGTGGCTGTTTGGATGAGTGTGTGCTTGTGTCAGTGATTGTATAAGAGAGTATACATTATACCTTAACATGTGTTAGTATCTGTATGAATAAGTGAGGTGGGGTGTATATAACTGTATAGGTGAGTAAATGGCAGTGTGATTGACTCTTTGGGTGACTGAGTAGGTGTGTGAGTAACTCTATGGGTGAGTGGCGGTGTGTGAGTGTCTGTATGGGTGTATGAGTGCATATAATAGTGGCTGTATTGATGAGTGACTGGCTGTATGACTGCCTGTATGAGTGAGTGAGTGAGTGGATGTGTATGTGGGCCTATCAATCAGTGAGTGGGTATGTACATACTGGTATTGGTGTGTCTATGGTTTCGAGAATGGTAGTCTGTATTTTAGAGTCGGTGTATAAAAGGTTATATTAGGGTGTGAGGAGGTGCGTCAGATATTAAGTGGATGATAGATAACTGGATAGCTAGATAGATAGCGAGATAGATAGATAGATAGATGGATGGATACATAGATAGATAGATAGATAGATCGATAGATAGATGTAGTATTATAATAGATAGATAGATAGATGTAGTATTATAATAGTTAAATATCTACATAAGCACAACATAGCAGAGCACTTAAAGCAAACTAGAAAGACATACAAGCAGGATAAGGGGTCGATTACAATGTCGTTTGGAAACCATTCCGACCAAATCGGTTTCAGAATGGTTTCCAACTGAATGGATTCTGGGAGTCCGTCCGAACAATTACGATGGTTCCCAACACCATTCGGTCGGACTCCCATTGACTTCAGTGTTCTGACCGAATACACAGGCTGCCATTGAAGAAAGGGGTGGTTGGGGAAAATCGGCCACCATAATGTGCCTGCCACACTGTGCATGGTTGAAAAGGGGGGACCCATGGGTACCCCCACGGGCCTGATTTGGATGCCCCGGTTCAAGGGGGCCTGCTACGGCCCCCCAAAGTCAGATTCTGACAGCTGATCCATGTCCAAACAACCGATGTGGAAAGGCCTTATCGCTCGGTCGGAAATGCGGTCCGTAGATCTTTGAGCCAAATTCCTTTTATGTGGTGGTCCTTGATTTATTATGCTTCAATTTACTGTAACAGCTAACTCCTCCATCATCCTGAAGGGTGAATAGCCAAAGGAATCAGTAAAGCTGTATTATGTGGGTATAAAGTTGCTAAATATATACTATTGTTTTTCAGTTTTCTAATGCTGTTTCTTCCTGCTTTCTCTTGCAGTGGAAAGAGCACTCTGCACATCAAGGTCGATGTTTTCACTGATGTTTTATGTACCAGTGGTGGACTTGCGGTGACAATAAGCTATAGAAAACTAAAATAAATTAATAATATAAGTAATTTAGTGGTGGAGCTCATATAAATCAAGGTGCTGTAGTTTAATATGTCTTGGAGAGAGACATGGAGTTCATTGTGAGTTAAAGCAATTTTGGGGTGTGCAAGTAAGTATTAATTTAGGTACAGTAGTTAACTTGATATCATTTTATTTAGTAAAACTACTGCTGAGTCTTCATTAGAGCACAGTCTTTGCTGGCTTCTCCAGTTCATCTTTAGAGTTGTGGAATATATTAAAGGTGAATGATGTCAGATGTTTTTCCAGACTGATTCCAGGGGAAGTAATTGAGAGAAGCAATCATTTGCATGGGCAGGGTTGTCTGCAGGGTGGGTTGTTCATTGTAGACTGCGGGAGGAATGTAGGATAATTGGAGGGTGAAAATAAAAGTAACGTGCTTTTTTCCCATAGGAGTCCTATCTGTGGGAGGTTTCCCAATGACTGTGGGTGTGTATCCATTCTTGCAAGACAATATATTTTGAAACGACAGATTCTGGGTCCTCCATTTATTATTTTAGAAGAAACCATGTTTGTAAGTCAAACATCAGAGAATGTTAACTTTGTCAATACCATTTCCTTCTAACTTGAAATTAACACTTTTCTAATTTCTAATTAAACTTTTGTACTACTATAATAGAACAATCAGTGAAGCAAGAAAGTGGCTCTGGTAAGAGAAAGAAACCAGAAGGAGTTCCAGTGACACTTCAAAGAACGATGTGCCTTATCTAAAGTGGGGCAGTTGTGTGACATCTGCCAAAATGTGAAAAATGTCCCATTCACTGTATTAAGAACGTTTTGATGTAAATTGTACGCTAAATATGATAGATGGGACATCGATCCCTTTTTTGTGGTTTTCATGCTCTGCTAAACTCTAAACCAGCATTGGCAAATCCAAGAGTTTCGGGGTTGACTGCCAGCCTTTCGACTTTGGCAATTCTTGATTGTTCTGTCAGGGCTTTTGCGAAACATTCTTGTTGGGGAAGCTGTCATGTCCGCATCAATTTAAAAAAACATTGAGTAAAAGAAAAACATTGTTTTTAAATAAAAAAAGGTACACATTCCTATAGTAGTCCCTGCCACTAAAGTAGTAGTAGATGTAGTGCAACTAAAGGGAACTGATTTGTGTGCGGACCATCTTTTGCTTGTTAAGGGGAAGCATGTGGTAACTTACTTTAAAGTCAGACAACAGCTGAAGTGGACTGTGTGTGAAAGAAAAATTTGAATGACACAACAAAGGATTTATTAATAAAGTCTGGCTAAAACCCCTATAAGTAACTATGTTATAAATATAATTTCAGTGAAATCAAAAGTTCAAATTAACAACTGAACTGACAAAAACAATCAATCTGGTGTCACTTAGTATTACAAATAGATAGAGAAGAAAGAAAAGATAGATAAATAGAGAGGCTTGCAAAACAGATAGAGAGACGACAAGGGTTGGATAGATAACTGGATTAATAGCTAGATAGATAGATAGATAGATAGATAGATAGATTGATAGATAGTAGTAATATAATAGTTAAATATCTACAGAAGCACAACATACAAGAGCACTGAAAGCAAACTAGAAAGACATACAAGCAGGATATACAGACTAAGGGGTCGATTACGATGTCGTTCGGAAACCATTCTGATCGAATCGGTTCCGGAATGGTTTCCGACCGAATCAGATTATGAGAGTCCATCCAAACAATTACGATGGTTCCCAACACCGTTCGGTCGGACTCCCATTGACTTCAGTGTTCCAACCGAATACACAGGCTCCCATTGAAGAAAGGGGTGGTTGGGGGAAATCGTGCACCCTGTTGCGGGCACCCCAAGATGCCTGCCACACTGTGCATGGTTGAAAGGGGGGACCCATGGGTACCCCCACGGGCCCGATTCGGAGGCCCCCGGGTGACAGGGGGCCTGTTACAGGCCCCCAAATTCAGATTCCGACAGCCGATCCGGAACAACCTATTCGGAAAGGCCTTATCGCTCGGTTGGAAACGCGGACAGTAGACCTGTACGAGTCGGCTCCGAATGACTCAGTTACTTCGCATGCCGTTCGGAACCGAGTCGGACAGTCCGAATGGTTTCCGAACATCATAATCGGTCATTCGGAAATGTTTCTGAGTCGGTCGGAAACAAGGCTTCCGAGTCAGATTCGAATTAATCGAATGCTGTTCGGAGCCTTTCCGAACGACATTGTAATCGACCCCATAATTGGTTTACAAGTATAGCTGTAGTCCTCAATTAAAATACATACAGGTGTGCAGTTATAAATGCATTTCATTGAGTGCATTCTAAAAAAAGAATTACTCTATAAAGAATAGATTCAAATCGACACAAACTTGTATACTTTGAAATAGCAGCAATTAGATAAACAAGCATTAGCAATGCCAATAGGTCTAGCTTATGAATACACTGTTAAGCCATTCCTAAAAATCAGTGTACGTTAATGACTGCCTCACCCCCATCTGTGCTGCTGCCAACAAAATATCATACATTATCTCGTTTTCTAAGGCACTTTCATAACATTACAATGTCATATGTGTACCCCTGAAAGTTCAACCTCAGGCAGCTGGAAGAATAAACAAAATGATCACAGCTGTGTGGAAGGCAAGCACTATTTCTGTGGGCGCACACAACTTATGCCCATTTGAAATATGTACTCCTGGCTCCCAACATGTGGGCAGAGCCAAATCCTCTCTCTAGTGTTGCTCACATAATTGTCTGGCGACATCTGCACTGTCAAGCCAGACCATAAAAAGGCAGCTCCAAAAGGAATTTACATCATAATTAGCAGGAGGCAGGAACTGATAAAGCTGGAATGTGTCCTGTGCTGTGCAGAGCTGGTAGAAAGCATCCTGTTATCACATCAGGCTCTAAACACAAAGGCAACACTAAAGTAGTAGTTAAGTACACACAAAATCACTGGCACTGAAGGGAAGTACTTGTTGTGTAGATGTGCTCCTTGTGAAAGAGCACAATACAGTCCCTCATAGGGAAGTTAGCCAGTGGTTGACGTAGGCTGACCAACTGCCCCTTCTTGTATACTGTAGGAGGCGTATGCAAAATGTGAATGACAACTGACCAATGAATGTAGAGAGCTGTCTGGAATCCCCTTTAAGTAAACATATTATAGATATAAATGTTATAAAATCAAAAGGTCTTGGCTAACGCCAGACCTAAAGAAAGCCCTTTGATTTGAATTAATCATTGATAAGCTTTGAGGATGGACCAGTAAACTGAATGGTAATCAAAATGTAGTATTATGTAAGTCTTGAATTCTGATCTCGAGAAGGCAGGCTCAGTTAAATTGAGTGCCATAAATTAGGTAAAAGTAACATCGACTATCAAAAGGGCAGGAAATTCGGTCTGAGAACGTCGCACACCTTGTTTAGAGCTCCTGCAACTCATTCTTCAGCCTGGCATTGATTATTCAAAAATAAGTTAAAAAAAATCATGCTATTAATGATTCTTCCACCTGTGAAATACAAATCAGTGCATTTGAATGGACTTCTCTTTTTAGAGGTCACTGTTCTATCTATGCAGCTATATTTTACACAGCATCCAGGTCAGCAAACTCGTGAAAAACATTCATCTTCTGTTGTCTCAAATTGAATTGAATATGTGCACTCAGGATGCCTCAACTTGGAGTTGTATAAAAAAGTTAAAATTGAAAATTATTATTCGTATATATTTGCACTACCTAGAAATCACAGCCTAACCTTGAGGGAATAGAGTGTGGTCAATGAGCAGCATAACACGTATCATTTTTACGAAGTCTTAGTCTAAATGTTGTATTGGTAAAATCAATTAAATTAATTATTTTTTCTAACTTTAACTTTACCATGAACACATATCAGAGGCATAAAATCACGACATGTTCTATTGTTGCATATTACTGAATGCAAAATTGGATGCTAAGCATATGTACGTTCGTGTATGTACTGTAAATTGCACTTTTTAATGTACAATTTAACTGCCTTTCACATTTCTGTGTAATTTATTTCAAGTAAAGAGGTCCTCTTCCCATATGAACACGGTTCAAGCAGCTAATGGTTAAAGACGTCTCCTAATGCAACACATTCGTGGTGTGTTTTGTACAGTAAGCAAAATATCCTGAAGGCAATTAAGGCTGTCCCATTAGGAAGTGACAATCTTTTAAAGGGCAGGCTGGCATTTCGTTGTTTTGCTATTTAACAAAAACAAATTATTCAGAAGAGGCTTGTGCTCTATTTTGACAACTTGTGTTTATGCTTTAAAGTAGCGATGTCTGGCGCAACCTTAAGGCTGAGCACTCCCTGCAGTGTAACCAGCATCTATTATTTATTTACCACATGGAGCACTAGTGACCTGATTTGGAATTTGGTGGCCTAGCGGACAACTCTCTACATTGTCAGGATCCACTGTCATGGGGGTTCCTGTCACCATAGGAAATGTTGGATGGATGATACCATCAGTTATGATGGCCGGCCGTCAAAATTTTAAACAGTTTTTTGTTTATCAAAAACAAACTCCCAAAGTGGGGGTTTATTTTTGAAAAACAAAAAACAGATGACTCAGACAACCTGGGGTGATGGACATGAAAAAGAAGACTTTATACTATCCGCACTAAGGGGCCTATTACGATGTCGGGCCGACGATACCGTCTCGGAACCAGTACCGACCGGCTTATCATGATGCGACCTGTTTGGTCGCATACTCCCATTGCTCTGTGGGAGTTCGTGTCATGGCCATTAAACCACCATAACACAAGCTCCCATAGAGGAATGGGAGTCTGTGTTTACCTCTGCACCGTGTGGCAGGCACCTCAGGGTGCCTGCCACACGGTGCAGGGATGAACAGAAGGGCACCATAAGTGCCTCCTCAGCCCCCAACCGGAGACTGCCTAGGCAAGGGGGCACTGCTAGGGGCCCCCATACTCGCTCTCTGACAGGCTTTCCATGTCAGAAATCCCAACAGTACCGTAATCCCAAGGGCGGAAAGTCCAACCTTTGGGGCTACGGGCCAGACTCCAACTGGCTGATGAGCTCCTTGAGCCCGTCGGAAGCCAGACAGAATGACCAGCTGGTTTAATTTCCGACTGCCAGCATTGTAATGCGGTGGTCGGAAATTAAACCAAGAGGTGGCCCGGAAATGCTCCGACAGAGGGTCGGAGCCTTTCCGGGTTGTATCGTAATCGGCCCCTTTATAGGGCAAATGGTGTAAAGATCTTCCTCCTATGGCCCCTACTCCGTCAAAGGAGGTATTCAATTGACAGAGCCGGCAGGGGCTTGACAAAACACTTACGGTCCTCCTGATTTAGAGTTTGGTGGAAAGAGGGTAGTCCGGACAGGGTACTCTGTCACATTTGCATTTACCCTGTCCACCAAACTCTGATTCAGGCACTCAGTCTACTGTATGGCTGCAAATCACTGCTTTTAGTGCATTGATTGATTGGAGTTAGTAGTCAGTTTTCGGAATTGGAGGTGAAGCATTGTGGTTTTGCAACAAGTTATAGCACATTACACCAGAGAGTTTCGTAAATGGTATGTATTTAGGTGTCCTCGGGGTTGGTTAAAGGTTGTGTATTTTTGCAAATAGATAATATTAATAGGGCCATTTTCAGGAATTTCATAAACGTGATTTGATTGCTTTTTCAAAAACTAAGAAAGGTTGTTCCACAGGTCCAGGGACCTGTGACCTCGGGTCTGCTTATACATTTATTCAGTTTCATTTTGGCATACAAGTATGAAGAGGCTTGTTTTAATCTTGGACCTTGCAATGGAACAATTTCTCAGTGGGAGAGAGCAGTTGGAAAAATAATCAAAAAAGACGAATGCAATTGAAACTCACCCTAGCCACTCTAGAAATAAAAATATATAATTTCTCACAAAAGTCAACAGAAAGTTTTACTCAAGAGGTTGCTGCGCGAGAAGGGGAGAACAGGCCAATAAACCTTAACACTTACAGAGATATTTAAGGAATAGATAATACTGACAGAGGATTGGGTGAAAATGCACCTGCTGGAAATTAAATGCAGCAGGCATCAGTCAGTTTGAGAGAATGCAGCAATTGTGCTCAAGAAAGTCCTATAAAACTAGGAAAATTAATTGTAACTCCCTTTTCTTTTTTAGTGTTACTGTGTTCTGTAAGATTTCACTTTACATTGGCACAGGCTCTAGTTTACCAACACCCCGGGGTTTTTCACTTCTTAGAAGAGAGGTACCTTACAGGGAGAGGATCTGACACGCCACACATGATCTATCATCAATTTCATACAAGATTTAATCATGGAGAGAAATCTCCTTTATTATAACTATCCGTAGATCCATCATGTGCTGGTATAAGAGGAGAATGTGGAACATGTAAATGGGCAGTTGCGTATTCCAAGCTACATATTTGAAGGTTACAGAAGACAGAGGGGCTGCTGATTTATTATTAAAAATGTTCATTGTAGCTGAGGCTAGGGACTTCATTGTCAAGGGTAAAAGTATCAACAATCTCTGTTTGAGTAATATCTGTCTTAAAACAGAGACTGTCCTTTTCTAACTGTATTGTGTTTTGATATAGTGCTCTTTTTCTAAGTTTCATTACCTCCAGAAATTCATTTAAATTTGCATTGTATTGGTATTTATAGCAGTTTCTGTACATCTTGCGAGGCTTGATGTTCTTACTTAGCTGTGCCTGTATGTCCTGATTGTCCCTCAAGAAGATTAGCTCATGTTTCATAATGTGCTCATTTGGGTTCTTCTGGATGGGGTGGGTCTAATATATTAGGGTGTAAATTCAAAACACCCTATTTTTTACAGGCTTTAGAGGCATTGATACAGATGGATAAACCACAGTGTGTATTCATAGCTACTGATAGGCAAACAAGGGTGTTTAGAGAAACAGCCACAGTCAAATGCCAAGTGAAAAGTTCACTTCTTTGGTACAAAAGCAGAAACTCAAAACTAGGAGAGTAACTGTTTCTGTGGTGAATTATTACCTGTCTTTGGAAATGCAACTTTATATCAATTAGTAATATGGCAGGGGGTTGTTTGCTAGAGAAAGGCCTACCAATTAAGCAGCTTCTTTAATGAGATCATTAGCTCCCTTTGTGATATAATTAAATTGTAGCATCAGATTGTATGACTTCGTATTTTGTTCAATGTTTCTTTTATTTCACTTTATAAAGATGCCCTGGAAGTTTTTTGCCACATTTTTCCACAAGGAAAATTTAGCTACTTTTCATTTTTGTTTTTACTATTATAACTTATTCATATGTGTGTTTGGTTGTTTTTTAAGGTTAAAACTTTCTTTACTTCACGTTGTTTTTGCTATTTACTTTTACCAATTAACTCAATTAAATATGGTTCAATTTGACATAACGCATTTACCTACTTTCATATTAAGACCAATGGGTTTATTGAGAGTTGAACAGAGTAGGAGGACTTTCGGAAACCGGTGATGCTCACCTTTCCCACCTAACTTATAGTTCCTGTGCTCTACTTCGATTCGAAATAAGCGCTGGATATTTCAACTATGAAGCCTCTGCCAGCATTGCCATCAGAAACTTCTGACCTGGCACATCATCTGTTTGATGGCCGTCAGGTCACAGGGACAGTTGATCTGCCCTATTCAGGTGGGGAAATGACTCAGTGTCCCTCGGGCACAAAAAGAAAACTCCCCAGGCATTGGGGACATTGATATATATATTTTTTTTAATGAACTTTTGTTTTGAAAGTTGATTCTTGAACAACAAAAAGTGAGAGCATCAGAACATGGCGCCTACTACAGAGGCAAATCCATTAAAGGCAGAGAGATTTCTGCCTACTTGTAGGTAATCCCTAAGAATGGTGGGGCGTGGTCAAGGAGGCCAATATGGAGGTCGAGCTTTAGTGCAGCTCCAACCACCCAACTGCAATCACTCTCTGTGAGGCTACAACCCCAGCATTACACGCATCCATCATCACCGTCAGGAAGCCATTGAAATGACCTAGTCAGTACTGCCTGGTTGTGATTAGACTACCAGGGCAGACCACCTCAGGGACTCCGTGCTGGGTGCTCCCAACTGCAGGTGCTGCCTCATGGCAAGTGGGTCATGGGGCTGAATCACATTTATGCTGATGTGATCTTGCCTCTTCGGTTGGCGCCTGACCCCGGGGACACAACTGCTTTGAGGCGGGGGAAGGGGGTATGCCCCCAACGGATGCGCTTCTTGTGCTGCCCTGTGGCAAGCATGCCTGTACCCGACGTACGTCCCTGCTATTGATCTGGCTGAAGACCACCCGACAGTGGGGCGCAGAACCCCCCCCCCCACCTTCCTCAGCCAAAACCAGGATGGACCAATATACTGTTCCCAAGTTGGGTGCTGGAGAAGCTGCGGGAGACCTGAAATTCCAAACAACATCTCAATCAACGTCGGGCCTCACTGTGATCCTCAAGGCAATATAGGACTCATGAGAGGTGGTCGAGAACAAGGTTGACGGCCTCCGGATAAATCTCTTACTGTTGGTGCAAGACCTGCACAAGATAGCAAACAGAGAGACTGAAGTGGTGACGTGAATGTCTATGACCGAAGATGAAGTGATCACTCTCAAATGCCAAGTGTCCAAGTTGATGACCTCAGTTGCTCGACAAGAGGATGGAAGATGCTGAGAATCACCCCCGGGGTAACAATTTCTACCTAGTGGACATTCCTGAAAACTTTGATAATCAGGCACTGGCTGCAACCCTTGAAACCTGGTTCAATTCCTGGGTCCCAGTTGACAAACTTTCCAATATCTTTGTCATTGAGAGGGCACATTGATCCCTTGCTCCCAAGCCTCCGGCTGAGGCCGCACCTTGCCGGGTGGTATTGAGGATCCTGAACTTCCATGACCGAGACACTATCTTACGTGAGGCCCACAAACAACCTGATTACAGGCACCATAACTCCGAAATAGTGAACTTTCCAGATAACACCAGGGTGGTGCAGCAGAAGCGATAACCCTTCGAAGAGGTAAAGCAGAAACTTCATGCCCTCAACCTCCCCTACATTCTCTTTTGCCCAGTCCTCCTTAAAGTCATCTTCCAGTCCTCTTCGAAGAGGTAAAGCAGAATCTTCATGCCCTCAACCTCCGCTGCATGCTCCTTTTTCCAGTCCTCCTTAAAGACATATTCCAGTCCTCTACATATTTCTTTGACAGCCTGGAACAGGCCTGGAAATGGGCCACAGAGAAATGAACACTACGGCCCTTGCACTAGGAGCAGCAACGGAACAAGGGTTCACAGGGTTTCAGTCACCACTCCCAGCATGTAGATTTGGAAAGAAGCGATCCCAATCCTGGAAATCAGGGGCCGTCCAACATGAGTCAACCGAGTGACTGGATGCCCCCCTGGCAGAGAAGGCAGGGGTCATGGTGGCACCAGACCTAAACTTTACGGCTACTCACAGCTCTCCGACTTACTGGACGATGTCCCACCCTCATCGGGGTGACCCCTCTGAAATCTGACTGACTATATACAGTGGATGAAGTGACCTGAGATGGCGCAGGGCCATGCATAGATGTCTGTAGGAGTGCCACAAGACCAGTTACATGCTTAGGTATGGGAGGAGCTGAAACAACCCACCTTATGTGACTCTCTAATGTAGCAGTTATAAATGTGTTAAATGTTATATCACTGTGCACACCATTGTGGATGACTACATTCAATGTCTCTACCTTATATGCGCTGTCAGGCATATTATCCATCTTGGAGGTGTGAACACTGCATTCTGATTTCCCCCCTAAGTTACCTTTCTAGTATTTTTCTTTGACTCACTATGTTCTGGATAAGGGCGACAGATGCTTCATGGGAAGAAGGATGGGGTGAGGGGAGTTGGGAGGAGTCTTGTTGATGTTAAGGGGAATGCTCTTTTGCGTGAATAATGACTTTTCCTTTGAGGTTTTTACTCAGCGAGCCTTCCAATGTTGCGCTATAGGCTTTCAGATCTGCGGGTGGGGACCCTGCCTTATGGATGGTAGCTCCTGCCCATGGCAGGCCCCTACATGCTTCTCTATCACCGCACTGTTTTTCCACATGATCACAATACTCTCTTGGAATACTAATGGTGTTCTGGACCACATTCAAAGGTTGGTTGTATTGCATTACATCAAGAGGTACAAGCTGAATGTAGTACTACTGCAAGAAACCCATCTGCTCGGGACACAGTGCTCCTTCCTCTGTCGATTTGGGTATGACAGGGTTTTTCTTTTAGGCTTTGCTAGAGGCTCCAGGGGGAGGGCCCTTCTTCTACATAGGTCCTTCCATTGACAGTAACTTGGGTGCACTGAGACCCCCAGTAGAGATACATTGAGATCGAGGGCTGCGTGTCCGCCGGACAGTATAACTTTATTTCTTGTTATGCCCCTCTGCAACTGTTGCAGCCCACCCTCCAGACACTGCAAGGTTTGCTGGTGACACCCCCCCGGGGACTACCCTGGGAGGAGGAGATTTTAACACTGTCCCTGACCAGGAGTGGTATACCTCCGCTGACCCCCACCTTAGCAGGAGGGCCCGCTCGGCGTCTCTTTCGACTTGGGCTGATTCTATGGGCCTATGCGACATGTGGCATTCCTGGCACCCCTCGGCGCAGGCATACACACATCGATCAGCAGCCCACAATACAGAGGCCCGGATCGATTTGCTGTGGCTGCTTGCGACGGACATCCTTGCACTGCGCTCTCCAAATCTGACCACGCACCCTTCCTGGCAGAATGGGGAACCCAACCACAGATGCAGCATCTCATCTGGCGCCTTAGTGTATGGTACTGGAAGACCCCTGAATGTTTCTCTTTCATAGCGGTAGTAGTCCAGGCCTTTTCCCAAACCAACAATGGCTTGGTGTCATCAAAGAAGACGTTCTGGGCAGAGTGCAAACTAGGTCTGGGCGGTAAATTCCGTTCCGCTCGCGGAATTTGCGGAATTTGGGTAATTTCGCGTTCCGCGAAGAACGCGGAATTACCAAAAATTCAGCGATCCGCGGCTTCGCAGAATTTTTTGCTTGTTTGCGCTTTCAAAATGCGTGTTCGCGAGATATTTCTCCCCGAGCACGCAAACAGCGTTCGCGAACAGGAAAAAAGCATTGCGAACGGGCGGAACAAGCAATTCCGCGTGTTTGCGGAACTTTTGCATGCTTGCGGAGATTTTTTTACCGTTTCGCGGAGCTTTGCGTAGCGCGACTATGCAAAGTCCGCCCACCCCTAGTGCAAACCCTCGATGTGGGTACTGATTAATGGATATGTCTGATGACAGAAATCATTGCAGCAAGAGCGGGTGACCGACCTGGACATTAAGATACATAATACGGAATGCCGATCCAGCAGCCCGACTCGGGAGAGACACAGCGCTTCTTGGAACTTGTGTGAACTGAATTGAGTTAGGTTTCTCTTGAGGAGGCAAAGCAGTGCTGGAGGGTCTCAACTCAAAGAGTCTACGAGTCGGGGGACAAATCTAGCAAATTACTGTACTGGCAGGCGACTCGAAATGTTTCCACCAGGGTGGTACCAGCCATTAGAGATCTGACAGTTGAACTCCAAGAGGAGTTGACGGTAATCACCCAAGTTTTTGTGGCATTCTATCAAGAGCTTTACGCACAAAGTTCAGTACCTCCCTTGGAGACAGAGAAACCTATTCTCCGCGACAACCCTCTGCCCTCCATTCTGCACTCCCTGGCCCAGGAATTGGACTAGCCCTTAACGGAGGAAGAAATAGATCTAGCCATATCTGGACTCCAATCAGGGAAGACCTCCAGACCTGATGGGTACCCCATTGAATACTAGAAGAGATTCTGCTCCATTATAACACCCCACTTACTGAACGTCTATGGAAAGGTAATGCAGCAAGGTTCATTTCCTGCTGAACTAAACTGTGCCACCATTGTTGACATCCCTACGGAGGGCATGTCTCCAGACCAATGTGCTTCCAACTGTCTGATCTTGCTCATCAATGAGGATATTAAAATATTTGCCAAAATTCTGGTCACATGCCTGACCCATATTCGAACCCATCTTAATTCACCCTGACCAATGTGGGTTCATGCTGGGTAGAAGCACACATCACTGCATTCGGCGGGTGCAGGTGGCACTCTCCCAGGCACAAGGGGTTGAGGGCAATCTAGCCTTCCTCCTGGTTGACTTTTTGAAAGCCTTTGACACGGTCTCGTGGGAGTTCCTAGAGGTAGTTCTGATGCAAGCAGGCCTGGGAACAACATTTCGAAGAATGGTCGATCTCCTAAATCACAATCCAATGGGTCAGGTCTGTGTGAATGGCATACTATCCGCCCCTTTCCCAATCCAGCGGGGGACACGTCAGGGATGCCCACTTTCCCAACTATTATTCGCCTTAGCCATCGAGCCACTGGTGTGCTTTATTCGCTTTGATGCACGGGTGCTGGGATGGAGATGGGGAGAGGGTTCAAAGATCAGGTGGTACTTTATGCAGACAATGTCCTGCTATTCCTCGGAGACCCCCCGACCTCTGGCTCATGATGCCTGGAGATTCTTCATCTTTATGGAGAAGCCTCCGATCTACATATTCATTCAACCAAATTGTCCTGGTAGAGGTGAGGAGGGATGCTGAGGGTCGATTCTGGTGTCCAAATATCCCTCTGCAACACAACTCGTTTAAATATTTGGGGATTCACATATCCCATCTTCCAGATTAGGCCTGAAAGCTTAGCTTCCGAGGCCTGGCCTCATCCCTCGCCCGAGACTTAAACCGCTGGAAGGGACTGCCCTTAAACCGTTGGGGTGCAGTATGGTCTTTAAAATGATGTGTCTCCCCCCCTAACCTATATGTATTCATGAATTTCTCATACCCCATACCCAGATAGTGGTTCTGATTCCTGGCCGCCAAACTAACCTCCTTCATCTGGACTGGAGGACGCCACAGAGTGGCTTTTAACTCGGCACTAAAGTCATCATTTGACAGGGTGCTGGGGGTCTCCGATAGGTATGCCTACTATTTAGCCACACAGTTGGTGCCCATTAACGATTGGCTTACAGGAGGATGGGATGACCTGGCATACCACCTAGAACTTCACGTAGAGGGATTTGAGGGACTGCTGGTCCAACTATATGGGAGACCTGTGTCTCAAGGGATACCCTCATGCACCCGAGTTGTGCTAAACTGCTGGAGAGTGGCTTTGCGCTGGATACGGTGGGACCGCAGGTTGACATGGCTCACTCCCCTGAGGCGGGGCACGTGGCTTCAGCAACTCTATGCCCCGAAGGGGTTCCACCAGTGGGACAGCATAGGTATCACATACTTTGGAGATATTTTCAAAGAGAATGATCAAATGTCTTTCCAGGAATTAAAAGAACAGTATGTCCTGGCAAACACGCAATTCGTTAGTTTTCTTCAGGTGTGGCATGCTTTGGGGAGCATCTCCCCCCTGACACCCAGCTCCCATAATATAGCCCCCTTGAGGCAAATATACTAATGGGGCAGTTTAGAAAGAGAGCAGTAATCAAGATCCATCGCTCCTTGATTATTCATGCCCCAGATGGCTTTGACTCCCTTTGACAGCGACGGGTTGGATGGGTAGGCGACCTAGATGATGATGATTGGAGAGAGGCATGCCTGGCCCCCAGGGAACTGGCAATATCTGCGCACCTGCGTATGGTACAGGTAAACTACTTGCACATGACCTATCTATCTCCATCATGCATACAGCGGATGTTCCCTGACGCCCAACCTATATGTGCGTGCTGTAGACTCCCAGCTGATGATCTCTTCTACATAGCATGGAACTGCCCCGGGTTGAGACTCTTCTAGGATGGGGTGGAGCGGGAGAGCGCAGAGGTCCTGGGTCACTTGATTGAGTTAACTCTCAAGATAGCATTGCTGGGACTGGTGGAGGAGCTGGGAGGCCCCCGTGCTGAGCGACTTTTCATAGGTGTGGCCTGCTTAGTGGCCAAATGATACATCACTCGTTTGTGGAAGCAGCCTACACCTCCCTCGCTATCAACCTGGTGCACTGGAGTCGGCTGGTGTGCACAGCAAGAAAAGTCCATATTTGAAGCCCGTGGATGTCCTCAAAAGCATGAGAAGGTCTAGGAGAAATGGTGGGCTTACCACGGACTATCTCTATGAGTGCGTTGACCCCTGCGTGAGCCGCTATTTAGGTTATTGCAGATCTGTACAGCCAGATTTTCTTTTTTTCTCCTTTTCTAATATCTGTAATGTATGGATGATGCTCGCTGTATCTATAAACGAAATGAAGTTGGTTGTTAAAAACAAAAAAATGGTGGGCAGTCTTTCCAGTAGGAAGGCAAAGGTGATAGCCTTCTCTAACCTAGCAGTGTTGGGGATAGTCTGCAGAACCTTCAATGACCCCATCAGTCACTAACTTGGAAGTTGCAGACAAAAGTCTACAATAGACAGAGAGATCCCTTTCAAATTATTCACACTTCATCAACACAGGTTCTTACAAATCTTCACCATTAGGAACAAATGAGAGGGAGTATGAGTCTCTGCCCTCTCACTTCACTTTTTATTAACTACCTTGCAATTCTGATGGATATGCATTATAAACACAGATATGACTACCATATGTAGGAAGGCATATGACACTGCAGGTCCGTTTCAAGAACAGTTAATCTCACGTTCATGTGAACGCATAGATGAAAATCAACAGCTTAACATGCAAGTGTTCAAAGACTAAGGGGCACATGCATCAACATAAGGAATTGCGATTCCTAAATAGTGATTTTTAAGGAATCGCTATTTATGAATCGCAATTCCTTATGCATGTAGGAATCGCAAAATAAATTGCGATTCCTGCACATTACCTAATAGCGATTAGCAAATTGCGAATCGCTATTAGGTAATGTCACTCCATTCATTCCTATGGGCCTATAGGCCCATAGGACTGAATGGGAATGCATTCGCAAATTGCGAATGCAATTGCAAGGGTGCCAGGGGGCCTAAGGCCCCCCTGATGCAACCCCCCCAAAAGGTTAAGTGTGCACATATGGCGCACACACATGCCCGAAGGGCATGTGTGTGGGCCACATGTCACTTTGAAAAATGCACTTTTGTGCATTTTTCAAAGAATTTGCAAATTACCATCAATTGAAGCTGATGGTAATTAGCATTTCCTAAATGCAAAGTCGCATTTAGGAAAGGCTTGATGCATCTCAAATAGGGAATCACAATTTGCGATTCCCTAAATGCATTCTCAATTTAGGTAATCGGAATAAATTGTGATTACCTATATTGCGAATGCAAAAAGGTACATGCATCGGAAAAGTCCTTTTTCCAGTCGCAAACTGGCCGATTCTGCGAATCGGCCCGTTTGCGACCGGAAAAAAGCTTGATGCACGTGGCCCTAAACCTTTTATGTACACGGCCTGCTTAGTTTGGTCCACCCACAACCCCACTCCAACCAGCCAGAAACCAAGGTTTCATCTTTGTTACCAACTTCTTTTATTCTCTGTTTATACTCAGTGAAGCAAGTAACAAAATTAAGGGGCATATTAGCAAGGGCACTATCGCCGCTTTAGCGGCACTTTTTGCCGCTAAAGCGGCGTTATTCTTATCGCCCTATCAGCAAACTGTCTCTAACAGCAGTTAGAGACAGTTTTCAGGCATTAGCGCCCGTGTTTTACCGCTTTGCATGTCAGCGATATTTATCGCTAATGACATGCAAAGTGGGCGTTCCCGATGAACAAACCTGGGAAACACCCGCTAACAGGCCTATCGCCTATTAGCAAGGTGGCCATGGCCCCAGTTAGCGACGTGAAAAGTCGCGCTAACCGGGGTCATCGCTATTTATTTAACACCTGCAATTAGCAGGTGTTAGCCATATCTAACATGGGGGGTGGATTATGCTGATACGACCACAGGGTCGTATCAGCAAGGTCATCGCCGTTTTCCATGAAACATCGCTGGAAAACCAGCGATGTTTCATGGAAAACACCGCTATGGCTGGAATAATTATCGCCATAGCGCTAAATGTCGCTAATACAGCGTTAGCATGGCAAATTATTCCGACGATAGCCGGCGATAAAAAAGTGCTCGTTAAACACGCTTTGCGATGTTTAGCGCACTTTTTAGATAATATGCCCCTTAATTTCTAATCCAAAAAGCAAAAGTTATAAAACGTCTACGCCCACTTTCTTAAATAAAACATCTAATCAGAGCAATGGCATCATCCAAACTGGAATTATATAATTTAGCCTATCCTGAGACTGAAAAAACAACGTAGCAAGCTACAGGGAGTAAAAAAAAAACTTTAGCACAATCTTCATTGTAACTGCCCCCATCACCATGCAGCAAATCAACACCATAGGCTGCCAAATGTATAGCGAATATAAACCAAAGTTATTTGTATTAGGCACAATACTTTCGGAGAACTGAACTAACCAATGATCTGTTTAAAATCACCCTCTAATGTCAAATGCAGGGTCTTTTGTGCAAGTGTGCACGTGCATTTCACATATAAAATGGAGTTACCTCATGGTGATTGTATTTACTGGGTGTGGTAAATATCTCACTCCCTCCTTCGAGCCCTTTTGTATTATTGGACTTAAAACGTTATGCTCCATTGCCAATGTGTGAGGTTGATTTTTCACTATTCTCTGCAATTAGTACTTGTCAACATTCACTGAGATTGACAGATGTGACCTTTCACTATATCGCTGGACAGCAAGAGTTTATTAATGTTCCACGCTGCTCCATTTTGCTCCGTTTTCTAAATATTATTTGTGCAGAACCTCCAAGCATCCTAGGGCAACTGTCTTTAATCTCTTACGTGTTCCCATCAATAAAATGCGCCAAAGTTGCTCCGAAAAACCCTTTCCACCTCAAAATCATTTTCATCTAAAATGAAAGTTGTTTGACGAACAAACTGGAGCTGAAATGCCTTCCAACAGCACTGTTTCTGTCTTCATTTGACATCATTCACAAATTAATACTCTTGGGCTTGCCTTATTTAAGACCATTTCCTTTTCCTTTTGCAAAATTCCACATCAGTTTGTGACAGTTTTAAACTAGGAGTTTGCTCTGTAAAATATATCGCTCATCTGTGCTAAATTCTGGGGGCATAATATCAAGGAATAGCGATATTTATCGCTAACCGCGCTTAGCGCAAATTTTAACGCCACTATCGCTGGAAAATATCGCTGAGATAACACCCTATTAACAAGGTTTATCTCCATAGCGATAAAATTTCCAGCGATAGCGGCAAAATGTGAGAATATCGCTGGAAAAGCAGCGATATTCTCGCATTAACGCAAGGATGGATTCAGCGTGACAATCCACTTCCTATACTTTAAACAGGTAAGTCATCCTCAGTAGCAGGTGTTAAAATCTAGCGATAAACGCGCTTAGCGCGATTTATTTTATCGCTTCGCCTGCCTTGTTAATAGGGGTTAGTTGTGTTAGCGTCTGTTTTCAGTCGCTTTTAGTGGGGAACGACTACCTTGCATGTCATTAGCGATAATTATCGCTGGCATGCAAGGCGATGGTATAACCGGCCGCTATCGCCTGAAAGCTGTCGCTAATGCCTGTTAGCGACAGCTTGCTGATAGGGCGATAAAATTATCGCCGCTTTAGCGGCAAAAAGTGCCACAGGGGCATATTATCAAGGGCTTTATCGCCGCTTTAGCGGCACTTTTGCCGCTAAAGCGGCGATAATTTTATCGCCCTATCAGCAAGCTGTCGCTAACAGGCGTTAGCGACAGCTTTCAGGCGTTAGCGGCCGGTTATACCATCGCCTTGCATGCCAGCGATAATTATCGCTAATGACATGCAAGGTAGGCGTTCCTCACTAAAAGCGACTGAAAACAGTCGCTAACACAACTAACCCCTATTAACAAGGCAGGCGAAGCGATAAAATAAATCGTGCTAAGCGCGTTTATCGCTAGATTTTAACACCTGCTACTGAGGATGACTTACCTGTTTAAAGTATAGGAGGTGGATTGTCAGGCTGAATCCATCTCATGCGTATGCGAGAATATCGCTGCTTTTCCAGCGATATTCTCACATTTTGCCGCTATCGCTGGAAATTTTATCGCTATGGAGATAAACCTTGTTAATAGGGTGTTATCTCAGCGATATTTTCCAGCGATAGGCGGCGTTAAAAAATTTGCGCTGAGCGCGGTTAGCTGATAAATATCGCTATTCCTTGATAATATGCCCCTGTATTTTTTCATAACCAAGACACGGAATATCGTACACCATTTTTGCTAATGATGAAAACTCATAAAATGGGGTCATAACACTGCGAATTAAGAGGATTGAGAATGCCTTCCGTATGGAAGTGTGGAGAACATTATTACACAGACTGATATTGTCTGTTGGGTAGTTTTGTGCTTATTGCGCCTTTTCAGTAAATTGCCTTTGTCATGCACTGCAGTTGTTACAGTGCACTACTGTGCAGTGCAGCTACTAACATTCTCCTTCGTTCATTCCTTTCTAATCTTTCTTTATGATAATAAATGGGGCATTCTGGGCTCTAGGTGATACTGGAAGGAAGTGATAGAAGACCTGAGCTATTTGAATCCTCCCCTCCTCTCCCTTTAACATAAAGAGTGATCAATCTTTATGGCCAGGTGATGTTATTTGTTCCCCCTGAAGACATTAGGGTTAGGAACTCGTTCCTCCTCTGCATCTCCAGCTCATTTGTCCTGATAACACAGAATGTCCAGGCAAGCAGATTAGAAGCACCGCTGAAGGCTCCATCCATGACCTATCAGGCACGTGCTGAGGAAGCGCTTCCGCCCAGCACCTTCCGATGAACTTAACATCATAATGGATCCACAGGCGAAGTCCCGCGAGACCAGCGTGTCTCTCGGGAGGTCCTTCCCATTCTTCTTTGTGTGATATTTCCTGGAGGTAAATTCCTAAAGAAGCTCGTGCTATGGATTTCAAGTCTAAAAATCAGGTCAGGTTGTAGGGGTGCATATGTTTTTTTTTATAAAGAAATACTTCTGAAAAGCAAGAATGTAAAATGGTAACATTTGCTTTCCTGATCTAATGGTTCTGTACCTTCAGGGATAGAATTGAAAGGTCGCTAGGGGTTTCCTATGCAAAGAGATAATAATGCTGAATGTAAAATTTCAGTCTATTATGTCGATTTTAATGCCTTTCAGTATCATGATTCATGGACATTCGCGAGCGATAATGAAAACCCAACAGGGATATACAAGAGAAGTGTGCCCATAATAAATGCACTTTAGGGACTGAACAACCACTGAGGAGGAATACAAAAGGGATGAACTGATTACAGGCAGCCTTGTTCCCAAGGCCAGAGTAGGGCATGCAGGACCCCATTGTTTTCACCTTTGGCAACTCATCTGTTCTCTTTGCTTCAAGCATTGCTTCCGGTTAGCTGTGCTTGGCTCAAATGTGTGCTATTGTCTTTGGATCTACATCACTGCAATAGTTGCCTGGCCCTCCCTGCCTTAATCTTCCACCTGGGGCTCCCTCTGCTTTTTCACGCTAGTCCCCATGTTAAATGGCTTGTACATTGGTATTCATGTCTTGCTGTTATCCGGATTACTGCACAAGGCTTCAGCCTTTGACTGATCAAAGTGTATTTCTTAATGTCATGTATGGTCACAAAAGGCCCAGTGTTAATGCCCTCACCAAAAAAAGCAGTCCATGGTTATGGAAGTTCAGGTCTTGAAGAAGGGATGTCCATGTGCAACAAAAAAAAACGTACCCTGTTGGGTGAAGTGTCCAGACTGTTTGCACTGCATCAGCACATTGCAATGCACTCAGTTTGGGACAAACTCTTTCGTTCAGGAACCACTCTTGATTATACATTCCACTGTTTGAATGAAGGACTATTAGCAAATGCTTTAGATACTGACAAGAGACTTGGTTAGAGCCTACATCAATCAGAGATGTACTGTGTCTGCATCCCTCATCCAGCTTTTCGTCTTCTCCTAGTCCTCAATATCAATGCTGTTGATGTCTCAAATGACTGCCTGAGAGATTTTACAGATGTTTGCCCAAATGAGTTTCACAAACACTTTGTGTTTTCTTTGATGTGAGGTCTCATCTCTTCATGTGACTTTAGATCCTTTCAGTTTCCTCTGATCATAGTGTCGGGACAGAAAAGTCCTCCACATGTTAATGGACGTGCACCCCTGCCCCGAGTGTCCCAACTGTACTGATATATGGATCCCTAATGCTGATTTTTGTCATAAGCAAACACAGATCGTGCGTGTGCACCATGACATAGGCCAGTCTCACAGACTGCAGTCTTGTTTGACCGAGAGGTGTGCCCAAAGCACCATCCTCATAATGGGGAAAGGATATTGCCTTTACAAGAGTTAAGCAGGACTAGCGCAGTAGTGGAAGCAAACCGTGTAGTAATCAGTAGGATTGAAGAGGTCCTTTTAACTGCTGTGTTGCGCAGTGCATGTGTGGTATACATGCGCTGGGTGTATGTGTGTCTGTGAATGGTACAAAACAGGGATAGTGCAGTAACATGCAGTGCATGTATGTATGTTATATATTTATGTGCTGAGTATATGTGTGCCTGTGAATATTACAATGCATGAAGGATGTAGTGCTGTGCTGTGCGTGCATGTTATATGCATGTGCAGGGTGTGTGTGTACCTGTGAATGGTATGATAGATCACATAGCAGACTCTGGGCTCCATTTTGGGAGACCCAGGGCTGCATGATGAAACATGAGGAAGTAAAGGAATCCCCCCAAACAGATGTGTGTACTGTTGCATTTCTGGAAGCTGGGTGGGACACACTGGAGAGAGGGAGAGCTAGGCTGCCTCATTACACTTCAAAGAATGCTATTTGACTCAGAGAGCTGTTACAAGGAAGGGGTCTAGACACAGCTCAGGAAGGAGATGGGGCTTTTAAAGGAATTATAAAGCGTCGGGCTGAGACACAGGGCTAACCTTTTCATATATGTATCACTGTGGCTGATATCCAGGTGTAAACTCCTAGTCACCCCCATGGCCCATGTTGTAGGGCTATCTGTTTTGGAGCCGCACCTTCTGTGACAGGCTGTTTTCAGGAGGAAGAGAGGGCAGAGGAGAGGGCACTTCAAAAGGAAGTAGAATGGACTATATAGAAAGAAAGCTTAAGACCCCAAAGATTGTCAACTGTCAAGCTGCCAGTCAGGCTGGGCAAGGAGGAGAATCTCTGCAAGACTCATGCCTGTGAACAGGACGGGGGACCAAGCAGTAGCAGCCCGTGGTGGGAGTGCTGCCTGGCGGTGACGTGGGGCGGGGGGTAGTAAAGTACGGAATACGGCCGAATAGAGGTAAGTAAACATATAAATAAATAAAACGAATTTCGTTGCGTGCGCTGCATCGCCAAATGCGATGCAGCGCCCACCACGGGCCGCTACTGGGACCAAGGCCAGCCAGTCTTCCAGCTGAGTGAGGTAACATCACCAATGCAGTCCAAGGCCACCTGCCCTGGATCTTGGAGAGATACAAAAGGGGATGATGGACGGAATGTTTGAGCCAATCAAACACTCACCCCCAGTCAACTGATCTGGGTTTAATCCATCATCATTCTTTAGCTCACTCCACCACCCCAGTTCAGACATGGCCATATGCAAATCAGTCTGACCCTGTGCCTCATGGGAACAGTCCAGCCCGAACTGCCAAGCCATGTCTTCCCTGGACCGGAAACAAGCATCCTAGGACCGGTTTCTGGCATTCCAGTCCCTTGCTCACTTTGCCACTGGATTCAAGCAAGCCTGGCTGATGACGGCTGGAATGCCAGAAACCGGTCCTAGGATGCTTGTTTCCGGTCCAGGGAAGACATGGCTTGGCAGTTCGGGCTGGACTGTTCCCATGAGGCACAGGGTCAGACTGATTTGCATATGGCCATGTCTGAACTGGGGTGGTGGAGTGAGCTAAAGAATGATGATGGATTAAACCCAGATCAGTTGACTGGGGGTGAGTGTTTGATTGGCTCAAACGTTTCGTCCATCATCCCCTTTTGTATCGCTTTGTTCACCCTAAGTTGGCGGGGGTATGCCCAGACATGGGTCCCTTGCTCACTTTGCCACTGGATTCAAGCAAGCCTGGCTGATGACGGCTGGAATGCCAGAAACCGGTCCTAGGATGCTTGTTTCCGGTCCAGGGAAGACATGGCTTGGCAGTTCGGGCTGGACTGTTCCCATGAGGCACAGGGTCAGACTGATTTGCATATGGCCATGTCTGAACTGGGGTGGTGGAGTGAGCTAAAGAATGATGATGGATTAAACCCAGATCAGTTGACTGGGGGTGAGTGTTTGATTGGCTCAAACGTTCCGTCCATCATCCCCTTTTGTATCGCTTTGTTCGCCCTAAGTTGGCGGGGGTATGCCCAGACGTGGGTCCCTTGCTCACTTTGCCACTGGATTCAAGCAAGCCTGGCTGATGACGGCTGCAATGCCAGAAACCGGTCCTAGGATGCTTGTTTCCGGTCCAGGGAAGACATGGCTTGGCAGTTCGGGCTGGACTGTTCCCATGAGGCTCAGGGTCAGACTGATTTGCATATGGCCATGTCTGAACTGGGGTGGTGGAGTGAGCTAAAGAATGATGATGGATTAAACCCAGATCAGTTGACTGGGGGTGAGTGTTTGATTGGCTCAAACGTTCCGTCCATCATCCCCTTTTGTATCGCTGGATCTTGGAGAGCCAGCGCCTGCCTGCTTGCAAAGACCAGTGTGCCCTGGGAGGAAGAGGAGGGCATTGGAGGAAGTGAGGAGCAGTGGAGAAACCGGCTGAGTGGATCTCTTGAGGTGTGAGGAGATGGTTTTTGCATCTATTGGGTCATTGCCCGTGTGCAGGGAAAATGCTGACCCTTGTATGCCAGAGAGGAGGGCCAGCTGTGAAGTGAGCCATGATCGCTGCTGCACCAAATAAGTCAACGCCGGTGTACAGTGAGAAGCCATTGACCCTGTATGCCATGTGGGGCCGACTGAAGAGATTGACGTGCTGAGTGCCTTGTAGCCCATGTGCAGTGGAGAGACGGTGACCCAGGCCACGGGGACCAAGCAAGAAGTGTGACCTGGTCTGGATCGTCATTTGAAAAGAAAGGTCACCATGATGATTGCTACGGACCTGCACCTTGACCGAGGACCAGCGTTAGGACTTTGGCATTTCCCCCCTTCCCATTGTGGAAAGAACTAACAGACCCTACCCAGCTTGGAGGAGTCACAAACAACCTCCAGTCACTGCAGCTGCATGACCACATGTGAGAAACTTGAGGATCGTTGAGAGCAGCCCGCCTGGACCGTGTGCAAAGAACTTACCGCAGACAGCCGCTGCAGCTCCAGTGTCCGCAGAAGCTCCGGTAGCTCCAATCCTGCTGGTAGAGGTAAGAACTTGCTTGTCAGATAGAGCTTCAGCTATGGAACAATACTGACTTTAATGCAGAGTTCAAGTGGGACTTCTGATACTCACCCTACCAGTGGGGCATAACCACTATCACTTGCTTGAGGGCAGTTGGACTCAGGTTTCCACCTAGGAAACACCAGAGTTGTGACCTCAAGGGACTGTGTGTATTGTTTGTGAATGTCGTATTTTACTTTGTAGTTGTAGACTTCTTTTTTCACAAAGCAAGTATTTGACTGGACAATCATTTATTGCTGCTGCGCGTATTTTGAGTTGCAAGCTTGTGTCCCCCTCCCCGCTGGTGTCTTCCCCCTCCGAGAAGCCTTGGAGTGCTCTGCCCATGCTCCCAGTGATAGTCAAGTGCTGAAGGGGTACTTGGCCCAGTTGCTCAGGATCCATAGTAGGTTGAGACATCAGGAGAAAAAAGCCTCAACCCCCTTTGGTTGGGCCTAATAGACCTTGCTTGGCTCATGGTCCTTTGAGCTGGGTTCGAACACACAGCATTACAGAAGATGGAAGCAAAGGAGGTGCTCTTTATATTGAATAATTTCTGTGTGCTTTTAAAATGAATAAGTGCACTATGTGGTCGTCCAGGTAGGGACATTTTAATGATTTTACTTGATTTGTGAAGCTCTGCTTTAAACATGAATAATTCTATCACCAACGTATAGCATTTCTGTTGCAAGTAAGTGCTAAATATGGACTGATGTGCACCGAAGCAATGCAAATCATGGCGTTTTCAACCTTCAAATTCACACTATTAAACATTACGTAGAATCATATATTAGACATCAAGACAATTTTATAGAAAATATGGACCGATGTGTTCACATATGTATACAAACACAATGCAATATACATACATTTCACCTTTTATACTACAAAACATATGAGACTGCAGTTACTACCCACCACAGCAATATATTATACTCAGCAGATGATGCTTTTGTTCTGCTTTTGAGGATTAACATTGTTGCATCTCAATTGTTTATATGATTTCATGAATTCTTTTTATTCATTGTCTAGCAAAATCTATGTTTGTAAGCGAACATAGCTGGCAAATAAATTTTAAAATGCCTAATTTGCCCCCTTTTTAATCGACTTGTCCGTTAGACACATTAGCCTTCAAACATATAGAGGTCCCTTTAAGATGGCAGCTGGATTGTCCAGGGAGGCGGACGAGCCCGCTAGAGTAGGGAAAATGTGATCACCAAGATTTCATTTCCACATGCATACAACATTGGGGCATATTAGCAAGACCCACGTTAAAATTATCGCCGTTTTAGCGGCAGGAAACTGCCGCTAAAACGGCGATAATGGGCTTGCTAATATGCGTTATAGAATTCCAATAGAAGCCCAGGTTAGATGTCCAGGACAGTCTGCCACATGGGGATGTTGTTTGTCAAATTTGGGTATGAGCACAACAATAACTGTTTATTTATTTAATATACATTAGCAATCACTAAGATTTGCAACCCAAGCCGTTCTTTTAGCTTTGGGGGCTCTGAATAGTATGAATTGTCACACTTGTAGGGGTGTGATGGCTAGTAGTTGTGTTTGTACTGTAACTGGCAGCGCTGGCAGGGGCAATGGATGGTGAAAGCTGCCGTGTCCTCCTGCCAAGGGCCCTGGAACTTATTGTTTTACAAATTAACCAGGTGGAAGCCCCAGTGATCAGTGATAACACTAGCCACCACCTACTCAAAAGGACAAGCACTACACTTTGGAAATTATAAGCACATCATGAAAGCCCTCGGCATTCTGCCCTAGTGAGCAAAATGCTTAACCCCCAGCTCAAAACCATCAAGGCAAAGACAGCTCTCCATCGTAAGTGAAAGTGAGCAGCCACTGTGACCATTATGGGCAAAGCAGGTGATGCAGAAGGACAAACACCGTCATTTGGATCTCAATAGTTTAAAAGACAGGACTAAGCTGTATGGCCAAACCTGAAGCAGGATACATTTCATATAACGGTTCATTATGATTGATATGACCAGATATTGAATACAAACAACAACAATCTTCATTAGCATAAATATACAATAGGACAAAAAACTAAATTGAACAATAATAAATATGCAACCATTAAAAACTTTAAAAACAAATAGCAGATATTAAAATATGGTGCAGCCTGTAAGAAGTAATCAATGTGCATGAATGCAAAACAAATGTATGCAAGAAACTCTCTTTGTAGAAAAAGAGATGTTCTGTATTTATATACATAATATATATATATATATATATATATATATATATATATATATATATATATATATATATACATAATATATTTCACAATATATCACAACTGAACAATAGTACAGACTGCACAGTGCTCAAAAATCACATGTAAAAATCAACATTTAGTGCACAATTAAACCCCATGGGTTTTCACACAGTAAGCACCAGAAGAATTTCATTGTGATTTTTAAGGTCTCCATTTTGAATAATCAATAAAACAATCCAAGGTGTGTTGGTGACATTTCAACCCAAAGGTATCGATCTGCTTACTAAATAACTAGTGGGCACATTTGCCAATGTTTTACGTAATGCAGCGCAACAAGGCTCAGCACTTGAAATTGGAACTTAGGGCTAGGTGTACAAAGCATTTTTGCAGTTGCAAAAGGCCGGATTTGCAGAATTGGGCCAGTTGCGACTCCAAAAATGCTTTTTCAAATGTACAAATGGCAAAATGCAATTCAGTAACTTGTTACTGTGTCACAATTTGCATTTGCAATTGAGTATTTAGAAGGTGTGAGTTTATGGCGTCCCTTCCAAATACCAAATCGGAATGGTATGTATTACTGCTAAGCGATCAAATTCCTGCCACAAAACAGTAATACTTAACACTTAAGTTTAGAGTGGTGAAACATTTTTCCAAAAGACCAACTGCCTGCTCTTAAAAAATGAAACTTAAAGGTTTCATTTAAAAATGCATCCTGTTTTCCTTTGACAGAAACGGACTGTATTATTAAAAATTGATTTATTGTAAGTATTCACCGACATGGTGGTTTGCTGGTCGCAGCAGGCCACCATCCCTGTGATGGTGGTGATTCCTAATGGGTCGCAAATTGCGACCTACCTAATTAATATCCATGAGGTGGGTCAATTTGTGACCGACTAGGGATTGCTATTTTGGAACACAAAAGTTCATACATTAAGAATACCGATTCCCAATTAGGAAATCGGTATTCCTAATGTTTCTATAACTGGTCTGAGCTGTATGAAGTTGAAAACTGGTGTTTGTAGTCTCTATTGATCAATCCCATTAATGGATAATGTATTCATATTTTAAAATTTGTAAATCAAAAATTGATACTATTGTTTTGTTTTCATATTGTTTCCATCATTTGAAATTAATCTATTCTTTATTCATGAAATTTTTGAAGCTATCAAGAATTCACAAAAAGGTGTGGATTAGTGTTTTTCCATTAGCTTCTATTCATTAGCCTTTTTTTCTCTGTAATTTAACATACAGACCTGGAAGGCTGCTGGTAACGGGGCTTGTGGCACTGCAACATTTTGGGGGGTAGTTTAAATTTAGTATAAATAGCTGGCTCAAAATGACGTGACACGTGAACATGACGGACATTAACTGATTTGCTGGTAGAGAACTATTGATTCTCCTTGTGAATTTTAGATTCCTAGAGTGCGGTTGATAAGGATTGATTTTCTTCTTTTCTTCTTTTTTTTAGGTTCCAAGCTTATTTTTCCTTGCTGCTTTTTATTTAATCTTGAAAGCCTTCTTGTGGGATAGAGCTATAGTACTGTAGATGTAGAGAAACTGTATAATAATATGAAGCTATGCAATTGAACACAATATGTACTGATATATTTTTGGAGAGTGTTCATCATACTTTAGATCATATTACAAAGAAGGATTTAAAAAAAAAAATGTTTTATTAGTCCTCATACCACCATAGTTTGCAATGTCTAGCCAACCTGTACCGCCCCAGGCTGTTTGCAATATCTTAATAGTCCTGCATACCAGCCCACCCAGTTTCCTGGTTGCTAGTTCCACGCAGGTGTAATCATAGGACTCCAAAAACATTTTAGGATCTGATGGTACCATTCCAATTTAGCAAATCATCCCATATCTTAGAGTGTGCACTGTTTTGAAGTCCTATGTCCATTTTGCAAATGAATTTTACCACCTGAAGCCATTCCATCCCCAATGGCGGTACAGTGTCTGTCCATTTCTTACATATTTCTCTCCTGGCGAGAAGAATCAAGTAAAACAATAAGGCCTGCCTATTCTTCGATAAAGGTGAAACCGGGTTCTCCTCCACCCCCATCATTACCAGCATTAAACTAATTTTTATATTGGGGCAGAGAATTTCATTTATTACTTTCTCCACAAACGTCCCATAAACCTGCAGTGAGGGGCATTCAAAGAACATGTGCCGATCGTCCGCACTCAGCATTCCACATCTATAGCATCTTGGGGCTACTACGTTTACGAATTTAGCCAGTTTCCTCGGTGTCCAATATAATCTGTTAGCTGTAAAGAAGTGGTTCTTTTTCAGATTTGCTGGCTTAACCACTTTATACAGCAATTTAAAAGAGAGTTCCCACATTCGCTGTGGTTTTGTCAGCTGAATATCACCTGCCCAGATCTCGTATGGTGCTTTCTGCTTCTTTTCTTCTGATATCTCCAGGGTCTGGTACCAGACAGATACTTCTTTCTTTTTCGGGGCCTTATTTTGTATGTCCCTTTCAAAGTCCCAGGTACCTCCTCCAATCTCTCCCCTGTTTGCCTCCCCCCAGGATAACAACTGTAGGTATTTGAACCTTGAGAGGGACCCCCCTGTCTTAGCTGTCAAGATTTCCCATGGGACCACCTCTATCGACACCATAAGATCTCCCAATCGTTCAATCCCTGCTCTCTTTAGAGGAATGCTGAGTTGATCCTGCAAATATTCTGGCGTTCCCGGTGAGTCCCACACTGGTGCTCCATCTGAGTAGTACCCCATTCCCTGTATTTTTCTTATCCCTACCCAAAGGGTGAGTGCTGCCTTTAGTGTCTTTAATCTGACTTTTTTGAAGTATTTTTTTGCACCAAATTTATAAAGGAACCCTTTCCTACCCCACTCCTTGACCATCTCCTCCAACAACCCGCCCCATACCGTGGAACCCGGTGTTCCTAGGAGGGCTCTACAGTTTTTAAACTGAAATGCCATGCAGTATAACCTTAAGTCCGGAAGTGCCAACCCCCCTTCTGCCAATTTTCGTCGTAGTTTTTTCCATGACATCCGTGCCCCCCTAGCTGCCCAGACAAAGCTACCGAACTTGCCCTGTATTTTATCTATCAACCCCATGGGGAAAGCTAGAGGAATACTATTAAAAAGGAATGTCAATTTAGGCAGCAGCACCATTTTTATTAGATTTACTCTACCATAAATTGAAAGTGGGAGATTCTTCCATCTAGAAAGTGTTTTTTCAATATCTTTCATTACCCTTTCCAGATTGTGCTGGGGGATTTTTTCTAATACCTTAATGATACTTATTCCAAGGTATCTAATCTCCCTCTGATCATTTCCCCTCCAATAAGGAACATTCCAACACATTATCCCTGTTTTTTCGTTATTGACTAGATATCCAGAGAAGGCTCCATATTCTTTTGCTAAAATCTCCACCCTGGGAATTGTGACAGCCGGGTCTGCTGTATATATTATAAGGTCATCCGCATATAGTGCGATTTTCTTTTCATATGCGCCTGCCTTAAAGGCAATGACCTGTTCATCCTGACGGAGCATCTGGGCGAAAGGTTCGATATATATATCGAACAATAGTGGAGATATGGGGCACCCCTGTCTCGTTCCTCTTAGTATCAAGAAGCTCTTTGTAAGCACCCCGTTTAGGAGGATCCTTGCTGTCGATCGTTGGTATAGGGCCTTAAGCGTTGTTATGAAAAAAAATGTAAAAAAATGTAAAAAGGGCCCAAACCCCATGATTTCCAGCACTGCCCATAGATAGACCCAGCACACGCGATCAAAAGCCTTGGCGGCGTCCAAGGTGACCGCCGCCAAGGGTATCGACCTTGATATAGCTATGTCGACACAGCCAATCAGCTGCTGGGTCAGCTCATGCAGCTGCCTCCCGGGAATGAAGCCCTTCTGGTCTTCATGTATGAGTTGTGGGGTGATTCTAGCCATCCTCCCTGCTAAAATGCTGACAAAGATCTTATAGTCTGCATTCAGCAGGGATATTGGTCGATACGATTCTACCTTTACGGGATCCTTAGCTGGCTTCAATATCAGGACAATAGTTGCCTCTCTCCATGATTCTGGAACCTGTGTACCCCCCATATATATCAAATTAAACAAATCTTCCCACACAGGCAAAACTTCCTCTATCAGAGTTTTGTAAACTTCTGACGGGAAGGCATCTAATCCAGCCGCCTTACATTTTTTACTCTTTTAATTGCTCCCCTAATCTCTTCCTGTGTTATCGGAGCTTCCATCATTGTTCTCCCATCCTCATTAAGTACCGGGAGACCTATTGTACTAAGCCAACTTTTGAGCTTTAGAGGATCAGAGATAGTGTCCTCCCTATATAGTTGGGAAAACAGTGCCACGACATGCTCTTGCATAGCCTCCCAACTGTCAAGCACCTCCCCTTGATTCCCTCTAAGCTCCTTAATCTCGTTCCTGGTTCTTTCTACTCTAGCCTTCCAGGCCAATAATGCCCCAGTTTTTTCTCCGTACTCAAATTCCTTTTCATTCGCAGCTTGCCATTTTGCATTGCACTTTGTCTCCATCCTTATTTTAAATCTTAATCGAGCCTCCTCTAGCCTTTTTTCGTACCTCTCCCTTTCCTCTCCCACATTCATGGAATGCATAGCATTCTCCAAGGTACCAACTTCTTTTTCTATTTTTATTAGTTCTATTCTTTCTTCTCTACTTTTTGCACATGCAAGACTTTTCAGAACTCCGCGAAGGTAGGCCTTATAGGCATCCCAGACTATCCCTGGGGAGGTGGAATCTTTGTTATTGATGAAGTATTCTACTGTAGCCTTTTTCATAGTAATATCTATTCCTGCTTCCAGCAGGAGGGCACGTTTAAGCATCCATCTCTTGCATGGCTGTGGTCCTAAAGCTTGTAGGGTGATTATTACTGCGGAGTGATCCGAAATATGTGCAGGGAGATGCTCTATCTTTTTGATATTAACCGCAAGAGACCTGTTGATTAAAAAATAATCAAGTCTGGAGAAGTGATTATATTTTTTACTATGGTATGTATATCCCCTCATCTTCCCCTTAAGATATCTCCATACATCTAGATAATCCGTATCTTGTATCATACCCCTCAGCGCATTCCTCATTCTAGGAGTACTAGCACTTTCCCTCCACGTTGATCGGTCTAATACAGGATCCATGAGAACATTAAAATCCCCGCCCACAATTGTGGGTGCGGAAATTTCCGCCACTCTTAGTTCCAGCTCTATGATATGCTGTGGATCATCCTCGTTTGGTCCGTAATACCCGACACATACAAAATCACTATCAGCCCACCTTATTCGTACTAAGACCCATCTCCCTGAGTTATCTGTGCTTGACGCTTTAAGCTCGATCCCACTATCGCTTCTGATTAAGATTGCAACCCCTTTACAACATTGTGCTTGGTCTGAAGCAATATAGTTTTGGACCCAACCATACCTGCCGAACAACTCCTTGCTCTCACTTGCAAGCAAGTGTGTCTCCTGTAGGATCATGATTTGCGCCTGCCTTTCTTCGAAATACTTCATCACTTTCCTCTGCCTAGGTTTTGATCTAAGACTGTTCACATTCCATGTGAGTATATCTATGCTTGGAGCCCTAGCCATAATACTCCCGCGCCTCCTCCACCTTTTCCTGCTTCATCGCCAGTTTACTTGAAATTTCCAACCTATGGGGATCTGAGGATTTTTTTGTTTCTTAACCCACTGCACCCCACCCGTGCCCACACCCCCCCCACCACCAACCCACCCCTCCCACCTCAACCCACCCCGGGGAACCCTCCCTTCCTTTTTAGGCATTATAATGCCTATGGGCGCTCAGTTTCAGGGGGACTTTAATTAACTTATACATTACCAAAGAGCGGTCTCAGAAGTTAGTCACTTGGCAGAATCTCCCTTTTTAATTCTATCTATTAGCGACTCAACATCTTCTATTGTTCGGAGGTTGTACATTTGGTTGTTCCACATGATTCGTAGCATTGCAGGGAATCTTAACTGAACCTTCGCACCCATCTTCTGCAGCTCTTCCATCTTATTTCCCAACTCCCACTGCCTTTGTTCAGTGGCCTTACATAGATCTGACTTAACAAGCAGTGAGTATCCATCCACTGAGTATGGGTCATTTTTTAGGGCCCGACTTAGAATCTCCTCTTTGATGTTGTATGAGAGAAAATTCACTAAGATCTTCCTGGGCTTAGCTCTCTGAGGGTTGCGTCGGAAAGGTTCTCTATGCAATCTTTGAACCTCATATTCGAGGTTTAGTTCTTCCTTGATACAATACAGCACAAATCCTTGGGTCTAAGTCATCTGAACAAACCTGACAAAACAAACACAAAGGCACTGTCACACAACCTACCCGGGGGAAAGATCCCTTCAGGAAGAAATCCCTCACCCACCTATGGTGGCATGCTTCATCATTTGGGATTCTCCTCCCAGAGGAAATACCTAGTTCCTCTGAGGGCTACAACCCCCTCGCTGAGAGAGAGGAGCTCAGGGATGTTTTTCAACTACACTAGTTGGATCTACTAAATCCTCCAAATGAGACTGCTAGTGTGAGTGGGAAAGCAAAAAAAGGAGAAATTTTTGTATATAAAGTGAGTGAAGTGATGTTAAAACTGGCTAGAGAGAACCAAGCAAAAGGCTTTATTCAGGAGTTCTCGCTGTCAGGGTTAAAAAACAGTGCACCTGCGGTATAGATTTAAACCGCACGTGTCAGGTGGAAAATTATGGTCGACATGTTTCAGCCAAAGGGCCCCAATTTGGACCAGGCTTTCTTCAGGACCACTATAGTACTGCTACTAAGTGAAGTGTGTGACACAAAAAATGGAAACTACAAGTTAAACACCCGGAACCAGAAATACTTGCGGTTCCTGTTCAGTAGAAGGTACCCGTACCTAGTGAGAAATGAAATGAAAAACAGTATAGGCCTTTGAACAACAAAACACAAAAGACATTTCAGATAACTAGGCAGGTAAGGAAGAACCCCAGTATCTCCTCCTGCGTATTGCACCACAAAAATGTCAGCACAAAAACAGTGTCATGCTTACCCGTAACGACTGGGTACGTTGCAAACCTCAACCTGGTAACAGCTCAGAGGGGAGGCACCGCTCTATAGAGGAACAATATGTACAGTGTGCTAATGTTAACTAAAAACACACAAAAATCATCAAACGCACGAGCGCGGTTAAAGCATGTAAATGCCAGATCTAATCATAAAAGCACCAGACTCAATGTTGAATCACACTATGTATACCATGATACCACATATCCCCTTGTAAGAATCACACAGGGTGTACTAGTGTGTATCATAATCTGTGATATACTAAAAAGTGTATTAAAAATAGAAACAGCCTCTGTTCAGTATTGATCATCGAAGAGGACTGAACTATCAAATGGAAAAAAATGGAAAAAAATCTTCATTCAGTAGGGAAGAAGAACACCTGTTATGTCTCACAAAAGAAGAAAAGACCTAGTGTATTACTTGGGCATATAATTATACAGCTGCTGGATTACTAAAAAAAGGACCAAGCTAACAACTTAGCCTCTGACATACACGTATGGCATTTTAAATGGTGTCTAAGGTATCTAAATCGCACGCTACACAAACGTGATGTCAGTTAAGAACTGCATAACAGTGAAAGGCAAACGAAAACGCTAAAGAGCCCGGCGCTCACAGAGCCTCCACGCTACCGCTGCCTACCATAAAAATTCAAGTTGGAATGAAGGGGTACTAGCTCATACAGCAGAGAAAGCACGTATAAAGCAAGTGTACGTTGCAGAAAGTATAAGAGCAACCAACAAATCACTTACCTCTCCGTCGGTACCCCAGTCGGGTAGAGTCTATCGAGGGAGGTAAGTGCACCATCAGTTGAGTGCTTCTTAAATACTGAAAAAGAGGCGCGCTATCAAAAGCCAAAACTAATTGGCAAAACCTTTGCGCATGCGCGAAGTCAGCAAACACTATTCCAACGCGCATGTGTGTTACAAGTCAAGGAACCTGAGGAATGTAGTTTTCACGCATTCATAGTCCCCTGTACATGCGTGAGCCTATCTCTAGTGTCCTGATTCCTACAGCACGCGGGTAGTCATGCTCAAAGTATGTTTATCTAAATGTTAATCAAAAATTTAACATTCAATTATATGACAAAGCTCCAAAACAACGTGCCCTCTTCATGCTAAAAGCGCCACTAAGGAGAAAACCTTTGCGCATGCGCGAAGTCAGCAAACACTATTCCAACGCGCATGTGTGTTACAAGTCAAGGAACCTGGGAAAAGTAGTTTTCACGCATTCATAGTCCACTGTACATGCGTGAACCTATCTCTAGCGTCCTGATTCCTACAGCACGCGGGTAGTCATGCTCAAATTTTGTTTATCCAAATGTTAATCAAATAATTTAACATATTTAATTATCTGACAAAGCTCCAAACAACGTGCCCTCTTCATACAGAAAGCGCCACTAAGGAAAAAACCTTATTAGCCAGCAATTAAATACGATCAAAAAGGTTATCCTTAAGATGTAATTGACATAAATACCACAAACCACCGAATATATGCCCAGTGTTGTATCATATTGTTGCCCAAAATTTTTAAAGAGCAACCCATGGAATATCATCATTCAATCCCACCTCAGCTGTGTTGAGCCTGTGTACCCAACGTTGTTCACGCCTAAAGAGATATGTGGAGACATCAGTTAGGTGTACAGGAATGACAGGTTTCTCCAACACTATCCCCTTAAGGTCTTCAGAGGAATGATTCTTTTCTAAATAGTGGCTAGTGAGTTTTGTGACAGTCTTTTTACAACGGATGGTGCTTCTATGTTCTGAAATACGAATTTTCACCTTCCGAGTAGTCATGCCCACGTACCGTAAGGCACATGGACAAGTAATCAAGTATATAAGCCTGTCACTGTTACAGTTCGTATGTTTAGAAAGAATCCATGGTTGTGCAGTTCCAATGTCAACAGACATTGTATGTTCTGTGAAAGGACAGGCCGCACACATGCCACAAGGAAAATGCCCCTGACCTCAGGTAAGTGCCAGAGAGTATTCTGCTTGCTTAATTTTGTGGTGTGTGGTCGCGTATGCACCAATTGATCTTTAATACTTGTGCTGCGTTTAAAAGCAAACACCGGTCGTGGTAAGGCAGTGTCACCAATATTTAAAATCTTCCAGTTTGAAAGGATGCTCTTCTTGATTTTGTTGGAATAACTACAAAAAGTATTGACACAAGTGAGTCTAGAGTTAGTTTCTTTTGGTTCGTTTTGTTCAATGAGAGCTTCCCGATTATTGTTAGCTGCACGTTTCATCGACCTCTTGATCAAACGCTGGGGGTAACTCCTGGCAACAAGCTGACATGCCAGGTCATGGGCATGTACCTGATATTTGGGGGTGGTCGAGCAATTTCTTTTGATACGTAAGAACTGCCCGAAAGGGAGATTATCCCTCAGGGCTTTCGGATGGTAACTCTTATATGATAAGAGCGAGTTCCTAGAAATAGGCTTTCTGTATAGTTCAGTACAAAGACCACCTTCAATTGGAGAAATCACAATGTCTAGAAATGGTAACTGACTGTTACTGTATTCACAGGTAAACCTCAAAAATCATTGCGGGTGTTGAGCCACCCCTTGAATGCCATGATGGTGACTGGAGGGCCTCTCCAGATAACAAAAATGTCATCAATGTAACGTTTCCACAGCAATATGTGGTCTTTGTATGGATTGCCCTCATTCAAAATATGGTCCTGCTCAAAAAGGTGCACATACAGATTCGCCAAACTAGGGGCAAAAACGCTGCCCATAGAAGTGCCCGATATTTGTAAAAATAACTGGTCTTCAAATTGGAAAAAGTTTTCTTTCATAGCCAATCTGGCACAATTCATAATAAAATGGACAGGAGTGATGGTATCCATATCTCGACTTTCCAACAATGTCTGTATGGCCGCAAGCGTCTCATCTTGGGGAATACAAGTGTACAAAGATTCCACATCAAAAGACACCAAATAATCTCTAGTGGCGTCAAAAGGCATATCTCTCACCAGGCGGAGAATGTCCTTCGTATCCTTAAGGTAAGTGGGCATCTCCAACACAAGGGGCCGAAGGAAAAAATCCACGAACGTTGACAAGGGTTCCATCAGGGATCCTAATCCAGAGATAATGGGACGACCTGGTGGTGGTCTCTGCTCCTTATGTACTTTGGGCAGGACATAAAAATAAGGGATCACTGGATAGATTTTAACCAAGAAGGACGCTTCTTGCGTAGTGATCCAATTATTCAACCTAGCTTCATCAACAAGAGTCTTGATTTCTGTCTGCAATCTCTTGGTGGGATCTGTTTTCAACAATTGGTAACAGCAGGTATTATTAAGCTGTTTAAGACATTCCGCACGATAAGTAGAAGTATCCAGCAGGACAATAGCCCCGCCCTTATCCGCCGGTTTAATTGTGATCGCAGTATCACTAGCCAATGTCTTCAATGCATCTTTTTCTCGTAGGGTTAGATTCTGATATTGTTTTTCATTACCTCTGCAGACAGTATCAAACTGTGTCAGAACGGCTTTCTCAAAAGTCAAAACCTGGGGAGGTATCTGATAAACCGGAGGGTTGAAGGTAGATTTATTTTTCAACCCAGTATTGGTATCAGTATCTTCGATGGAATCATGAACTCGATCTTTGAAGAAAAACTTCAAGCGGATTTTGCGAAAAAATTGAAACAATTCCTGCTTCAATAGAAACGTATCACCTCTATTAGAGGGTACAAAACCCAATCCTTTGTTCAACAACATCTGTTCATCCGTGCTCAGTTCACGACTGCTTAAATTCAAGACTATAGAGTCTCGTTGCTGGTCCCTGCCTGAGCTTCCGTCATGCTCCTTGTCGTCCTCATCGATGGCGGTGGACCCCAATGTACTTGAGCCTGTTGGTTCCGACGTTTGCCTCTGGATCTGCCTCGGCCATATCCTAAAAAAGGCTGATTTTGAAAGAATTGAGGTTGTGCTTGGTAAGGAAAAGTTTGCCCTTGAGGTTGAAAATTGGGATAACCAAAAGGTCCCGGAGGCCACCACTGTGGCGGAGGAGGGGGAAAACCACCTCGAAAACCTCTCCAGTTGCCTCTGTTACTACGGTGCATACCTCTACTTGTAAGATCTTCAGAGGTAGATTGATCTGAATCACTAGACCATCCTTCACTTCCTGAGGTGGAATAGTTTGAACCATATTGCCTCCCTTGACGATTAAATTGTGGTGGAACATAGGTCTCACTAGTGTAGGGATATGCCTTCTCCATTGAGAAACGAGCCAAGTCCTTCTTGAATTTAGTGATTTTAGTTGCCAAAATCGAGTCTTTAAACTCTCTGTTTGTCTTGTTGGTTTCTTCTGTTTGTTTTTTATACAGAGTCGTTGCTATCACCACCTTAATCTGAGACTCCAAAGTCTGAATTTCAATAAGGATGGTATCTGCAATCCGCTTGGCGGTATTAATGATCAAAATAAGCCAGTCGCGGGTACAGCGCCAGGCTACAAGAGACCAATCCTTAAGAAAGATTTTATCATCAAGGAAAAGTCGCGGAGCATTGGTGACTATTAAGCCAGTGGGGGCACAATTCCCCCTCAAATACTCTGTCATAATAGCTCCATGGATGTAAATGCGAGAATGTGATTTCTTCAGGAGTAATAGTTTAGACCAATCATCTCCTGCTGCTAAAGGGCCACCCTGAAACGAGTCTATTATGCTAGGCGTGGATAAGCTGGATTGAGCTGCAGTATCATCATAGGCTAAACCTAATCTTTCTGCCATTATCGCAGATAACTATATAGTGGAGCTGGAATTATGACTAGAAAAGGGTACTAGTGCTTTAACACAAAAAGATGAAGATACAAAGAATCCTATTTAGGAAACTGAATGAATATGGACCCGCAGCCTAAGCTGCTCAAGAATAATAAACAAATACAATAGGTGGAGGGTCCTAGGGAGACGTTTAAAAGACCTGCAAAGGATTATATCCCCAAACTTTCTCAATACAATACAGCACAAATCCTTGGGTCTAAGTCATCTGAACAAACCTGACAAAACAAACACAAAGGCACTGTCACACAACCTACCCGGGGGAAAGATCCCTTCAGGAAGAAATCCCTCACCCACCTATGGTGGCATGCTTCATCATTTGGGATTCTCCTCCCAGAGGAAACACCTAGTTCCTCTGAGGGCTACAACCCCCTCGCTGAGAGAGAGGAGCTCAGGGATGTTTTTCAACTACACTAGTTGGATTTACTAAATCCTCCAAATGAGACTGCTAGTGTGAGTGGGAAAGCAAAAAAAGGAGAAATTTTTGTATATAAAGTGAGTGAAGTGATGTTAAAACTGGCTAGAGAGAACCAAGCAAAAGGCTTTATTCAGGAGTTCTCGCTGTCAGGGTTAAAAACAGTGCACCTGCGGTATAGATTTAAACCGCACGTGTCAGGTGGAAAATTATGGTCGACATGTTTCAGCCAAAGGGCCCCAATTTGGACCAGGCTTTCTTCAGGACCACTATAGTACTGCTACTAAGTGAAGTGTGTGACACAAAAAATGGAAACTACAAGTTAAACACCCGGAACCAGAAATACTTGCGGTTCCTGTTCAGTAGAAGGTACCCGTACCTAGTGAGAAATGAAATGAAAAACAGTATAGGCCTTTGAACAACAAAACACAAAAGACATTTCAGATAACTAGGCAGGTAAGGAAGAACCCCAGTATCTCCTCCTGCGTATTGCACCACAAAAATGTCAGCACAAAAACAGTGTCATGCTTACCCGTAACGACTGGGTACGTTGCAAACCTCAACCTGGCAAACAGCTCAGAGGGGAGGCACCGCTCTATAGAGGAACAATATGTACAGTGTGCTAATGTTAACTAAAAACACACAAAAAATCATCAAACGCACGAGCGCGGTTAAAGCATGTAAATGCCAGATCTAATCATAAAAGCACCAGACTCAATGTTGAATCACACTATGTATACCATGATACCACATATCCCCTTGTAAGAATCACACAGGGTGTACTAGTGTGTATCATAATCTGTGATATACTAAAAGTGTATTAAAAATAGAAACAGCCTCTGTTCAGTATTGATCATCGAAGAGGACTGAACTATCAAATGGAAAAAAATGGAAAAAAATCTTCATTCAGTAGGGAAGAAGAACACCTGTTATGTCTCACAAAAGAAGAAAAGACCTAGTGTATTACTTGGGCATATAATTATACAGCTGCTGGATTACTAAAAAAAGGACCAAGCTAACGTCGGAACCAACAGGCTCAAGTACATTGGGGTACACCGCCATCGATGAGGACGACAAGGAGCATGACGGAAGCTCAGGCAGGGACCAGCAACGAGACTCTATAGTCTTGAATTTAAGCAGTCGTGAACTGAGCACGGATGAACAGATGTTGTTGAACAAAGGATTGGGTTTTGTACCCTCTAATAGAGGTGATACGTTTCTATTGAAGCAGGAATTGTTTCAATTTTTTCGCAAAATCCGCTTGAAGTTTTTCTTCAAAGATCGAGTTCATGATTCCATCGAAGATACTGATACCAATACTGGGTTGAAAAATAAATCTACCTTCAACCCTCCGGTTTATCAGATACCTCCCCAGGTTTTGACTTTTGAGAAAGCCGTTCTGACACAGTTTGATACTGTCTGCAGAGGTAATGAAAAACAATATCAGAATCTAACCCTACGAGAAAAAGATGCATTGAAGACATTGGCTAGTGATACTGCGATCACAATTAAACCGGCGGATAAGGGCGGGGCTATTGTCCTGCTGGATACTTCTACTTATCGTGCGGAATGTCTTAAACAGCTTAATAATACCTGCTGTTACCAATTGTTGAAAACAGATCCCACCAAGAGATTGCAGACAGAAATCAAGACTCTTGTTGATGAAGCTAGGTTGAATAATTGGATCACTACGCAAGAAGCGTCCTTCTTGGTTAAAATCTATCCAGTGATCCCTTATTTTTATGTCCTGCCCAAAGTACATAAGGAGCAGAGACCACCACCAGGTCGTCCCATTATCTCTGGATTAGGATCCCTGATGGAACCCTTGTCAACGTTCGTGGATTTTTTCCTTCGGCCCCTTGTGTTGGAGATGCCCACTTACCTTAAGGATACGAAGGACATTCTCCGCCTGGTGAGAGATATGCCTTTTGACGCCACTAGAGATTATTTGGTGTCTTTTGATGTGGAATCTTTGTACACTTGTATTCCCCAAGATGAGACGCTTGCGGCCATACAGACATTGTTGGAAAGTCGAGATATGGATACCATCACTCCTGTCCATTTTATTATGAATTGTGCCATATTGGCTATGAAAGAAAACTTTTTCCAATTTGAAGACCAGTTATTTTTACAAATATCGGGCACTTCTATGGGCAGCGTTTTTGCCCCTAGTTTGGCGAATCTGTATGTGCACCTTTTTGAGCAGGACCATATTTTGAATGAGGGCAATCCATACAAAGACCACATATTGCTGTGGAAACGTTACATTGATGACATTTTTGTTATCTGGAGAGGCCCTCCAGTCACCATCATGGCATTCAAGGGGTGGCTCAACACCCGCAATGATTTTTTGAGGTTTACCTGTGAATACAGTAACAGTCAGTTACCATTTCTAGACATTGTGATTTCTCCAATTGAAGGTGGTCTTTGTACTGAACTATACAGAAAGCCTATTTCTAGGAACTCGCTCTTATCATATAAGAGTTACCATCCGAAAGCCCTGAGGGATAATCTCCCTTTCGGGCAGTTCTTACGTATCAAAAGAAATTGCTCGACCACCCCCAAATATCAGGTACATGCCCATGACCTGGCATGTCAGCTTGTTGCCAGGAGTTACCCCCAGCGTTTGATCAAGAGGTCGATGAAACGTGCAGCTAACAATAATCGGGAAGCTCTCATTGAACAAAACGAACCAAAAGAAACTAACTCTAGACTCACTTGTGTCAATACTTTTTGTAGTTATTCCAACAAAATCAAGAAGAGCATCCTTTCAAACTGGAAGATTTTAAATATTGGTGACACTGCCTTACCACGACCGGTGTTTGCTTTTAAACGCAGCACAAGTATTAAAGATCAATTGGTGCATACGCGACCACACACCACGAAATTAAGCAAGCAGAATACTCTCTGGCACTTACCTGAGGTCAGGGGGCATTTTCCTTGTGGCATGTGTGCGGCCTGTCCTTTCACAGAACATACAATGTCTGTTGACATTGGAACTGCACAACCATGGATTCTTTCTAAACATACGAACTGTAACAGTGACAGGCTTATATACTTGATTACTTGTCCATGTGCCTTACGGTACGTGGGCATGACTACTCGGAAGGTGAAAATTCGTATTTCAGAACATAGAAGCACCATCCGTTGTAAAAAGACTGTCACGAAACTCACTAGCCACTATTTAGAAAAGAATCATTCCTCTGAAGACCTTAAGTGGATAGTGTTGGAGAAACCTGTCATTCCTGTACACCTAACTGATGTCTCCACATATCTCTTTAGGCGTGAACAACGTTGGGTACACAGGCTCAACACAGCTGAGGTGGGATTGAATGATGATATTCCATGGGTTGCTCTTTAAAAATTTTGGGCAACAATATGATACAACACTGGGCATATATTCGGTGGTTTGTGGTATTTATGTCAATTACATCTTAAGGATAACCTTTTTGATCGTATTTAATTGCTGGCTAATAAGGTTTTTTCCTTAGTGGCGCTTTCTGTATGAAGAGGGCACGTTGTTTGGAGCTTTGTCAGATAATTAAATATGTTAAATTATTTGATTAACATTTGGATAAACAAAATTTGAGCATGACTACCCGTGTGCTGTAGGAATCAGGACGCTAGAGATAGGTTCACGCATGTACAGTGGACTATGAATGCGTGAAAACTACTTTTCCCAGGTTCCTTGACTTGTAACACACATGCGCGTTGGAATAGTGTTTGCTGACTTCGCGCATGCGCAAAAGGTTTTCTCCTTAGTGGCGCTTTTAGCATGAAGAGGGCACGTTGTTTTGGAGCTTTGTCATATAATTGAATGTTAAATTTTTTGATTAACATTTAGATAAACATACTTTGAGCATGACTACCCGCGTGCTGTAGGAATCAGGACACTAGAGATAGGCTCACGCATGTACAGGGGACTATGAATGCGTGAAAACTACATTCCCCAGGTTCCTTGACTTGTAACACACATGCGCGTTGGAATAGTGTTTGCTGACTTCGCGCATGCGCAAAGGTTTTGCCAATTAGTTTTGGCTTTTGATAGCGCGCCTCTTTTTCAGTATTTAAGAAGCACTCAACTGATGGTGCACTTACCTCCCTCGATAGACTCTACCCGACTGGGGTACCGACGGAGAGGTAAGTGATTTGTTGGTTGCTCTTATACTTTCTGCTACGTACACTTGCTTTATACGTGCTTTCTCTGCTGTATGAGCTAGTACCCCTTCATTCCAACTTGAATTTTTATGGTAGGCAGCGGTAGCGTGGAGGCTCTGTGAGCGCCGGGCTCTTTAGCGTTTTCGTTTGCCTTTCACTGTTATGCAGTTGTTAACTGACATCACGTTTGTGTAGCGTGCGATTTAGATACCTTAGACACCATTTAAAATGCCATACGTGTATGTCAGAGGCTAAGTTGTTAGCTTGGTCCTTTTTTTAGTAATCCAGCAGCTGTATAATTATATGCCCAAGTAATACACTAGGTCTTTTCTTCTTTTGTGAGACATAACAGGTGTTCTTCTTCCCTACTGAATGAAGATTTTTTTCCATTTTTTTCCATTTGATAGTTCAGTCCTCTTCGATGATCAATACTGAACAGAGGCTGTTTCTATTTTTAATACACTTTTTAGTATATCACAGATTATGATACACACTAGTACACCCTGTGTGATTCTTACAAGGGGATATGTGGTATCATGGTATACATAGTGTGATTCAACATTGAGTCTGGTGCTTTTATGATTAGATCTGGCATTTACATGCTTTAACCGCGCTCGTGCGTTTGATGATTTTTTGTGTGTTTTTAGTTAACATTAGCACACTGTACATATTGTTCCTCTATAGAGCGGTGCCTCCCCTCTGAGCTGTTGCCAGGTTGAGGTTTGCAACGTACCCAGTCGTTACGGGTAAGCATGACACTGTTTTTGTGCTGACATTTTTGTGGTGCAATACGCAGGAGGAGATACTGGGGTTCTTCCTTACCTGCCTAGTTATCTGAAATGTCTTTTGTGTTTTGTTGTTCAAAGGCCTATACTGTTTTTCATTTCATTTCTCACTAGGTACGGGTACCTTCTACTGAACAGGAACCGCAAGTATTTCTGGTTCCGGGTGTTTAACTTGTAGTTTCCATTTTTTGTGTCACACACTTCACTTAGTAGCAGTACTATAGTGGTCCTGAAGAAAGCCTGGTCCAAATTGGGGCCCTTTGGCTGAAACATGTCGACCATAATTTTCCACCTGACACGTGCGGTTTAAATCTATACCGCAGGTGCACTGTTTTTTAACCCTGACAGCGAGAACTCCTGAATAAAGCCTTTTGCTTGGTTCTCTCTAGCCAGTTTTAACATCACTTCACTCACTTTATATACAAAAATTTCTCCTTTTTTTGCTTTCCCACTCACACTAGCAGTCTCATTTGGAGGATTTAGTAGATCCAACTAGTGTAGTTGAAAAACATCCCTGAGCTCCTCTCTCTCAGCGAGGGGGTTGTAGCCCTCAGAGGAACTAGGTGTTTCCTCTGGGAGGAGAATCCCAAATGATGAAGCATGCCACCATAGGTGGGTGAGGGATTTCTTCCTGAAGGGATCTTTCCCCCGGGTAGGTTGTGTGACAGTGCCTTTGTGTTTGTTTTGTCAGGTTTGTTCAGATGACTTAGACCCAAGGATTTGTGCTGTATTGTATTGAGAAAGTTTGGGGATATAATCCTTTGCAGGTCTTTTAAACGTCTCCCTAGGACCCTCCACCTATTGTATTTGTTTATTAGTTCTTCCTTGCCCTGCAGGATCGTGTTCCGTAACAACGAAATAATAAAGGCTTTCATGTCAGACCCTTCCTTAGCGTCCAGAACATTCAAGAACCTCAGATTGTTCCTTCGAGAATGGTTCTCAACTCTCTCGATGTCTTCCCGTAAGATTTGATTCTGCCTTTCCAGCCTTGTGATTTCCGCAGTATTTTTTCCAATATTTTGTTTTACGGTTACCACCTCTTCCTCTAATGCCTTATAGCGTAAGGTTACATCGTCTAACTTTTGCGTCAACTCCAGGCATGATGCTTGTATGGCTGACTGGTTTGCTTCTGAGGTCTCGAAACGATTATTAATATAATTTTTTAGTCCCAATAAGATGGACGCCAGTGAAGCTTCGGGGGTTTCAGGGATCTCAGGTATCTCCTGCCTCACCTCTAGCCTTACATCATCAGGGCTATTCAGCCCTCTTCGAATACTTTGGCTTTGACTTTGGCTCTGAGCTTGGCTCTGAACTTGAGGTGAAGCACCAATATCTTCTTCATCTGGTAGCGCAAGAAGGTTAAATCTGTTACTCAGAGGGACCGTTGCAGCACCTTGAAAGGCCGTAGTGCTGTTACTTGACCCCTTCGTTCTTGGCGGACTACTGGCTCTATCCATATCTTTTACTGAGTTAATTATAGGTTCCTGTGAGCTCACACTGTCTCCGGGTCCATCTGGGGTTCCCACTTCCATATGTACTACACCCCCACCACCTTTTTGCATACTTGGGAGGACTCGGAAGAAAGACTTAAGCGAGGGAGTTATTTTTGCTTTTGTATGATCGACTGCTCCTTTACTCCTCTTCTTCCCCTCAATATTTTTTCCTAGTGTCTGCAATTTTCCTTCTCCCCTGTTCTGGAGACTCCCGCCTTGACGCCCCCGCTTTGCCTTAACAGTTACTTTTGCGCCTTGCGTCAATTCAGGCAGAGTATCTGACAAAATGGAAAGAGGGTTCGCCTTACCTCCAATATTCCTGGTCCTCAAAGTATATCTGGTGGGTGCCTCCCCTTCTTTGGCAATACCTGTATCCATAAGCAGGTGTTGCTCCACTCTCTCAGAAAGCTCTCCCCCCGTTCTTCCTCTCACCGAAAGCCTCCAGCCTCCGGGAACCCTCCACGTTTCCTCTGAATTCAGCTGGGTGCATCGACTTGTTCTGTCTCTGCCCCTCAGCCAAACGCCAGCCTCCTACGAACGCCGGAGCTCAGCTGCTGCCTCAGCCCAGCGCGTCTCCGGGAAACCTGAGAGCGACTTCCCGCCTCCACCAAGGACATCAGGCCCACATATCTGCGGCATTACGAGTCTCGTAATCATGGTATGTTAAAGATACCGAATTCCAGCTTATTTCGGTGCTGGTTTCTCTTCAGTTACTGCTCTCCTCCGGCAGCACGCCCCCATTAACTGCGCCTGCGGCCAAGAGCGTCTAGCTCAGAGCCGCCATGTTCCCCCTCCGTACTGGCAGTCATATTATTATTACAAAGAAGGATAGTCTCAAATTGAATTTAAGAGATTTATGTCGTCATTCAGCTTGGATAAATGGTATTTGAATAAAGAAAATCACCTTGAGTGAACACTTCATTTACGTGTTTTGAATTTGTGAATTGTGGCAATTAATTGTGTCATAAGGCCTCCACTAAGACTATATGGACTTTAAATGCACTATGGCGGCTAGGAACAGGAGGTGAAGGAGCCGGGCACTATTTCCTTACTCCAGAATGTAGTCTAATATATTTACCATCCGCCTTACATTTACCCATACTGCATACCATGTTGTCTGTGAAGTTGCGCCTCACATTCATTCATCAGTTCTCTATCAGTCCCTAATATTCGGATCATTAATTGATTCAATGTATGCCTTAGCAGTTTCACAGGTAGCAAGAAATGCATTAAGGCGATCATCTGCAGTGCGTCCTGACTCAAATTGCCAGTCACATTAAGGATATCGGACGACTCACACAATTAAAATAATTAAACAAAAAACATGTTTTTAATGGATAATACTGCATACTCCTACTATCTTTTGTGAATATCTAACATCCACTTCACATGTACTCCAATTGGATACAATGTTGTCTGTGAAGTCATGCCTCACATTCTACCATATTTTCTTTACGAGTTTATGCCATTTGGATTAGTAATAGATACAATGTATCTGTTTGCAGTTCTACAGATGATGATAAACATGAAAAAAGATCTCTCGCAGTGCATTCTGACCGTAGTATCAGTCACATTAAGGATGCTAGACCACACAACCCCCTCTAAGTTGCAGCCACAAAGTAAGTATTGCAAAAAGAATTCAGGTGATCGTTAGCGGGCAAAGTGGTGCACAGGGCCGGACCTATCATAGTTAAGCATTAACCCCTGGTCAAACAGTGTGAAGCTCTGGGTCCCATTAGAATAATATCTCCTACACCCATCAAGTGACCAGATCACCATGAGTAGGATTATTTGACACCTATACAAACATATTTAGAGAATATTGCAATTTGTAATCTCAGAATGTGGATCCTTTTCTATCATATGGAAACTTCAACAGGCTAAGAGCCACAGTGAATCTTTTGTTATCTCTCAGTAGAATCACCAGAAGTGGATCCACTATTGGTAAAATAATACAACAATCTGGATCTTATCTCCTTTTGACTTTCAATCTTCAAATGGCTTCCTGTAGACACCAGATGAACCATCACTCAAACCATAGTCCTCAACTGGCTGGACTATGGCAATGCACTCTATGTTGGAATCTCGACTCACCTCCTGAAAAGACTGCAGACCATACTGAACTCAGAGGCTGGACTCATCCTCAAACTCCCCAAACGAACCTGCATCACCCCCACCTCAAGAAGCTCCCCTGGCTTCCCATGCAGAAGAGATGCCAATTAAAGGTGCTGATCCACACCTAAAAAGTCCTTCACAATCAAGGACCAGCACACATCAACTATTGCATGTAGTTCCACCAAACCTCCGGGCACCTGTGCTCCACTTCTCTCTCCCTCGCTCAGACCCCCGCATCCACCTAAGCAACTGTGGAGGATGTTTCTTCTCCTAACTCGCTAAGTCCTGGAACAACCTTCCCCTTCACCTCAGGACCTAATCCTGACTCCTACAATTCAGGAAGGAACTAAAGACCTAGCTGTTCAACTGATTCCACTCAAAGCAGCAAGGCCCACAGCGCCTGAATAACCTCATGGGTGATTAGTCATGCTTTATAAATCCTGATTTATTGATTGACTAATGTAACCACACTATTCAGTTAGAGGAAAAACCCTGAGGGCCTCATTTATGAGGCTTGCTTCATGTTTATACCATGCACCGTGGTACATACATGACGCAAACCTTTAAGTCAGATTTTTGAAGCCACTTTGCACGGCTCTGAGTGGCTTAAAAAATCTGGAGTAAAGCAATCCAGTGCAAATCACTGTGTTGTGTTACTCTGCCCTGGGTAGACAATCCATGGGTATTGCGTGGGTGTTCCCACACAACTCCCATGGATTTTGACACATCCCCAGACTTACAGGAACTTGCAAACCTGGAGATGTGCCAAAAACTTACACCTTCCCAGGGGAGGTGTACTGAGGAGAAATATCTCTATTTCTGCCTCCCGGGATTGCTTTTGTGCAGGATGGTGCCCCTGCATGCAACATAGGCACCATTGCACCATGATGCAAGGGTCCCTGCATTGGTGCTGGGATGCCGAAAGGGCGCCAGCGCAAGGGAAAGGAGAGGAATGTGCCATATTGTCTTATATAGTGCACATTCCTGCACTTTCCCTGTCACACAGTGCAGAGCAACAAGGTAACTTGCTGTTCTGCACTGCGTGACTTCCTCATAAATGAGGCCCTGAATGTGTTGCCTATTTCAATAATGGCACTGAATATATTTTTCTCATTTTAGTCTAACACATTGTGATGTTCTAAATACACACCTGTTGGACTCCCAAATAGGCCCAGTTAAAAGCAAATTAAATCTCATGTAATTCATGATTTGTGGGTTTCACATATTGCACCTTTGTGTTTTTCCTCCTGGTTACGCTTTTTTGGCTGAATATATTCACTTTCATGAGTTTATACCATACAGAAAATGCCTCATGGGAACTGGGAAACTAATGTGCACTGTTGGTGTGAGATTGTTTATGCTCAAAACAGTCACCTGCCATTATCTCACTTGATTTTTGTACACAAGATATTTCCTCACATACAATTTTGATGTAGATCACATATACAGGTATATTTAAAGTAATACACTTTGGGCCAGATGTAGGTAAAACCCAAATAGTGATTTCTTAATAGCGATTTTTACCGAATCGCTATTAAGAACTCGCAAAGTGCGATGTAGGTAAAAAATCGCTAAAAGATAGCAAATCGGTAATAATCGCTAAAATAACTACCGATTACGCATTTCCGAATCGGTATTAGCGAATTCGCATTACCGAATCGATATTAGCGAAATCGCAATTTAAAAAAATCGCTAATTAGCGAATATGCCAATCCGGTGCACCCTGATGACCTCACAAGCAGGAAGTGGCCTGACACATGCTGTTACACTGAGCCTGGAGCTGGGGGAGAGGCAGGGAGCAGAACCAAAAAGCCAGGAGCTGCATAGCAACCACCTTGCAGACACCCAAAACAACCATGGACACACAGGAGAAGGGAAAGGAGGCCGGAGAGAGGAAGAGGAAACACAAATTTAGTGAGAGGGAGTTGGAGGTACTAATTGAGGAGGTGGTGAAGGACCACGACCAGCTCTTCGGCAAAAAATCCCTGCACGTTCCAAAAACGAAAAATATGGCTTGTGATCCAGGAAAAAATCAATTCCATTGGTGTCACCCAGCGCTCGATAGACGAGCTGAAGAAGCGCTGGTACGACCTCGCAAACGTGCCAAGGAGAGGGTGGCTGACCGCCTCAAACAAGCCAACAAGACAGGTGGCGGGACATCTACTGCACCTGCACCAACTCCCTTGGAAGAATTGGTGGAGTCCACCCTCCAGCTGGAGAGCGTGATTGGCATCAGAGACGCGGACAGCTCAGCCAGAGGAGACAACATACAAGGTAAGATGCATGCACAGCATGATGTGCCCCCCTCCCTAACCCCAATACCCAATCCCCAATGACCCAGCATGAATCCCACTCCAGGCCATGATTTGCCAAAAACCAGCAATGCATCATGGGAGATGTAGTCCCAATTAACACATAGCAGATCAGGTAGTCCACTGAACCCAAATGCATGTCACACACATGAGTAAATAAGCAAGCGGGGTACTGTCAGTATGATTGGCAATCATGTAATTTATTGACACACTAATGCTGCTAGGCAAGTGAGTAAAAGGACATTCTGTATCCACAGGCGACCCAGCGCGCCAGGCTGCAGAAGGGGAGACAGAAGAGGCACCCAGGAAACCCAACACCCAGGATGAGGAGGCCCTGTCACCTGCTGAGGTCACACCACCACCACCACCACCACAGAGAGCCAGGAGGTATACAGTGGGTAGCCTCCAGGAGATGGAGGGGTCAGAGGAGGAGAGCATGGGAGCCCAACAGTCCATGCAGGAAGAGGCTGAACAGACACCAGGAACACAGTCCCCCATGGAGCGTGGCCACACAGGTGCCCGACGATGCCAACCAAGGGCACACAGTCCTGATGCACAGGGAGAGGAGTCCAGTGTTTTTGAAGGTCTGGAGGGGAAGATGTTGAAGGTGCAGCAGCTGCAAGGTAAAACAATGCGGTCAATGCAACGCCAGATGGTGGCCATGAACAAAAACATGCGGGACATGAAGGAGGGGATATACTGCCTTAACAACACTGTGGCTGAGGGCATGCGGGACATGACAGAGCCTGTAAGACTGTTGTGCAGCAAAATGGAAAATGAACGTGGGGCAAGGCGCAGGGACAGACACAGCATGGATGGGTACACGAAGGCGGTGAACCGGCTATGCAATGCCACCTCTGTCCTTAGCAGGCGCTTGGTGGCCATGCAGTTAGAGATGGCCCACTGCAGCCGTGACGTCACAAGGGGGTTGGTCACAGTCACCAGTGCCTTGGAGGTGCTCCAGACCACACAAATCGTTGCCACAGGATCGGGGGATGGGGGGAAAGTGAGGAGGCAACAAGCTGCAGCAGTATCACTCCCCCAATACAAGAGTCCAGGAGGCGCAGTGCAAGGCACGGACCAGCCGCAGGACAGACCTGTAGGGAGGACACTGTGCCAAGTGAACGCAGCAGTGCTGCGCGTGGGTGCAGAAAATAATGTCAGGCATCACCTGGCATTGGGAGAGGGGTGAAGTAACCCATTTGACCAAATGATGGGATTTGGAAATTTGCATGGAGAGTATCTATGCCATTCAGGGGTTGTTGAGGCACTGTGAGGCCTTCATGGTGCAGTGGTGTGCTGTCCTATTGCCTGACTGAAGGTCAATAAAACACTGTTACACAATTGCAGTTACTCGCTTTGTCTCATTACTTACTCAGAAATAGTTGTGTGTGATCTCAGCCCGTCTGTGTCTCCCATCTGGTGCTGCTGCAACACCTGCAGCGCTGTGCTATGGCTGTGGACATTCCTCACCCTCATCCTCTGATTCAGTGAGTTCCACGGGTGTTCCCTTCTTTGTGGCCAGGTTATGCAGCATGGCACATGTAGCTATTATTTTGCAGCAGATCAGAGGCCGGTACTGCCGTGCACCTCCACTTTTGTGGAGGCAGCGGAACCTGCTTTTCAGGAGTCCGAATGTACGCTCCACCACATTCCGTGTAGATTTATGGGCAACATTAAATCTCCTTTCACTTGGGGTAGTTGGGTTGAGGTATGGAGTCAGGATAAATGCACGCACCGCATATGCACTGTCACCTAAGTGTTAAAGGAAGTAAGGTTATTCACAGACAGCAATAGATACATCAAAGGTTTACATCAGGGTGTGTCACACAGATTTACCTAGCAGGTATCCTTCTCCAAATTCACCCCCTGCAAGACGGGTATAGATCCCACTGTTCCTGAAGATGTAGGAATCATGCGTGCTCCCGGGAAATTTAGCGACGATGACAGTAATGATGTGAGATGCATCACATATGACCTGTACATTGATTGAATGTGTTGATTTTCGGTTACGGTAGATGTACTCAGTAGCAGTGGGGAGGTAGATTGGTATATGTGTCCCGTCAATGCACCCTATTACATGTGGGAACTGGGCCCTCTGATAAAAGTCCATCTTCGTCTTATGCAGTTCCGCCTGTGTGATGGGGAACTGGATGTAGTGGTGCATTCTTTGCATCATGGCATCCAGGAATGTGTTGAAAAAGCGTGACAGGCAACTCTGTGAGACACCACCAGCCACACCTATTACCCCCTGGTAACTGCCGGATGCTAGTAGGTGCAGGCAACAGAGGACCTGTACATGTGGAGGTATTGCGTGCGCCCTTGGTGTCTGGTGCTCCAGGATTGGGTGCAGGTCACGTATCAGGTCTAGGATGGTGGTTGGGTGAAGCCTGTACCTCTCATGGATGTCTGCCTCTGTGAGTTGGAATAGTGTAATGCGCACCCTGTATACGCGTTCCTCTCGTCTCCAGATCCTCTGTGCTGCTGCTTGCATCCGCATCCGCCTTGCAATGACATAGAGGGCCGCCATTGTGTTCACGCAGATGCATTCTGGGGCTGTTTATATGCTGTGCACCTGGTTACCACCTGCTTTGAATCAGTGTTAATTTGCGACTCCTAAATAGCGATTTTTCGAATATTCGCTATTAGCGATTTTATGTACATTAGTTTGCGACTTTTTTTTGCGATTCCTTATTTAGCGAGTCACTAAATAGTGAGTCGGTGTGGCATATTCCCTAAATAAGGAATCGCTAACTGTTTTCCTTTATTTTTAGCGATTCTTTATTTAGCGATTCGGTGTTTCTGCCTCTACATTTCACATGGGTTTTTTGCGATCGCAAACGTGGAAATTCTGCGAATTTCTGCGTTTGCGATCGCTATTTGTCTACCTACATCTGGCCCTTTATTTTTTATGTTAAGCCAGAGAAAGACTTCATAATTTTGCCCAACCTTATCATCAAACTGGTCTGTGTGGGGTTTTTCACTTTTTTGCATCAGACTTACACCAGTAGAAAGAGGCACATGACTTTCCCATCTTCATTGCTAGTATGAACATGTGCCATAGTCAATAAATCGCATTCTAATAATATGATACAGTGTTAGCCCGGTAATCCTCAGCATCTCGGCTTCAAATAAACATATGTAATGCAACAATTCTGTTGGAAAAGTTTAAGAAGGCAAATTATCAATCATTGAAATGTTATGGAAAATCCTCAACGTATTTATTGAACGAAAAACAAACACACTTCAATTTCAGTAATTGCTAGAGTGAAGAATCTATTCCTTCAGTTGAAAGAAATGACATATACCTTCTTACAAGACAGGTATTTCAAAATGTGATCTATGTTAATGATAGGGCACAGTGCTCGTGAATGTGCAAAGGTGATTAAAACTACAAAAAATAAATGTAAAACAAGAAGTTTGTTTGAGAATAATGCAAATTAAGGGCACAGTTGGCAAGCATTCAATTGAAAGTTTTGCCTATTCGTAATTACACAAAGCAACACAGATTAATAATGGTGTCAAAGTTTCAACCCATTGGGATGCATTATAGAACCGGGTCCTCATCAAGACAAGAATTGTTAGGTTCACCCTGTATTTTGACAAACAAAGGGTAAGTGGTGTGCACAGTGATTCCAATTGTTATGAAGCAACAAATGCAAACTTCATAGCATATGCAAAGCTTACCTCCTGGGGCAAATTATGGGATGATAGGCACACCATGTCAACCCACGAGTGATTAATGGCAGGGCTAGAAAAGTATCGATGACTTCAAAAAGACAACTATAATGGTGCAATGTGAAATGTGAAAAATAATCATCAACAACACAATATGGAAAATGAATCCAAAAAAACTGCTAGTTTACATAATTTTAGGAATTATTACCATTTTCTCTGGTGACATTATTTGAACATTGCAAGTAACTTCTCTATCCACCCACTCAATGACAACACAGCACCTTTCGTATTTACAAAGAAAAATGTCCAGCAATAACGTCTTTGAGGAGTACATCTGTATGACTTGAAGAGACAATGGGGCATATTCTCAAGGACTCATCGCCGATTTAGCGGCACTTTTCCGCCACGAAAGTGGCGATAGATTTATCGCCCTATTCACAAGCCTGTGCTAACAGCCGACATCGTCAGTTTACCTGCGATAGCTGCCGCTAAAAACATCGCCAAGTCTGACAGCGATAACTAATGCTAATCATATGCAGAGTAGGCGTTCCCGTGCAAAGACTCACGATAACACCACTTTGCGATATTCTCAACAATCAGCCAGATCGGCGATGCGGTCCAAAAACAGGCGATAAGGCACGTTAGCAGCAGGTACTTAAGACCGGCTTTTTTCTGGTCTTAAGTAGGACGAAAACCTGCGGTATAAAGGGAGCCCAGCCCAGAGCCACATCTGAAGACCAACAGTTGCCATGGAGCTACTAATCATGCAGCTTGGAGACCCAAGATGGCCACAACACCCACCGCCACCCCCCACAGGACCACCCCCAGGACCACCCCCACATCCCCCCAGTCCCTGGTCGTTACTCACCCTGTTGCTGTTGGGTCAGGTCATGTTGAGCAGTGTCCGGTCCCCCAACTCCTGCCACCGTCTCCCCACTGATGACTGTGGACACCATTTCCTCCATCTCATCCAGCTCCTGCTGTGGCGCTGGACTCCCACCTCCAGTCTGCATTGCTGCTTTCCGGTTGTTAGCGAGTTTCAGCTTGGTTTTGCGCTTCACATCATTCCAGCGCTTCTTGCAGTCGTCCACTTCCCTTCTCTTCACTCTGACTGCATTCACCTTGGCTAAGATGGACTGCCATATTGTATTTTTAGTTGTCAATGACAGAGTGGAGGTGATGAACAGTTGTTGGTGGTGTTCTATCACCTCCGTAATCAGGATCTTGTTTTCCTGCGGACTGAATCGCGGGTTCCTCTACTTCTTCTCCTTGCCCTTCTCCTTCCCCGAGGACCCTGGCTGGTCCTCCGGGGGGTTTGTGGGGTTCTGGTTGGCCTCTGTAGTTGCTCCAGCTTCCTCCATGGTGCTTCTCAGTTGTTTGGGGTTTTTTTTTTTTGCGGCTTTTATGGTGATTTTGCCCGCCTGACGTGGGAATAGCAAGCCTGGCGCTACTTATCGCTGATATTTTTATCGCTGTTGGGCCCATCGCCACTTTTTTCACTTTTGGGTTTCCTTTTTTATCGGCGTCCCGGTAATTTTAACGCAGACTTTTGACGCTTTATCGGGAAACTATCGCCTGTTGCCGGCGTGTTGAGAATACGCCGTTAACACGGCGTTAGTTTCCCGCGATAGACGGCGTTATGTAGAATTGCGTTAACCTGGGTTGGCGATAATTATCACCCGTTCTTGAGAATATCCCCCAATATTTTCCCTGTCCTGACACTGTAATTTTAGACAGTCAGGAACCCTTCAAATACTATCGCCAGTTAAAAAAAAAGCATCTTTAGAATTTGGGAAATCTTATGTTCTATGGTGCAATAATCACATAGGTGGCTACACCTGCTGTATCGTCAGAGGTGTCTACTTCCACTCTGATCCAGTTTCAGGTGGCACAACTTTAGTGTATTTATGAAGGGTGAGGATATCATAAAAAAACATATTTTGCCTTCGGTGACTACTTATGAAGCACCCTTTTTTGAAAAACAGAGTCAATTGATGAATATATCAATAGTGTAGTCGTACAAGTAACTTCAAAGATGTTGGTGACTCATACGTTCATTCATGGTTTGTGATGGTGGACAATCTAAAATAGCTTGGGTCTTTAGCAGGCCCAATTCTACAAGGTAAGGCAATAGACTACACCTGTAAAATGATGCATATCTCTGCTGAAAAATACGTTTTAAAAAAGTTTACCAACAACGTTTCTTTAATTTGGGACAATACTTTTACCATGTGTTTGATATATTCAGAAAATTAATCAGAAAACAAGATATTGACTAAATAGAAAACCATATAAAAGTCCTTATTAAAAAGTTATTGTCAAATAAAAGGTCCGAACATGCAGGAAACGTTCTTGACTTTAAAGAAATGTGATTCTACAGGAGGGTATTTCAAGATTTAAAAACACTTACAATGTATCCTAATGTTCTAAATATTTCTATAAATAAAACATTTCCTAATTAAAAAATGATTACATGTTTTCTAGGAGTGATTGCTGCATCTGGTTAAAAAACAAATTGGCAAAAATAGGATCTGTAGGCTGGTTTGTTCACAATAAAGTAATATTTTCACAATTCTGGTTTTAAGGTGGTATTTGTTTTTTTGTTTTGTGAGAATAACATTTCCTTGTTTAAGCTCATTTCCACTGCAGTGCTCAAATGCTGTGGGTAGGGCAAGGTTAAAGGGGCAGTAGAATACTCAGTACTGGCAATGTTTCCTACATTCCTAATACATTTCAGGGTTGTGAAATTCTAACCACATCATCCATCAAATAAGTAAGAAATGGGTAGTCATGTTAATGAAATTTGCCTTCCTGTGGCAACCATCACAAATCATTTGCATACATTTAGTCTAACCTCAAAAGAGATCTGAAAACAGATCAGGCCCAGAGCTGACAGAATTACTTCAGCCTGATCTTTATTCTTCTTTAGCAAGACCTTATACTTGGCCATTCTTGTAAGTGGGGTCATCCAAGTTACTAGTCTCCTTGTATTTCCTGGGGCTTTGGTTCAGTCCTTGAGCTGAGGTTATCAAAATTAGCATTTTAAAGATCTATGCACATGCTCATGAAATTCTGAAGTTTGGAATACCGAGCTACCATTGAAGCTTATTGATATTAGATTTATGCACCCTACGTAATGTATACAATCTTGGCAAGTAGATATCTTCTGCATTGCATTATGGAGCCCACGGAGGCATCCATCAATTGTATGAGAAACATTTCTTGTTTCTTTTGAGTCCATGCAGTCTAAAGACCGAGCACAATAGGGTCCATGAGCAATACTTGGATCAAATGTTGCAACTGGCTTTGCAAAGACTACCCTTGCTGGTGAGACTTGGAATCCTGCCCTTCAACTACGTGCAGAAATGAAACAGACACATTAAATGTAATACCTGTTCACAAAGTGCACTAATATATGTATACATATGTAATGTACTCTTTCGAATCATACTGATTACCTCACAGGAACTCTGAGCAAAATCTATAACCCTAGTCTTAACTGTGTTTATTATTGTAACCCAGTCCTTAGAGTTTAAAACAAAATGCACTAGGAATAGTTTAAAGTTTGTATTTAAACATACACAACTTAATGCAACATGTCCACAGTTCAATCTCTTAGAAAGCAAGGGTTTCTTGATACCTGAAAGCCAATATTCATTGAGTGAGGCCAGACCACATGAACATTGTAGCTCAATTGCTTTGCAAGAATGCCATGTACCATGAGGAAGGTTATATCGAAAGATCCAAGATCCTAAATAGGTAATGGTTTCAGGCCTGCTGGCAATCGTAGTTCACTACCAGAGCTCTGCTTCTGCTGCCCTGCACATTCACCATGCACAGTCAACCTGAATCCAGTTAGCACTAGTGCTCTGTATCGACTGCCTGCATTTCCAAAAAATGTGCAGATGTAGAATAGGCCCAAAGAAAATAGCAAAACATTAAAAACCTTTTTAGCAAAGTCAGTAAGCAAAGAATTAGCAAGTGCTATCTACAGCAAGCTAAAAAATGGCAAAAGCAATTTACCATTTCAGGTGCAGTATTACTGACTGTGATCTGAAATAAGTAAAAAGAACCTCCTGACAGATGTATTCTGTCAGAGAAGCAATGCTTTGTTCATAGGACCACGGCAGTTATGGCTGTGTCAGTTTCCACGGGACAATTCACTGCAATTTAATGGAGATAAAACAGAAATTGTACATTGTACAGCGAACAAAATACCTCGCCCACTCCCAGTTGACTTCTGGCCTACTCCAACAGACAACCCACTGACTCCATCTAAGACAGTGCGTAATCTGGGGGTTTTATTTGATAGCAGTCTACAGTTAGACTCACAAGTAAACAGAACAATCAGCACCTGCATGTCCTTGATCAGAGCTTTACGGAAAATACTTCCACTACTGCCATCCTCCCCTAGGTCACAGGTGGTGAGGTGTGTCATCTTGAGCAGGCTAGACTACTGCAATGCCTTGCTACTTGGAGCACCAATGTCTCTGATCAAAAAGTTGCAGAGAATTCAAACAATAGCAGCCAAGCTAGCATTAAAGAGACAATGTAGGTCCTCTGCGTCCTTATCTCTGAGGGATCTCCACTGGCTACCGATTCTGCAGAGAGTACAATTCAAATCACTCTGTATTGTTCATAGGGAAGTACATAGAGTGGGACCCAGATCACTGCAGAGCAAATTCTCTTGGTATGCTCCAGCCAGAAACCTCCGTTCATCATCAGCAAAACTGGTGCGCACAGCCAGATTTAAGAAAACCCGGATGGGAGGCTGATCATTTAGTTCTGTAGCCTCACGTCTGTGGAATAAACTACCGCTCGATCTCAGACAAACTGAGAATCTGCTGAACTTTAGAAAGAAGCTGAAAACATGGCTCTTTCCCAGGGACTAATGTAGTCCAGTCGTAGCTCTAGTCTTTTTCTGCCCGCATGATTGCAGCTATGCAAAGCGTCTGTAGGGTATTCTCAGCGCCAGGATACCCGTTGGGTGACAGAGCGCTATACAAGTCCGTCATACAATACAATACAATACAAAGGCATTCCTTGTTTTCTTAATAACGTTTGTGCTGTTTTGTTAATCTCAGTAAAAGTTTTAAAAAATAGGAATCTGTGTTCTTCATGGTAAGTTTCATGTAGGTCTTTTGAGCATAGGCCAAATTAAAGGTGGGAGGGGGTTCCAAAAGTGGCATTTTAGATTGTATTTCCCATATGATTATTTGCTCTTCGATATGAAAAAAATGGTTGCACGAAACTGCAACAAATTTGGCATGAAGGTAGTACCTTTGTTTGGTTTGGTGTAAATCTGTTCAATAACTTTAAAGAAATTAGCATTTTAAAAGGTGTTCATGTTGGGCACAAAGAGGTTAAATCTATCCAGACCCTTAATTTGCAGAGGATTTGCACTATTACAAATATACAGAGGATTTTTAAATACAATAAAAAAAAAATAAGTTACACCATTGGATGTTAGAACATTTTCTCCTTTCCTGCACTGCGGATTCGTGAACCTGGCAATGGATTTGCATCTCCACCATGTTTTGATTAGCTGGCCATCACATAAACATTTCTGTTGTGGCTGCCATTTTTCATTAGGGTGCATTGAGTAGCATGTTGAAAAACATAAAAAGAAAAAGGGCATAAAGGAGCAAGATGAGTACGCCTGGATCCTCAGACCCATTTGGGGGAACCTAAAAGGACACCTCTGGCAGTAAAATATATATTAAAAATATAATTCCTATCATGGGATTTTGAGATCCCATCATGGACCCTCTCCTGGTCCAGTGGACCCAGGGACAGTCAAAACAGCGGATTGTGAGCAAGGACTAGACGCATTCAAGTTCCTGTGGCCAACCCCACTGTGCACATCAAAAGGCTGTGTTGACCACCCTTGGCAGGCTGGGTGCATGACCTAGATGAGACCAAAACCCACTGTGCAAAGCTGAAGGCCATATGATGAGGGGGTGGCCACCTGAAATGGGTTAGGAGACCAAGCCCAGCGATTAACTCCAGTTGCAGGAGGCCAGAGTCCGGGCCAAACCCCACTATGAATGACCAAATGTCTTGCACAGTGATGGTTGGCTGCCCGCATCCTGACGAGCTCTGGGATTGGCCAGAGGCCATGCTGAGTGGGGGCTGTCTGCTCTTGGAGAGGTGGGCTCAGGGTGTCTTTATACAGAAGGGGTTACTTGTGCACAGCGGGATGGGTGCAGGGACTGGTCTGGTGAGCTCAAAGGCTGGAGAACAAAGGCAATATGCACTTGGAGATGGCTGCCAATTTGGGCTAGGTACAGGGCCTGATCAGAGCCTAAGCCATTTGGCTAACCCCTGCAGCAGACAACCAAAGGCTTTGCACATCAGCATTGGCCTGTCTGCACAGGATTGGGCTCAGGCCTTAGCAGGAGGCCATGCCCTGGGCGAATCCCTACTGTGCATGGTCAAAGTCTATGCACAGCATTTGTTGGTCACCTGCCAAATTTTGGGTGATGGGCCTGGCCAGAGACCAGCTCCGGCAGCCATGTCCTGCTGCACATGCCCAAGGCCACGCACAGTTGAAGGCCTTGACCAGTGGAAGAGAGTTGGCCACAGGGAAAATTTGGATGTAGTGTATGATAACAAAAAAAAAAAAGAGGTCACTGAAATAAAAAATGGAGAAAATGAAGGTAAGGTTGATGTTGCTATGACAACTTAAAGTGTGTTTAGAAAAACCAAGATAACCTTAATATATGTTAAAACCGAAAAATCTCTGAAACCTGCAAGTTATGGTTAAGACCCCAGTCAGTAACTCATAAAACAAACACAAAAATCTTAACTCGCACACCAAATAAAATAATTACATATTCACCTGCATTAATACAGATGTGCACATACAGTTTTGGTTACCATGGTAGCAGTTCCTTCTGTGGTCCCCTTCTCTGCTTCCATTAAAAATAATTTCTAGAGACATTACTGCCATGCTTTCCTTATAACATTTTTTTAAATATTTATTTTATGTAATATCATTTTAGGTCCCTGCCTTCAATGTTTTCTGAGGAAGGATGTCACAGTGCCTCTGAGTGGCCATATGTGATAGTGGATCTACTCGAAAACTGCCTGGAATACATTTTTGTCTGTAGTAGCTTTTAAACTGCAGTTTGTGAAGAGCAATGTGCTTAGTCTTTTGTGGGTGGGTGTTTACATTTGCATATACCTCACTACATACCTGATTAGTATCCCAATTTCCAGCCACAACCCCTGGATCTTTCTATGCTTACTACTAAAATGTATATCTGTGTGTAGAGTCCTCAGCAACCGGGGGAAGAACTCCACATAGAAAATATAGGAGGGGAGAAGGACTCAGCACATAAGTTTGTGAATAGCATTTTGTAGTATATGAGTAGTACTAGTACTACAAAGTGTAGTTTGTGAATAGGCCACTCAATTCCTGATTTAGAAATCTATAAGATCATTAAATTTGTAAAGAATACAGAGGGTGCATAGTACACAGAGCCCTCTAAAAAACAAAAAGTTGACATCTACTTCTGCCTGAACAGGTTGTGGGCGATCACTAATGGTGAAGGAAAGGGTTTAACAGGATAGAGGAAGACGGTGTATTTAATGGTACATTTGATCCCAAAATATTTTGGCCTTTGCATACGGCTCTGGACTAAGCTCCAGTAAAGTAATGTGAGGGAGTTCTAGGTTTTGAATATTTTTTGACTGACTGACTGGGCTGGGGAATCAGCTTTAACATAGTTCAGCAAGAGGAAGCAGGCTCCACTAAACCAGTGTGACTAGGCACATTACACCAAAAGCAGGAGTTCTGCTCATCTCTTCTCTAAGGTTGCTCTCAATAGTCAAAAAGTGGTCCAACATGAGCACATTTTCCTGACTGCAACATGCACTTTAAGAAAGGTGATGTATTTTGTAAACAGAGTATTGAGAACATTTTAGGTATTGTGTAATCAGTGAAAAGGTTTTTTAAGAAATTGGGAAAACACTGAAAAATACACTCTGAGACGCCCAAAGAAATCCAAACACTCAACGTAGAAAACCATCTCCGATTTCCTGAGAAGGCTGGTCAGGGAGTCTGTGCTGTATGTCCACCCTGCTGTAGATTACAGCTGAGTTGGAGTCACCTAAGTGCACATGTCTGTTTCGCGAGTCTACGATGGCCGGCCATACCGGCATGCGCACTTAAGGCGCCTCCACCACTCCTCCTCTCTGCCAGGGCCTGGCCCCGCCCTAGACTCATCGGCTTTGCGGCTCAGAGTACAGTGATAAATAAAATGATAACATTGTAGGATTATCATTTTATTTATCTGCTGTCTCTGACCAGTGGGGTGACGCTCCTCCACCTTTACGGAGGAGCCACCCCTGAACTAATTGGAGAAAAGCTAAATCAAATTGGAAATATTTCTTTGAACTTTATTTCAAGAAGATCATGAATGTGAAATATCACGTTTTCACATAACTTGCCTCATATCCTTTTAGTCTATATTTTAGTATGCTATTGATTCACACGCTGTCAATCAATAGGATGCTAGTGGTACTTTACAACAGATACACAAAATACATTGCAGTAAAAGCAGAAGATATTCGTGATTTGACGTTTCATAGTTGAGCATGACATTTTGATCGTTTGAAGATATGTCGTATTCCTTAGATGCTTTTTAATTCACATAATTGGCTTTGATGTCTTAGAAATGCATGAGCCTTTTGTCATACACATAAAATTAAGATTTCCTTTAGATAGCAAATGTATATAATTTAAAAAAAAACTCCTTGATTTATTTTTTCAGAGAGACCATAGTTGCTAGTTACAAAGATGTAAGCTCTCTGCAATGGATATTTCGGTCTTATTTGCACAACTCAATTAGTCAATATACATTACTGTCAACAAGTAAATTCTGAAATCATGGTCAATTAGCAGAATCATATTTCAAGATATTCTAGGAAAAAAGCCAAAGCTAATGTTATAATGTAATCATTTAATCAGGTTAGCAACCAGAGGAAGCTGAGGATCAAATATAGTTTAAGAGCATTCGGCAAACTTTTCTAATGCAAGAAGGAATCCATCTCACGACATCCGATACCTCACAAATCTCGAGCCAGTGGAAAAGTTGGCTCAATCGTACACATCAGTGGGTTTGTAATCAAAATCCTATACTGAAAGCTGTCTCTCGAGTATTCCAGGGGATGTCTCTCCATTCAATTACAAATCAGAATGGTTGAAAAGGAAATGGTTAAATGAGAACCAAATGTAAGAGCTACACATAAAAAATATATTTGTTTTTGCAAACATAAAGATTCTATTTTTTAAGTGAAAAACTATTAGGCAATGGAGATTTTGAACGCAGCAATTTCTATGTGTAGGTCTAAAACGTTTCACACATTCTAATTGCTGGTGATTTTCACTTAAAAAGAAAAGTACTTTCCCAAACTCATGATATATTCTCCTTAAAGTAGAGCTGAAAGCAACACACTTTCTGCTTCACTGGAAATTATTGTGTAGCAGCAAACCGATCAAATGTAATTTTAGACTATGTTATTTTTTGGTGTAAAGCATACATTTTGTTAATGGCAGATACGCGGCCATATGTACAAACAGAAAGGTCACAAACAGTAGGCACAAATTGTGCACAACTTGCTAATATGTCATGTCCCAAAATCTTCTGTGCAGGTGGGCACAGAGTGACCTGCGTAATGAATAACATTTAGGCAGGTCACTATTTGAGACTCCCTATTTTGGCTAAAATACTGGGTTGATGTCTGTCTATGTCTGCATTTCCAAACTGTATTTTTTTTTTTAAAGTAGCCCGTGCTCCTTAAATATGAGAGTGGGCAGACAGTGATCCCCTGTTCTACAGCCTTTCCCCTGAGGTTGCAGAAACAATTTATCAATCAATCAATCAGTATTTATACAGCGCAGCTTATCACCCAGGGTATCCAGGCACTGGTAAGATTTAGTCTAAGAGCCAGGTCTTGAGTCCCTTCCTGAAGTCGACGAGTAAGGGGAAGGTTCGGAGGTGGAGTAGGAGGTCGGTCCAGGATTTGGCAGCAATGTAGGCGAAATAATGATCTCCACTGTGGCTCCGCCGGATGTGGGGGACATGTGGGTGGGCAAGGGAGGTGGATCGGAGTTGTCTGGTCGGCTGGTGGAAAGTCAGGCGGTGGTTGATGTAGGAGGGTCTGGTGTTGTGGAGGGTGAGTCAGCAGCTTGAACTGGCATCTCTTCTGAACTGGAGCTAGTGGAGGCTTCTGAGGTAGAGGGTGATACTGGTCCATTTGGGAAGGTTGAGGATGATTCTGGCTGAGGCGTTCTGATTGTTCTGTAGTCGTTTCAGGAGGTGGGAGATGGTTCTGGCATAGAGTACATTTCTGTAGTCCAGTCGGCTGGTGACAGGGGCTTGAGTCACTGTTTTCCTGGTGCTGGCAGGGATCCACCTGAAACTCTTTCAAAGCATGTGGAGGGTGTGGAAGCAGGATTAGGCTACTTCTTTGACCTGGCGCTCGATGGAGAGGTCGCTGTCCAAGATGATGCTGAGGTTGTGGTCGTGGTTGGTGGGGGTAGGTGAGGGTCCGAGAGCTGAGGGCCACCATGTGTCGTCCCATGGGGAGGAGTTCTTTCCGAAAATGAGCACTTCCATCTTGTCCGTGTTCAGCTTCAGGCAGTTGGATCTCATCCAGTCAGTGACTTTGGTCATGGCATTCTGGAGATTGAATCTGGTGGTGGCGGTGTCTTCCGTGAGAGAGAGGATGAGTTGGGTGTCGTCAGCAAATGAGATGATGCTATGGATGCAGGCAATGTTGGCCAATGGAATCATGTGGGCGCTGAAGAGGGTGGGGCTAAGCGAGGATCCTTGGGGGACTCCGCAGATGATGCTCTTGGGTTCAGAGGTGAAGGGAGGTAGACAGATTTTCTGTGTGCATCCTGTGAGGAAGGAGGTGATCCACTTGAGGGTGTTTCCTCTGATGCCGATGTGGTGGAGCTTGGTGATGAGGGTGTGGTGGGAAAGGTTGTCGAAGGCCGCTGAGATGTCAGGAGGATCGACTCAGTCAAGGACGGCTTTGATGTCTTCAGTTGCCGCTATCTAGGTGGTCTCAGTACTGTGGTTGGAGTGAAAGCTGGACTGGGTGGTGTTGAGTAGGTTGCTTCCTTCCAGGTGGTCTGTGAGCTGACAATTGATGGCTTTCTTCAGGGCCTTGGCTGGGAAGGGGATCAGCAAGATGGGGCACTAGTTCTTGAGCTCGCTGGGGTCGGCGAAGGGTTTCTTCCAGAGGGGTTTCACCTCTGTGTGTCTCCAGGCATCAGGAAAGGTGGCCGTGGTGATGGATAAGTTGAGGATGTTGGTGAGAGTGCTGCAGATTTCCTTTTGTCCCAGGTTGAAGGTGTGGTGGGGGCAGGGGGTCTGTCAGTGCTCCACAGTGGGTGGAAGTCATAATCATTGTGTTGATTGGCGTGGTGAGTGCTGCTCAATCGGTTAGGTGGCTGTGGGAGTTGTAGGTGTGTATCAGGAGGTGGCTGAGGTTGGTTGGCTGTGGGTCAAACTTGCTGTAGTAGTCTGATATCTTGTTGTGGAAGTAGTCTGCCAGGGAGTCACAAAGGGCTTGGTAGGGACAAATCATGGTGTCAGTGGCTGACAGGCAGGAGAATTCTCTGACGATGCTGAAGAGTTCTTTTGAGGTGGTGGTGGTATTTGCAGAGGGCAGACTTAAAGGTGGTGAGGTCTGAGAGGTTCCTGCTGGAGCGCCATCATCTCTCCAGTTGCTTACACTCACGTTTGAAATCCCAGAGTTCTGGGGTGAACCAGCTGGTGTGTTTGCTGGGTCTGCTGGTGCTAGTCATTTTCATGGTTGTGATTGGGTCAGCTCAGTCGGAGATCCAGTCAGTGAAGTTTCGGACATTCAGCTCAAGGTTGCTGGTGGTGTGGGGTCTGGTGGTGTTGAGGGTGGCAGTCCATTGGGTCTCTGTGATTTTGTTCCATCTGTGGTGAGGGGGCTTGGAGGTGCTTCATGGGGATCCTGCGAAGTGGAAGATGCTGTGGTCTTTCCAGGTGAGTTGGGTGGTGTAGCTGAATTTGATTCTGTCACTAGCTGTAAGGAATGGGTCTAGGGTGTGTCCTGTGTGGTGTGTGGGGCTGGTGACCAACTGTGTGAGTCCGATGTTGCTCATGCTTTCCGGGAGGTTGGCGGAGTACTTGTCATTGTGGTCCTCGAGGTGGAAGTTGAGGTCGCCGAAGAAGATGGAGTGCTTGGAGTCTATTGCCAGGGGGCGATGAAATTGGAGATGGCGTCAGGGAAGCCGGAGCGGTGGCCCAGGATCTATCTGTAGGTGAGCGTTCTTCTGACGGTGGTGTTCACTTCGATTCAGATTTGGAAGTTGAGGTGCTCCATGATTGATGAGATGTTGCCTTCGGTGGTGGTGCATTGGAGGGTGTCTTTGTGGATGATGGCAATGCCTCCTCCGTGCTTTTTGGCATGGTCTCTGTGTATCATCTTGTAGCCGTGGGGCATTGCAGTCGTGATGTCGGGTGCTGAGGACGGTGTGAGCCAGGTCTCGGTGATGAACATCAAGTTAGGGCTGGAGATGGTGATGGTGTTCCAAATCTCAATGGTGTGCTTACAGAGGGATGGGCTTTGAGTAACATGCACTGGAACTGTTCCTAAGGGTTGGAGGTTGACTGTGTAGGTGCGGCGAGGGTTTCAATGTTGCAGGTGAACCGGTATTGGTGGCATGGGAAGGGTCCTTCTTTGTCTCTGGGATGTAATGCAGTAGTTGTTGCAGCCCTTGGGGGTCAGGGCTACAAGCTCAGAGGTGGTGTAGTGATGGGTAGCAGGAGAGCCAGGGTTCCTGGTGCCTGGCGCAGTCCAGGCATGGACGGGCACAGACGGGCTTGCCTTTATAAAGGAGAATCTGTCCCAGAGACACATTCCACTTTGCAAATCAATTACCTCATCCTCTGAGATGTTAGTAACTGAACAATGGTATGCAGCTGCAATTCTTATCCCAGACCAAGAATGCTTTCAATGCTGAATCACAATTAGGAAGAAATGCCCCTTAGTGCCCTCCTTCCTAATTGTGATTCAATTTGGGTTGGTATACCCATTTTATGAGTCGCAAAAGGTTTTCATACATACCAAAAAGCATTTTTGCAGTTGCAAACCCTGTCATTTTGTGAATCTCAGCTTTTGGGATCACAAAATGGCTTTGTACATCATTTAGTCAGAGGAAGACAACAATGAAATATGTTCTACATTCTCAAGTAACATCCTTTACACTGCATCCTGGCTCCATTTTCCACCAAGATATTTCAAGCCTGCCTTCCTTCCATCTTTAGGCTTTCTAACCTCATTCCCTGAGCAATGCTACCACACTGGCAGTATTCCTCATTTGGGAGTTCCTTATCACATCAGCCATTGATACTCCTCTTTTATCCACGTAAACAAATAGAGAGCGAGGAATATGATGGGGTGCGTCCCTATCCCCGGGATATAATGCAAAAACAAAGTGGACAAACCCACTAGTAAAGTCGACTCACTGATAGTTAGATGAGGACCAGAAGCCCATTAGTATTATAAAAAGACCCCTCACCCACCAACCTGGTTGGTGGCATGCTTCATCATTGGGGTCCCAACTGGGTAGCCGAATGCCACCCAGTTGTGCTACAACACCTGATTACAGCGGAGCTGGATTTGTGTTAATGTGTGAAGGGAAAGTGCCAATAAAGTGGTGCAAGTTAAAATTGTCTCTGGGAATCCTGACTGACCAATTTTTTATTCCCAGTGGCCCAGGACAAGGTTAAAATAAAGGAGACGGACAACCTCAAGAAAAAATTAATCTAAGTTGTCACTATGGTCTACATGTTTCAGCCTCATTAAAAAATTGGGGAGGCTTTCTTCAGGACCAGGAAAGATAGGTGAAGTGGTGGCAAAAAGGACGCCACGTGTATAGTTATACAACACACGCGCTAAGGTGTGTTGTGTGAACAGTGGTGTCAGTATACTTACGGACCCACTGGAGGAACCTGTAAAAGAAAGAAGAGGAAAAACAAACAACAAGTAACATAAAATGCAATCTTATATACAGTGTTGTGCCTTCTTCTTTGACTGAATCAGTCTCTATAGCGATCCAGCACATCTGTGAGTCGATCAATTCTTGTTAACCAGATGGTCGACAAAGAGTGCAGAATATACTGGTGCATTGTGCTCACAGCGCATGCACTACTAGACTCGTAATAGGTTTGTAGTGAAGTATTCGATGCATGCCGTGGTGATGCAGTATATGGTGCCTAGAACTAGAAAAAAAATTATAGCACTGAAGGGTGCCACACGTGTACTATATTGTGCTATTTAGCTGCGTATATAGATTGTAAATCATCTTTTAGTTATGTTAGAAATAAAAGCTGTCACAAAAATAACATTGAAAAAAAACCACATATTTACAATGGCTACGAGTTTATGGTAGCCTTTAGCAGAACCCGGGAGGGGCGCTCGTCAATAGTCACACTCTGGGGGATGAAGAAAACAAGAGCGTGATGAAAGACAGACATACGGGTTTGGGAAATAAGCTGACGTATTTTAAAAAAATATGATATGGGGAGCTGAGGAGCTGACCAAGCCTCAGAGTGCATGGCCGGATCAGTAAAAGAAACTTACTTCGTCATGACGCAGCGCCCACCGTTCACCTATTCGGTATCTTCTCGTGGTTCTGGGGAGCACCGGTGAATACCGGCCGGCGTCTATTTGAAGTAGATGGACGCGGAAATTAGAACTGGCCGTGGCGCTCTGACGTTAGTGACGTCTGCGTCTAACGCGTGTTCAGGGAATCTAGAACGCTAACCTCAGCCCGGGAGGGATAGAATGGGCCAAGGCGTGCTGACGTAGTTAACGTCAGCGTGTCACATATGAGGAAGGAATCCTGTATACAGCTGGTGTGCTGACCTCATTGATTATTAAGATTAGGAGAGTAATCATAAAAGATGTGGAACGTGACTGAACATGTCCGTTAGGGTTGGAGACCAGTGCAGTAGCAACGTAATTGGCTATTCAATAATAATGGGTCCATAATGTGAGACATACGGAGATAACTGTTTGCATCCACTGGAGTAGGGTGAATGCAATGTTTGCGATTTGTGTGTTTCTACTCTGTTAATAGGCAGTGCAGGCAACGGAAAAACACCTAAAGGTATCAGTGCTAATTCATTGTGTGTCATCGGTAAGGGTAGTTCGTGCCTCCACAGCATGTAGAGTGGGTTTGATGTAAGGTTCTATGTAGATTTATTGAGGGCATTCCACGGAATATTGTCATTTAGGCCATGTAGATGCGTGGACAGACGGTAAATCCACCGCTGTTCTTTCTCAAAGAGGCGGGCCTGGATGTTCGGCAAGCTAGTGTCCAAAGTTTCGATCACCACCAATTTGATATCATTAGTGGTGTGCCCGGCTTCCAAATAATGGTTAGTCATGCGTGCAGTGTTTCTTTTGCATCGTATGTTACTTCGATGTTCGCATATTCGGGTCTTGATTTTGCGACTAGTCATGCCGATGTATGTTAATCCGCATGGGCAGGAGATACTGTAAACTGCATTCATGGTGTTACAATTCGTGTGTTGTCATATGTGCCATATTTTGCCCGGTTCCAGATTTAGACTTTTGGTGGATTCTGTTAACCGCTTAACCGCGGCGGCAATTCCGCCGCGGTGCGGCGGTTTAGCGGAGTGGGCGGGGCCGCGTCGGCCAACGGACGTTCGCAGCACTACAGAGGTAGTTCTCGCGACGGCCGTTGGCCGACGGACGCATGCAACGGGTTAAATGACACACACTACAATTCCCACATACAAAATTGCCCATGATATTGGGAAGGCCCCAGGCATTCAATACAGTATTCGTGGGTCTGGGGGGTTCTATTGGACGTGTAGCCACTAGGGTGTCCTTTAGGCTTCTAGCTCATTGGTAGGCAAAAAGGGGTTTCTCCCAACTTAATTTCCCAGTGTTAAGTATACGCCAGTTTTTTTGTATAATTCGAGAGACTTTGTTTGAGATGGAATTATACGTAGTGACGCATGTCAGAGGAATGTTAGTTGTGATATGGGGTGATTGGTCAAGCAGCCCATCACGATTCTGATTGCGGGCACGTTTATTTGCTTTGCTGATGATCTTGTCCGGGTAGCCTCGTTTTTGTAGTTTCTTAGTTAAGGATTGGGCTTGTTCCTTGAAGTCCTTGATTTCACTGCAGTTTCTACGTAGGCGTAAATATTGCCCAAACGGTAGGTTTTCCCTTAATGGTCTTAGGTGAAAACTTGTATAACGCAAGAGGGAATTTCTTGCTGTTGGCTTAAAGTGTGTCTTTGTTTTGAGTTTGCCGGTGAGAGCCTGTATGTCCAAATCCAGAAAGGTGATGCTATCCCTGTGAATATTGTGGGTGAACTTTAAATTGGGGTCACAGCCATTAATCCACTGGAGAAAAGTGAGGAGAGAGACATTATTCCCTTCCCAAATGAGGAATATATCATCAATGTATCGTTTGTAAAATTTCACATTGGGTACAGGAGACGTATTGGGGTTGAATAGATGTGTTTTCTCAAAGTTATAAACATACAGACCCGCCACACTGGGGGCAAAATCGCTCCCCATTGACGTCCCATACGTCTGTAGGTAAATCTCGTCCTCGAATTCAAAGAAGTTTTCTTTGAGAGCCAGTTCGGCACATTGCAGTACAAATGTCTTCGGAGTGTTATAATTCCATGTGGTTGTATCCAGTGCCAGTTGTAGTACTTCCATGGTGTCATCTTGTGGCAGACTGGTATATAGACTCTCGATGTCTAAGCTGACTAGGAATGACGTCTCTGGATTGTATGAGAGAGGGTGGATTTGGCCAAGGAGGTCTTTCGTGTCCTTGAGGTAAGTACTAGTTGATTGCACAATTGGCTGTAGAAAGAAATCACAGTAACGTGATAGAGGTTCTAGCAAAGAACCAATACCCGAGACTATCGGGCGGCCAGGAGGCGGGATTTTATTCTTGTGTATCTTGGGGACTGTGTAAAAGTACGGAATTTTTCCAGCACTAGTAGTAAGAAATTGGGCTTCCTGGTTACTGATGTCGCCCAAGCTTTCTGCGTCTCCCACAAGATTCCGAATTTTGGTTCTGAGATTTTCACTGGGATCCTGCTCCAGCCGCTTGTAGTTCTTGGTGTCATTTAGTAGGCGTCTGCATTCTTGCCGATAGTCATCCTTATTCTGTAGGACAATCCCACAACCTTTTTCAGCTGGTTTGATGATGATCATGTCGTTGGTTTTGAGGGTTCTCATAGCATCGAATTCCTTACCACTGGTGTTCATGAATTGGTGGTCTTCCTGTAGTGCCTCTATTTCGCTGAAGACCGCTTGTTCGAAAGCTGGGAGGTAGACCAGAACCCAGGAGCACACACAAGGAGCAAGACAAAAGAACAACAACCGGGACCCAGTTCAAACAGAACCTAGTCACCAATCTCTCCTCCCATACTCTGACATCAACAGAGAAGACTGTCCTCAACAAAGGCCTTGGATTTGTTCCATCAGCAAGACTCGACAAATTCCTACTACACTGCGAACTGGCGGAATTTTTCCGTAAACTCTAGCTGAAAGCCTTTTTTCAAAACCTTCCCAATGAAATAAATCAGGAGACTAAGGGTGACACTAACTTCAAAGTGAAATCTACCTTTATTCCCCCTCCTAGTACAACTCCTATGGAAATCACCGCCTTCGAACAAGCGGTCTTCAGCGAAATAGAGGCACTACAGGAAGACCACCAATTCATGAACACCAGTGGTAAGGAATTCGATGCTATGAGAACCCTCAAAACCAACAACATGATCATCATCAAACCAGCTGATAAAGGCGGTGGGATTGTCCTACAGAATAAGGATGACTATCGGCAAGAATGCAGACGCATACTAAATGTAACCAAGAACTACAAGCGGCTGGAGCAGGATCCCAGTGAAAATCTCAGAACCAAAATTCGGAATCTTGTGGGAGACGCAGAAAGCTTGGGCGACATCAGTAACCAGGAAGCCCAATTTCTTACTACTAGTGCTGGAAAAATCCCGTACTTTTACACAGTCCCCAAGATACACAAGAATAAAACCCCACCTCCTGGCCGCCCGATAGTCTCGGGTATTGGTTCTTTGCTAGAACCTCTATCACAGTACTGTGATTTCTTTCTACAGCCCATTGTGCAATCAACTAGTACTTACCTCAAGGACACGAAAGATCTCCTTGGCCAAATCCACCCTCTCTCATATAATCCAGAGACGTCATTCCTAGTCAGCTTAGACATCGAGAGTCTGTATACCAGTCTGCCACAAGATGACACCATGGAAGTACTACAACTGGCACTGGATACAACCACATGGAATTATAACACTCCGAAGACATTTGTACTGCAATGTGCTGAACTGGCTCTCAAAGAAAACTTCTTTGAATTTGAGGGCGAGATTTACCTACAGAGGTATGGGACGTTAATGGGGAGCGTTTTTGCCCCCAGTGTGGTGGGTCTATATGTTTATAACTTTGAGAAAACACATCTATTCAACCCCAATACGTCTCCTGGACCCAATGTGAAATTTTACAAACGATACATCGATGATATATTCCTCATTTGGGAAGGGAATATTGACTCTCTCCTCACTTTTCTCCAGTGAATTAATGGCTGTGACCCCAATTTAAAGTTCACCCACAATATTCACAGGGATAGCATCACCTTTCTGGATTTGGACATACAGGCTGTCAACGGCAAACTCAAAACCAAGACACACTTTAAGCCAACTGCAAGAAATTCCCTCTTGCATTATACAAGTTTTCACCCAAGACCATTACGGGAAAACCTACAGTTTGGGCAATATTTACGCCTACGTAGAAACTGCAGTGAAATCAAGGACTTCAAGGAACAAGCCCAATCCTTAACCAAGAAACTACAAGAACAAGGCTACCCGGACAAGATCATCAGCAAAGCAAATAAACGTGCCCGCAATCAGAATCATGATGGGTTGCTTGACCAATCACCCCGTATCACAACTAACATTCCTCTGCGTCACTACGTATAATTCCATCTCAAACAAAGTCTCTCGAATTATACAAAAAACTGGCGTATACTTAACACCGGGAAATTAAGTTGGGAGAAACCCCTTTTTTCCTACAAACGAGCTAGAAGCCTAAAGGACACCCTAGTGGCCACATGTCCAACACAACTCCCCAGACCCACGAATACTGTATTGAATGCCTGGGGCCTTCCCAATATCACGGGCCATTTTGCATGTGGGAATTGTAGTGTGTGTCATTTAACAGAATCCACCAAAAGTCTAAATCTGGAACCGTGCAAAATATGGCACATACGACAACACACGAATTGTAACACCATGAATGCAGTTTACCGTATCTACTGCCCATGCGGATTGACATACATTGGCATGACTAGTCGCAAAATCAAGACCCGAATATGCGAACATCGAAGTAACATACGATGCAAAAGAAACAGTAAACGCATGACTAACCATTATTTGGAAGCCGGGCACACCACTAATGATATCAAATGGGTGGTGATCGAAACTTTGGACACTAGCTTGCCGAACATCCAGGCTCGCCTCTTTGAGAAAGAACAGCGGTGGATTTACCGTCTGTCCACTCAACTACATGGCCTAAATGACAATATTCCGTGGAATACCCTCAATAAATCTACATAGAACCTTACTTCTAACCCACTCTGCATGCTGTGGAGGCACGAACTACCCTTACCAATGACACACAATGAGTTAGCACTGATACCTTTAGGTGTTTTTCCATTGCTCCCGGCACTGCCTATTAACAGAGTAGATACACACAAATCGCAAACATTGCATTCACCCTACTCCAGTGGATGCAAACACTGTTATCTCCGTATGTCTCACATTATGGACCCATTATTATTGAGTAGCCAATTACGTTGCTACTACACTGGTCTCCAACCCTAACGGACATGTTCAGTCATGTTCCACATCTTTTATGATTACTCTCCTAATCTTAATAATCAATGAGGTCAGCACACCAGCTGTATACACGATTCCTTCCTCATATGTGACACGCTGACGTTAACTACGTCAGCACGCCTTGGCCCGTTCTATCCCTCCCGGGCCCAGGTTAGCGTTCTAGTTTCCCTGGGCACGCGTTAGATGCAGACGTCACTGACGTCAGAGCCCCACGGCCAGTTCTAACTTCCGCGTCCATCTACTTCAAATAGACGCCGGTCGGTACTCACCGGTACTCCCCAGAACCACGAGAAGATACCGAATAGGTGAACGGCGGGCGCTGCGTCATGACGAAGTAAGTTTCTTTTACTGATCCGGCAATGCGCTCTGAGGCTTGGTCAGCTCCTCAGCTCCCCATATCATATTTTTTGAAAATACGTCAGCTTACTTCCCAAACCCGTATGTCTGTCTTTCATCACGCTCTTGTTTTCTTCATCCCCCAGAGTGTGACTATTGACGAGCGCCCCTTCCGGGTTCTGCTAAAGGCTACCATAAACTCGTAGCCATTGTAAATATGTGGTTTTTTTCAATTTTATTTTTGTGACAGCTTTTATTTCCAACATAACTAAAAGATGATTTACAATCTATATACATAGCTAAATAGCTCGATATAGTACACCAGTGGCACCCTTCAGTGCCACAAAATTCTTTCTAGTTCTAGGCACCATATACTGCATCACCACGGCATGCATCGAATACTTCACTACAAACCTATTACGAGTCTAGTAGTGCATGCGCTGTGAGCACAATATACCAATATATTCTGCACTCATTGTCGACCATCTGGTTGACAAGAATTGATCGACTCACAGATGTGCTGGATCGCTATAGAGACTTATTCAGTCAAAGAAGAAGGCACAACACTGTATATAAGATTGCATTTTTTATTACTTGTTGTTTGTTTTTCCTCTTCTTTCCTTTACAGGTTCCTCCAGTGGGTCCGTAAGTACACTGACACCACTGTTCACACAACACACCTTAGCGCGTGTGTTGTATAACTATACACGTGGCGTCCTTTTTGCCACCACTTCACCTATCTTTCCTGGTCCTGAAGAAAGCCTCCCCAATTGTTTAATGAGGCTGAAACATGTAGACCATAGTGACAACTTAGATTGATTTTTTCTTGAGGTTGTCCGTCTCCTTTATTTTAACCTTGTCCTGGGCCACTGGGAATAAAAAATTGGTCAGTCAGGATTCCCAGAGACAATTTTAACTTGCACCACTTTATTGGCACTTTCCCTTCACACATTAACACAAATCCATCTCCGCTGTAATCAGGCGTTGTAGCACAACTGGGTGGCATTCGGCTACCCAGTTGGGACCCCAATGATGAAGCATGCCACCAACCAGGTTGGTGGGTGAGGGGTCTTTATATAAACCTAATGGGTTTCTGGTCCTCATCTAACTTTCAGTGAGTCAACTTTACTAGTGGGTTCGTCCACTTTGTTTTTGCACTCCTCTTTTACCAACATCTGCTTCACTCCCATGCTCAACCAATAGGAAGTAGCTCTGTTCTAACACATCAGTTAAGCAGCTAGTGAAGTTTCATCAGGTTTTCCTCGATCTCTGATCTAACAGTTGTGATTGTTCTGCTTCAGCATTTCACACTATTTTCTGGAAATCCATGTGGCTACATCTTCAGGAGGACAAAGAGATGTCATCTTTGAACAGTATATCTTCAAACTGGCCTGTTAGTCACTATTATCATGGGCGACAATATGAAATAAATAAGTTTGGCAATGTTTCAGCATCCACAAATGGTCTACTAACCCATCTCGTTAATCTAAGCTGTGAAGTTATCTACTGTGCAATACCACATTGCGCTCTACATACTAAATGTTTATATATATTTCCCTGCTCCTGCTCTTACTATGTGGTAAATTTCCAGAGGCGGTCTGTGCGGGTAAGCGTGGTGGGCGGGGTGGGGCAGAGGAGGAGGAGAAGTCGGCAGATGACGCAATAGGAAACATTAAATAGATAAATCCTATTCCATCGTCAGTCAACATCCCCCTGCCACGCCCCACCGCCCAGCTGCCCTTACCTGCACGGACCGCTGCTGTAAATTTCACAGTATTAGTCTTGTTTTACTGCTTTACGGGTTAAATGCCGTTTGCCACTTTCAAACAAAGCAGATTGTAGCTAAACCTATTTGACGTATTCCTTCTACATGACTATACAATTTATTTGAACTATACATGTTTACTTTCACAACAAAGAAACATTTGCAGGCGATAAATCTGGGTTAAAAGCAAAAGGTCTGTAAAGGATACTTAACGTAACTTCCCTTTGGAGAGCCTCTCGTGGTTTGAGCACCCAGAATCACTGGCCTTGGGGAATCATTCAAATGTGAAAGTAGTGGCTTGGCAGGAACTCTATTTACAATCTTGATTAATGTAGGGATTCTCCCATGTTGGATGGTAGCAGCGGAAAGACTGTTATGCTCAATATATGGCTGTTATGCTCAATCCAAGCTAAGGTGGCAGTTGTAACAGAGGCTTGAGACCGAAGAGAATTTATCCATGATAATGGCTTAAACTGTTTGCAGGAAGAAAGTTTCCATGGAAGTAATATCAGTCTTTCTCTAATATTTTGCAAAGGAGAAAGGATTCTTTGCCCCTTCTTGTATTGTATTGTATTGTACTGCAGAATTTGCATGGCGCATACTATCCTTATGCGGGGTGCTGAAGCACTTACATACATGGATAGCAAACTATACTGTTTAAGATGTGGTTGGAAGGGTGTTGTTTTTTTTTTGTTGAGCATATGTGAGAAGTGTTTTCATATTGTGAGTAACAACCCCTGAGGTACAGTTACCATGTTTTGGGATGCCGCAGTCCCTGGTAGTGCTGATGGGTGGAATGAGTTGACAGACAGAAGCACAAACTATAATTGTACTAAAGACTAAAACATATAGAAAGCTTTAGAGCACCAGCCACCTGCGGACAAGGACAGCAAGATGCTCAGTGTATGTACACCAAAAAGCCTTAGCTGAGTCATGGCTCAAGCCCTAGCCAGACTGGCACCCTGCACAAGCGAGGGTGAGGGACAAAGTGCTTGGTCAATTGTTTCCTTGACAGCTCAAGAATAGATTGGCATGCTTCATGTTACCATTCTGTATTCACCCTTCCATATGAGCCTAATATTTTTTTGGGGCACTGTAAATCTTTTTATTTATTTTTGATCTATCATGATGAACCATAATACAAGAACATGGCATTCTCCAGGAGTGGCACATCTTAACACATGCTTATAAAGACAGTATACACTTAGTTTAGGGTGCTATCGGGCATCGCACAAGTCCAGATCCTGGTCAGGAGTGGGGAGTGTAAGTTTCAGGTTGTGGGCGATGCATCGGCTAGCCAAAGGCTTATACTGCTCATATGGAGTGCAGCACATCCCCTATGCATTGCAAATGTCCTCAGGATGTGTTCTTGAATTCCTCCCACAGGCCCCATATTTTGGAGTATTTATGGGGACAGCCCTGAGACCTGTAGATTGTCCCCTCAGCATGGATGCACCAGTCCATGTTGCACACCAAGCAGGCCACCTCTGGAATAGTTCTACTGCCACACAGCTGAATAATGTCTCTCTTTGCCACCATTGAAGCAAGATTACAAAATAGTAGCATGTGTTTGGAAAGGGTTTGATCACTCCAGATTCCCAGAGTAGTTAACTGCAGAGTAAGCTTTAGTGACTATCCCAGGGCTCTGGATATATGCTGCTGAACTCCCGCCCAGAACCCCTGGATCTTCAACCAGCTCCAAAGAGTGTGTATCAGGGACCCTGGCATTTTATACAGGTGTTTTCTAGTAAAGTAAGCAATATGGAGCATTTTAAGCTGTATTAGTCAGAAGCTTTCTCTAATCACCACATCCTCTTCCCAATCTTTGTCCTCCAGGGCTCCTAGATCAGCCTCCCATTTGTATTTAAGGTTCGCCAAGGAGTCATAGGTGTTAGTGATAAGTGTCCTATATATTTGGGATAATCTGTGTTTATGTAGTGGGGCTAATAGCACTCTGCTCTCCAGGGGGGAAACATCTTCGATTGAGTTTAAGAGGGGCCTATACACATTCAGCAGATGTTTAAGCTATAGGGAGAGGAACCTCTGAGCTTCGGTCAGCTCGATTTGTCACTGGAGTTCCTCGAATGTGAGCAGTACTTCAGGACTCCATATGTCCCCCAGTTTTGATATGCCCAGAAGTCCCATTTTTGAAATCCATCCATCATCATTAGGTCTGCCGCCAAGGTTGAGTGCCATAGTGGCATTTCTAGTGTGAGTTTTTCCCCAACCGTAGTCTCTTATCTGCCTCCTCCCATACTTGGGACACTGTGGCCATTGGGGTCAGTGACTGGAGCAGAGTAGTGGCACCATACAGATACCTGGGATACTCCACGGGTAACATGGCTCTCCTGTCCGCTTTCACTGAGGGTTCTTTCTGATCCACAAATGCCCAATCATTAATGATCAGAAGGTGAGAGGCCCATTAGTAAAGCTTCAGGTTTGGTAAGGTTATACTCCCATCATATGGGGATCTCATCAGTGTGCGTAGTGCTATTCTGGGGGTGCCTCCATCCCATATCAGGGATCTTGTAATGCTATCCACCTCCTGGAAGCAGTCTGGGACCCTGTAAGATGTATTCTGCAGCATAGAGAGAAACCAGGGCAGAGAGATCATTTTGAACAGGTCTGTCTGACCCATTAAGGGAAGGGGGAGTTGCCTTTATTTCTCTACATCCATCTCAAGTATTCTACCCAAGTTTCTTTCTGTGCATGAAGACTGACTGGTCTTTTGTGATGTAAACCCCCAAGTATGTGACCCTTCCGTAATATACTGTGGAACATTCACCCATGCCGCCGGTGGCTGCCAGGGCATAAGTGGGTATGCCACTGATTTATGCAAATTAGTGCAGATCCCCGTCTACTCCCTAAAAGTGTGTAGCATCTTCAACAACCTGGGGATGGCGCGCCGTGGGACTGTTACATATAAAAGCATGTCATCCCCATATAGAGAAACGACATCCTCTCAGGCCCATCCCACCAAAGTCTTCTTAACTGTGTGTCACAACTAATCCAGTTGGCCAGAGCCTTCACCGCCAAGGCATAGAGCAGGGGGGGTGGGCACATCCCGGCCTTGTACCTCGTCTCAAGCAAATTTCCTGGGACACCATCCGGTTCACCCTCTTCCTTGCTATAGGCTCTTTATATAGTAATAGGATCCACAACCAGCCCCATTTTACATAGGACTGTCATAAGGTAAAGCCACTCCAGGAAGTCAAAGACCTTTTCTGTTTCAAGGGCCAGGACTACCGCTGGTTCCCAGATGTCCCTTGCCCTACCCAACACCCTAAAGAGGCACCACAGGATATGTCGTGTCGCCCTGTATGACATGAACCCTAACTGGTCTGCATTGATAAGCATATCTATCACTTGGTAGAGGCGACTGGTGAGTACTTTGGCCAGCACCTTGGTCTCTATTCAAAAGGGATGTTGGTCAATATGAAGAGCAATCCTCCAGGGGCTTACTCCATTTATATCTGAGAGTAATTGTGGCCAATCTAAGGTCTTGTGGCAGGGAGCCCTCCTCTCTGGCTCCAAGGTACATCTGTAGGAGAGGCTCTCCCAGTAGGCTTTACATGCACTTGAAAAATTCTGTGGGATAACCAATAGGGTCCTGGGTTTTCTCGAAGCATTTGCTTAGTGGCTTCTTGAATCTCCACCACTTCCAATATTTCTCCAGCCCCTTTTCCTCCAGGGAGAGGGGCAGAGTTGAAAGGTCCCCCACAAATTCCTCCATCTCCCAGGGAAAGCACCACACCATTGGGCAAAATACAGGGACTCAAAATGCGAGGCAAAGACCTCTGCTATATCAGGCCCAGTTTCAATGAGATGCCTGTCAGGTGGCTGTAGGTTTTGGACCCATTGTTGTCCTCCATACCTATGTGCTAGCCAGGCCAATAACTTACACGCTTTATTTCCAACCTCATAGAGGTTATGTTGCTTGCTATGGAAGAACGCCCATGCTTCACCCTTTATCACTTGTTTGTACTCTTTTCTCAGGAATTCTATAGAGTGCAAGTGCTCCCCCCTAGGGGCCTGAATGTATTCCATTTCTTCCATCCCTAGACATTGTTCCAAGGTCCCTTGCCTCCCTGTCATTTGTTTCCTGCACAAAAGGCTATAAGTTGTCTCTGTGTTACCACGTTATATGATTTCCATACAGTTACCCCCAATACTACTAAACCCACATTTTTGACTGTGTCTTAATGTTCCAGTCCCGCAAGTCCAAGTATTGAGCCTCCAGTCTACACTCCTACAGGGGGTCTCTGCATGTAATTTAGTCACAAATGGAGAGTGATCAGAGATACTTCAGGGCAGAAACAGTGTGTCCATAAATCTAACACCCTGTGTGACCATGGTTAAGTAGTAGTCTAGCCGAGAGATCAAAGGTTTTTTGGTGGTGCATATAAGTGCTCTCGTGCCTAAGGGTAAGAGTCTGTCCACAAGCCCAGGAGGCCCAGCACCATGAGGTAGGGTTGCAGGTGTTTGTCGTCTCTCCCCTGAGGGCCAGTTGGTGCAAATCTGTTTAGGTCCTGTCACCGTGTCAAGTTTATATCACACCCTAATATCAGCAGACCTTCTAGTGCCTGTGCTAACCATTTATCCATGCAGTCCAACATGATCATCTGTAGGCCTGACGGGAAGTACATCAACAACACCCCCAATTTGTACACTCTCCATCCAAGTAACAGCCCTCTTTGTCTGTCCAAACTAATTTCACTGCTAATGGGTGCGATCTGCACATCAGAACGGCTACTTTCCATGAACCAGAGGTGAACCCTGAGTGTGCCAGACTTTATATTGTCCTGATAATATTGATTAATATGATGGTGATGCACACCATGATATATGTAGGTATAAGAACAAACTAGCATCTCTGTTGAATTCACCCAATTTGAACCCCCCCAACCCCGAGTCAGAAATTTGTGGTCAGGCAGGCCCTGCAACTTAGGCCTGAAGCAACTGATTGACAGATCACAAGTGGGGGGGAGCACGTAACCCTTAGACAAACGTGCAAACAGGAAAATCCAGATCGATCCCACAGATAGGCAGCAACACCACAATGTTCTCAGGAGACTGGCCCCAATAAAATACATTTGGCCAGAGGGGTGCATGTTCCCAAAAACACCATAAAGTCAGATGACACACCAAGTTATGCACACACAGCCATTCAGAACACAGAATGCACACTACACGCAGTGATCACGAGCTCCCAATGCCGGATATCAGGACAAGTACCCACTGGCCCTGCATTGTGCCCAAGTGTCCAAGTCGAGGCCCACCTACACCTCTTATCAAACGCCCAGATTTATGGCCCCATGACTAGGCCCAAATCACTGACTCCAAAAGAATGCATAAATCATTTCCTGATGCTTCGTGTAATGTATAAAATGATGGCTGAAACCAATGTGCTTTGACAGTCTTCAGACCCCAACTCTGTTGCCTACTCTCCCGGCCGCTGCGTTCAATTAAACCAATTGTTCCTGTTTTGCCAAATGCCTTTTGTCTTTCATTTTTTCAAGGTATATTCATATTTGAGCAACAGTGCTCTGCCTATGAACCCACAGGTGTTTACCAGGAGGTGGGTATCTTGTAGGAGTACCAGGTCTTGTCTATTGAGATATCTAGCCACCATCCCTCTCTTCGATTTGTGCTGAGCCCATTGACATTCCAGGTAAAGGTCTTTAGAGTCAGGCTTGGTTGTGCCATTGTTTCAGTGGTAGTCTGTGTGTCCCAGTTCCCAATGGCGCCCCACTGAACCCATACTGTGCCTTTGTACCCATGATCCCGAAGATGTCAACAACCGCCGACCAATGTCTCCTCATCTGTACTGCACAGTTTACTACCTCATGCTGAATGCTTCAAACTGCCCACCACCCCAATTCACAAGGTGCCTGTCGCCCACCCTCACAGAACACATTAATTTATGAAACCAAGATATAGAGGAAAAAAAATAGTTTGGTTGCAGCCCCATGTGCCCTTATTGGGTCCAAAGGTGAACAACTAAGGGAGCACAGAAGTAGAAAAAGAAAAGCTGGGGGAAAAGAACACTCTTGGTTTGTGACTCCAATATACCGACTGTCCACAGCTTCCAGGGCAACCCAGATCTTTAAAAGAGTATCACCACGTAGATATCAGGGGTCCTCCACAACCGCTAGTTCCATGTTCTTATGCCTTCGCCTAATACTTTTTTTTAAATCCCTAAGACTATTGCTCTTTCTAGTTTAAATAAGGAGGCATGCTCCTGACTAGGCCTGGGTGAAATTTCAATTACGATGGCTTAATCCATATAATTTTGAGAATTTTGCGTTTTGCTTGTTATGCAAAATTATGCCATCATGCCACCACACATAACCTAGCACCATTTGTGGTAAAAATGTAGAACAAACAGTGCCAAAAATTGACGTAAAGACACATATTGCACTAAAATACATTGCAAAATGGCAAATTCACATTTCATGTAATTATATGTAATTTCATGTAATTTTACCATAATTTCGTATAATTGCGTGAAAGCAAATTATGAGGATTTCACACACCCCTTCTCCTGACCTTGTAGAATTTCCACCCAGACAATGTCCACTTTCATTATTATTAGTGGAGGACATTTCAGGGTAAAACAAAAACAATGTGGTCATTAGAAAATTACCTGCATCCAATGTTTCAGCTAGGACTGCAGCATAGCACAGGTTTGGTAGTTTTCATTTTGTTCCCTAATAGGCAGTTCTACTCTGACATATGAACCTCAAGAAAAATACATTCACATATCTCTCCACAATATAACTATCTTTCCACAATATAATTCAGATTTTCTCTGTCTAGTCCATTTCTGTTCTCTGTCTAGTGACCCTCTAACTCTGCTCTCCCCTCTAGCTAGAGGCCTTTGATAGGAAACAGTAATAGCCAATAGGTGTCACTTCCTGTCTTAGATACCTTCTAATTCATCATCTCTGAATGGTGACTTCTGCCATCAGAGTATCTTGGCTGAGTCTGCTTGAATACTGCACCTCAAGTCTGTCCTTGGAAAGCAGAGCCTTGACTTGTCTTGTTCATTCAAGAACTTTGGCATGGGCTCTTGAGGCACATCTTGAAGGAAAAATAAACTACACCTTACTACTTTAAGGCTCGTTGTAATGTCTTGGGCTAGCCTTGCTGATTTTGTTCCATCCTACTGAGCCTTCTCATTGCAAAGATATGGCCTACCTTCTGCCATTTTCTGCATTAGCATATGAAAGTACACCAAGTCTGGCTATCCACGAAAAATCAATACTGCTCACTACAACTTTAAAGCTGGACACAATGTCTCATACCAGCCTTGCTGATTCCTAGCCCTTGGTCCGATCCTACTGAACCTCCCTATTGCAAAGATATGATTGACAAATTACCTTTATCAGAATGTAATAGATAATGTGTTGGGCTGGACTGTGACAGCTCAGTTGCTTTCACTTTGCATTACTTTAACTTGACCATGGGAGCTTTACTGCCTTCTAATTACTATGTGTTCTTTGTGAAAGTAATGTTTTACCTCATGTATTAGGACTGTCCTACTCCACCTACCACCAATGCCCTACATCAAGAACCACTGTTATATTATATTTTCCAGTAATGCTTTTAACATTCTTCAATTACTTTCAAATTTTGATCAATACAAATGAGAACTGAGGGCTACATTTATCGTAGGCCTGTGTACACCACCTCTTAATCTTTCTCAGGCGATAGGGTGATTATCAGTGTATTCACTTGAGTAATTGTCATTTTTGTTTCTTTTCAAGCTATTATGGGATTCTACTCTTCATTGACACCCTTTGCTTATGATAACCACTTTTTAGTGAGCTTACTCTCATTGCAGGTGTTGGATTCCAGGTTATCTCAAAAATGTGGTAAGTTCAGTTTCAACATGAATATACCTGGATTCACATCTTCTACTGGTGCTTTTTCAACATGAATTTGTTGTCCACATGTGAAGCAATGAAAGCGTTAATGTTATGATTTCTCATTCACAAGCATGATACCCAAATGCACCTGAGATGCACAGATGTCAATATTTTATCACTTTGAGCAAGTGGCACAAGCTTTAGTTAAACAGCATGTAAAGCTGAGTAAATTGCAAATTTCTCAGTCTGAATGGTAAGGACTGATTTTTGATACTGGGTTTCCATTGGAAGGCATTCTACCGTTGTTAATTTTATAAGTATCAAATTGAATGATTTTAAATCATGCTTGCCCTATTTATTAGTGACAATACAGCTAATATGCACAATATTACATAGTGGCTTTTATACTTGATCTGTCCTATTTTAGTTTTTCCTGCAGAAAGTTTTTTAAGACCCTGATCCTATTGTGGCCCCCACTTCAGCTTGTTCCCCAGGCCCTGCCTGCAATAGCTTCAGAAATGCCATCTGGTCTCGGGGCAAGCTATGTGTCACAACCAAAAAAACAGGACTGAAAGTTTGGCAAAGTTTAGCATCACCTTTCTGTCCCCCAAAAATGTGTACCTCTCTGCACTCACTTTATAACCATACCTGCATATTAGGCCTGTCTACTGTACACATTCTCATTAACCCTGGGCGAAGTTCGCGTAGTCGCGCTACGCAGAATTCCGCGAAGACGCAAAAAAACTCAGCGAGCTTCGTGAAGTTCCGCGAGCACGCGGAGTTGCTTCTTCCGTCTGTTCGTGATGCATTTTTCCTGTTCGGGAACGCGTATTGCGTGTTTGGGGATGCTTTTTGCGTGCTCGGGGGAAATATTGCGCGAACATACCCATGCGGTCGCCAATGGGCACGCCCATCTTGTTTTTCACTTTTTGCTATGGTTCTGGGGCCTGGTTTTCTATCCTCCCTGTATCTTTTCAATCCTTTCTTTCTAGAAACTTTTTTTTAATCTATTTTATTTATTATCTATCCCTCTCTATTCCTGATTCCATATTTTGTGTTTTTTCCTACTTTTGTGTGTTTTCTACTGCGTTTTTCACTCTTTTGTTATTACTTGCTTTTTCCAATTCTTTTACTTACTTTATTAGCTCCTACCTTTTCTTTTCTGCCCCCGCCTGTCCCAGAACTATGCCAAAGAGTAAGGGCAAGACCCAGAGTCTGAGCCGCGACCGCCTTCCTTGCGGAAGGCGGCGCGCACAAGGGGTGCAGCCTCGGCGCTATTCAGTGAGGCGGAGGTGGCCGCACTGGTTTTTTTTGTGCAGCTTCACCGCCCCTTAACCCTGGCAGCAGGCGCCAGGCCTGGGTCCAGGTACGGGCTCCAGGAGCGTCACCGGCGGTGGGGAAGGGTGCGCCGGCAGTGTTTCGCTGCTCTGGGGTCCGGTGCACCCATTACCAATTGACGCACCGGTGGTCCGATATCCTGGACCGGGAGCAGGACCTGCTGGACCTGCTAGGTGTTGAGGTCCCGGGGCTTGGTAAGTAGCTATTTAATATTACTACTTTGTGTTCTTCTGTTTTGTGTTATATTGCGAATATAATTTTTTTCGCAAATAGCTAACATGCTGCTACTGCTGCTTACATGCAGGTAACCTATGTTTAAAAATCTTATATTATGTGATTGTTACTTCCAGACAGGTGCTCGGCGCTACTAACTAATCGTACTTGTTTGCAACTTTGCGCTCACTTGGGCTGGTTAGGTCTGAGAATTTAAGTTAGGTAGGTAATCCAGATAGGGAAGACTCCAGTCCTTTCCTTTGCCCTGTCAGGCTGTCCTGTCTCCTCCTGTCACTAAGATAGTGGTAGTAGTTAGTTAGTATTATTTGGTAATTTAGCGCTAAGCGGCCTGCGTGACGCGTCCTCTCACATGACTTCAGTCCTAGTACAACCTTTTGTAGTTCTTATAGTGAGTGAATAGCAACCAACCAATTTGGTGTATGCAATATGCATGCGTCACTCTATGCATTAATAAGAAGAGTAAGTGCAGACTAATTGGCCCGTCAAAGGGGGTTGTTGGAGTTGAGACTGAGAGATGATTGGGAATGAGATTGGAACTTAGAAGCAAATAATTTTTTCTTGCAATTCATTCCAAAGTCTGGAATAGGCGGGCTAGGTATGTTTAGGATTCAGGAATCGGAATTGAAATGTGGAATAATAATGATCGGATGGACTCGACTGTGAAATACACCCCCAAAAAACTTTTTGCAATTCAATCCAATGCCATCCATGCCCTAAATGATGTTTAAATTCAACAGACACCATAGAAACAGTTGTTTCATGCACCCATGAGTAGTTCTGGGCCTACTGGCTGAAAACTAGTAGAAACATTGCATACAAAGAAAAACAACTAGGCCCCTACTGAAACTACAGGCCACCCACAACAATACATTTTTAAAAAACGATGAAAAGTACAAAAAATGTAGGTGCAATGCACCAATAAAACTAACAACACCAATTCTCTAACTTACTTGTAAAATCTCAAATCCAAAAGTCCTCAAATCCAATGATATATGATGCAGCAGGCACAAAGAGTGATCCTTCCAGCTCCAAATCCAAATGAAAAGTGAACAGGACATGGACAAAGCACTGGAAGGAGCCTGCTGGACAGGAACAGGAAGTTGGAGACTCTGGGGCACTTCCTTCCCCTTAAAAAAAAAAGTAAATAAAGAAAATGGACTCCTTGCACAAAAAGTACAGCCAAATGTCAATCTGAGGAGTTTTTTTCATCCAAATCATCATTTTCGAGAAGGTTTTATGCTGCTCGAGAGATATTCTCCTCCAGATTGCAAATTATGCGTGTTCGGCATTGCGAGCTTCACGGAACTACCGCCGGATGTCCGATGGCGCGTCCGAGTGACGTGTTCACGATCGCACACTCGCGCGGGATCGTGCGGCCTGCTACCAAAATTTCGTGGCGAAACGCATTTTGAAAGCGCGAAGAAGAAATAAACTCCGTGCTGCTGCGGATCGCTGAGTTTTTGGTAACTCCACATTCTACGCGGAACGCAGAGTTGCCAAAAATCCGCAAACTCCGCGAGCAGATTTTAACACCCAGGGTTAATTCTCATGTAAAGGAGCTGTATGCTCAGTTTCCTGGACACTGAAGTCTGGTTCAGAGCCTGATTGAGGCTTTGTATTTGGACAAGAGCGCCATGTGCTTCACAGGCAGTCTTGTTTTTAAATCCTATATAAGAAGGGAACCTGCAAGTATAAGATGGAACATCTACTGTAGCCAGCTCTGCACATCCACAATATACATTTTAAATGGAATCTAAAGGAACAGCAACACTTCTTCAATGTTCTAATAGACTACTGTGCTGTGAGCCCAAAACAGCCAGAGTATAAGGCCTGCCAGCCATGCCTGAAATCTTATTGTTCTATAGTAAACTTATATTTTTACAACTTTGTCAAAGCAGAATAGAATACAAGTACTTTTAGAGCATTCAGAAACTGCTGGCGAAATTTGTTTAATTGAATTTGGCACTTTGAGAATATGCTTTGATGAAGATACGAAACCTACATTTGTGCACCCTGTGCATTATCAGGTATATGTACAGCGGGCTTCTAAGTTCACTTGACATACAGATGTTATCTGTCAGAGGCTTCCATGGATATAAAAATCATAAACCTCTGGTTAGACCTGATGAGAGGTTGTTACGTTTCTGATATGCAAAAATGGATTAGAATATTCTCCTCAAGAACATAGGGCTATACGCAAGCACAATAGAATAATAGGTTTATCATCCTGACTGACTAGATTTTACTAGAAAAAATGCCTTTAACATTTCAGAGACAGTCCTCCACTTTTCACCAATTGTCCCAATTAAAGGTAAACATTGAAGGTGAAAACATAGAAGGATTTTCCAAGAAAGTGTTTCAGATCCGCAAACGTGTGAAAGACAATGTGACTGAGGGCCTGTTATAGGGTACTGATTCCCAGGAAATGAGTGAAAGTGCAAAGGAGAATCTGATGGTGGAATTTTCATCAGCATATTCTGCTTTGTAAACCTAACTATTTGGAGGAAATTCCGTTGAACATTTTTTCTGTGTATTACAACCCAGCTTTGACTCATGCCCCACATTATCTCAGTTTATATACGGCTTAAATAAGAAGTGTGTCTTTGAAAAGTGTCTCCCCTCTGCATGTGCATATTGAGCTCTCCATGGAGAGCCTTTCCTCAGGAAATCTCTATTGCACAGACCCAAGAGCACAGTTAGGATTCAGTCAATAATTTTGTGATCTTTGCTTCTGCATTCTGAGCATGCCACTTTGAACTCATAATTTGTACTTTCTAAATTCAGTACTATTTTGAGACTTTCTTTGTGTGCAGCATTTTGTTCCTTGAACAGAGCCTTTTTCTGCTCTTGACATCCTGCCACGGTTTACACACAAATGTATCCTCTCCTTTAAAGTCCTTAAAAAATATGAGCAATGGCAAGTGCATGTCTGGCGCTTCAACCCTCCAGTAGTCACAATATTATCTCAATTTCAGACTGCTTTGCATTCTCTCTGCCTGTATGTAGGTCAAGAGATATGTTATATAAAACAACTATGTCTCAGGCAATAAACTCCATCATCATCTTGTGTGGAGCACAGGGCAAAGGTATGTCTAATATCTTCTTACCTGGACTCCTCTGTCCCCTAGCACACATAGATGTGGTGCCATATCCAGTTACACAACTTTCTGGAAACAGTGAAAACTTCCAATCTATTGCTGAAGACTTGGATTGTTCTGGGATGATCTGATGAAGCAGGGCCATGTGACTGTGGTCCTCAGTGCTTGTCAGCCAAGAGGGAGAACAGGAGTCACCATCTCAGCTGTAAATTTAGATGGAGCAGCAAAGAAATATCACAATCTAATGGGCTTGCACTTGAAAAGCACTGTGCTAAGCGGGCGTACAGTGGGAGCTGTATTTAGCAATGAGCACTTCAGTATGAAGAACATGCTGTGAAAAATATGTCAGAGGGCAGCATCTGCTGCTAACCTAATTCTCCACTTGCAAGTGATCTAGTCCGCTCCAAGCCTTGCCTGCCCAATAATCTCCATCTGGCTAAGAAGACTCGTTGAGAAAATACAGCTTTTTTCCAAAATGTTTCTATCCTTACATACTCACAGGGGCCTCAATTTAACCCATTCTAAAAAAGTTCTGGTTGACACTTATTGCAAAGTGGTTTATCCTATTTGTATTGCTATTTCTGTAGCAATGTTCTTGCTTTAATGAAAATCTATTTGCAATTTTTTACTATTCCATTTTTCATCATTCTTGCTTTTGTCTTTTGGCTCCTGATCTCCTAAATTTAATTTATTATAATTATTGATTACTACATCCACAGCACAATGTGAGCTACCTTTTCTTGCACACTCTCATTATTCTACACTGATACGTCTATGACTGTGTTATTGCTTTCTTCCTCAATTATAGATTCTATTTATGGGCTAATCCACTAAGCTTGACAAGAGTTCTTGAGTGGGTAAGTATTATACTTTTATTTCACAATTTCCCCCAGGTTTGGAGAGCAATGGGTACACAGGGCACTCAAGACCCTTTCACATTGGTAGTGAATTGATCTACCTCATGCATTGTTCTCATTGATTTAACTCTCCAGATTGCTGCACATAAAACACTGACAGCATGAATCCTGGGCACATATCGTTTGTTATCTAGAAGAAAAGAATTCCACTGGAGAAAGCGAGGAAGAACCCATGCAGATTGGGAGTGGATGTGAATGCTGAGACAAGGACAAATGAAAGCCAGTGTATTTATTGTGTAAAAGCTGGTCACTATGTCAGTAATAGCCCTTCCTTGTTAGGACGTAGTTAAATGTGACACTGAATGACATACCTGGATCAGGCTCATTTCATAAAACAGGGTCAGCCTCTGTTAAAGCACATTTTCACCTACCTGTCCTTCTGGCCACAGCTCAAGAACCTCTACTCACATTTGCTCTGGTTCACTTTTGGTGCCTCCAGGGCCTTTATGAATGATCCTTTTCAGAAAAGATAAATATACCTGCTAGAAGAAAAGAACATCCAGAACATTTTCAAGGGGTACATGGGACAACAGTGGCATCTGGGATTGTGGTTTGAGAATTTGAAACCTATGATTATGGTTATGTATTCAGGGCAGGTGTGTGAAGTTAGTGTAACTATAACTACTGACTGCTGCAGCCATCTTCTGCTCATGCTGACCCAGCCTTCAAGTTGTACCCAGCTCCGACGCATAAAGCCTCAGCTCCATGCTTGGAATTTGAGGTGAGAAATTTCAGATTACTTTGCTCAGTGGTAAGAGTTTACATTTCTGAATCTGTTTTAAGGTCATCTGCAAACATTCTTATGACTTTCGAATTCTGCACCTATATGATGCCTTTGTTTCAGTTTCGTCACATGATCTCCATTGGATCCCTGTATATGGAAACCTATAAATTTGTATCTTGCTTCTGCTTTTGAAGCCTACACCCATTTAGGGTGCTGAGGGATCCTCTTGTCATCCGGTTTTATGATTCACAGATATATTATTCATTTATTAATAAACATTATTAGACTTTGAATAAATGTGTGGGCAGATGTTCTTTAACTCCTGGAAACCACACACTTCAACATAATCAATGCACCTAGCTTAGACATCATACTAGGAAATAAATTAATACTCCAATATGATCAAGGGATTAGTTAGAATAAAAGCAGTATCATCTTGGGCTCAGGAAACAGGAAAGCTATACCGATCTACTTTTGATAAAACTAGATCACTGACATAATATCGGAATCAACAATATCATGTAACAGAAATATCATGTCAAAAATTATGTTTACAAAAATACCAAGTTCCTATCCTTATAACAGTATTTACAAAAATATCAAAAAAATATAGTTTTGCACTAATATCATTAAAAAGCATTCAAAATATTGTTTCTTATTATACATATAGTTTAAAGGAGTAAATCTTAAATATTTTTTAAAATACCATTGATAACATGTTAATTAAATAAATCTCACTAATATGTAATACTATATGTAAATATATACTTATATAAACACACACACATATATATGTAAATATATATATATATGTTAGTATGTTTATTACCTACTGGCGGTCACCAGTAGGTAGTTATAGTTAGGACATAGTGTCCATAGGAAAAGCGTTTTTTAATTTGCCAATATCTTTGGCGCCGTTTGACGAATCTTCCCAAAATTTAAAAAAATAATGAGGCGCTCCAGTCAGCTCCTGTCTTGAAAGTTTTGGGGTAATTCATCAAGTGGGGGCCGAGAAAAAAAGGGGGTCCAAAACACGCTTTCTCAATGTTAATTTCCATAGGAAATTTTGGAGAAGGCTACAGCCCGAACTGATAAACAGAATTACACTAAATTTGGCAAAAAGGTAGCTCTTGGTTCAGAAAGTGACCTTGTTTTTAAATGGTGTACATCCGTTTAGTAGTTCCTGAAATATTCATATTTAAAAATCTTTATATATCTGGTGACTGCGGTGGATCCGCGAACCCTCCCGAGCACAAGCTTGATTTTGATTGGCTGCTAACATTTCAAACCAGAAAGTGTTGGCAGCTATCTTGTGACTCGGTAGAACTGAGTCACAAGAGAAAAGGTCAAAAAACAAGATAAGGGGACAGGGTAGAAACACTCTGACCCCCTAGGCCGGCTCAAAAAAGCATTTCGTTTTTTAAATGTTCGGCGGGATTCATGTATTGTACGCGTATCCCGCCCAAAAAAAGAAAAAGAAGAGCGGTCTCCCGCGCTTCGTTTTCTAGAGGCCACCGGGTTGGCCAGGTCCCTGGGGCAATGCTTAATTATTATGCGGGGGCACGCGGCCCCCGCAGCCCTGGGGACCGCCACCTCCCCAGGGCTACCTTTTAAAATTATGTATGGGGGCTCGAGCCCCCCCACACTGTCCTGGGGACCACCACCTCCCCGGGACACACTTTATTCTAATATGAGGGTACTTAGCGGCCCCCAGGCCCCGGGGACCACTACCTCCCCGGGGCTATGTACAAGTTGGGAGGGGGGCCACACGACCCCCCTCCTGGAACCTTCTTTGGCCCTGGGGACTGCCATCCCCCAGGGCCGGCTCCAGCAATGTCCCGGGGTGCCCACCCCCGGGACATTGCAGTTACAATGGCAGGGCGGGAGCACTGCTCCTGCCCTGCCATTGCAAACTCCTGCTTTGCTTCATGGAAGCGAGAGCAGGAAAACTGTTCTCGCTTCCATGAAGCAAAGCAGAATTGCTTTTAGGCAAAGGGAGCTGCATGTCAGCGGCTCCCTTTGTCCAAAAGCAATGCCAGCTCCCGCAGGAGGCGGGAAGCCGGCAGGGTTCGTGGGGGCATTGGGGCTCCCCCCGCGGTCCCCAATGTGAGAGCATAGCCCGGGGGATGGGGCCCCAGGGCGGATACCGAGTAATGGAAGTGGGGCATTTTTTTTCTCTCGATTTTGGAGTTGCGACCCCATGGTGGCTTTCAGCGCAGCCCCCCGTGTAACATCGCTTTGGATTTGTGGATCCACCTCAAATATATAATTTAATAGTATACAATGTAGAAGGTAGTGTTGCATTTGTGAACTTGCTTTATAGAGGTAGTGAGATTGAAGTCAATAATAAGATTAAATTTGATAGAGTTAGTAAAAATATATAAAATTAAAAGTTAAACCTGAAAAGTGTATTGTGTTGTAGTACATTGAATTTGTGCTCATGCAGATTTGGGACGGGTGCGCGAATCCACAAAAAATAAAAAAAAGAGTATATATGTTTAAAAAAAAATAAGATTCACTATTGTGTTATAGGAAGGCTCTAAAAAGAGCTCTTGTTTTCGTTATGAGTTTGTTGTAGCTACATGTAAGTGTGGATGCACAGCTTTAGGTTGTTGAGAAAGACTGTTCCCTTGATCTGTGAAGTGTACTCCATCACTTCCGTAGATGTCATCCATATAAAAACGTAGATTGTTGTTATAGATAGAGCCCATCCTATGGTCTCTGAGGTAAGCAGAAACAGCTTTATTGACATTCTTTCTAGCTTTCTTAATCTGTGGACAGAATTGATTTGACCACTTCCATTTCTGTCTTTGGCATATATTAGAGTATACAAAGACAGTTTGAGGGAAAAGCAACATCAATTGTGCAAAGGTATCCTTCATGAGCATTTCCAGTCCTACTCCAGTCAATGTGCCAGGGCCATTGACACCACAGTGCACAATCATGAGGTCAGGGGGTTGGAGATGCAAAAAGGTTTAACCAAAGGCATCAATTGGTGCCACTTATATCCTCTCTGTGCAATCCATTTAATATCCACATTTTGCAAAGCTAGGTCAATACCTCTGTGTTCAGCATACCTTTTGCACCAGAAAACATAGCTGTGCCCTACAATCGATACTGTAAGCATCTTGAAGGGATGTCTGGAAGTAATGAGAAGATGTCTGTAGCTGAGGTAGTCAGTTGGTAGAATTAGAGGTATCTAAAATGGTGGACAAGATGCTGTTTTTGAAAAAGCAGATAACTGATTGGCTGTTCATGAACATTGTGCACTCAAAAATTGCATGCATGTTACTTTCCTAAAGAAGCATGTTTCTTATTGGTTATTAAAAAATGTTTGAAATGTGCAGTAGATAGGATTAGGTAATATTTTGCAAAAGTCAACCACGCCTGCTATTTGCATTTGGAAGCTACTGTGCTGAACTTGAAAATATGTTGAACTTGTGACCTGCCAGTACAGTTGAATGTTGCAGAAACTGTTACTATGGAAACTGGGATTAAGCAGAATGGGGGAAGGGTTGAAACTTAACTGTGGTTTTAAAATATTAAATTGTAATTTAGATACAAGTGATATGTTATTAAAGTAAGATTTCCCAAATCAGTACTATGTTTAGAAGTGATGTGTTCTTAAAAAATAATACTAGTATTATTAGTAATAGGTTTTTGAACTCCTGTATGGATTCGTGGCTCCATCGCGACGCTTTACTGAGGCACCGCGGTGGAGTCGCGACTCCAGACAATTACTGATAAAGTTTGGGCACTTTTAGAAGTCAGTTGGTAAGGCTTAATATGTCTAACCAATAGAAACGTGTTTCACGATTTGAAATAATGTAGGAAGGAATGTGATTTGTTACTTACATTTATTTGTGTGGAGAAAGAGAGGGAAATTTGCCATTACTGGTTTTACCTTGTTGAGAGTGGTGCATTACATTGATTGTATGCAAAAGAAAATCTTTTGTGAGTTTCTGATATTTCATATTCTACAATACTATTTGAAAGGTGAGTTGCAAATTTGTGAGGTGTATTATGTATTATGTAGTAGTGCTTTACTGTTTGTAGTGATATTTAAATTTTTGAAAAGCTTTATTTTCAAACTTTAATAATTATTCAAGAACTGTGGTGTTTGAAATATGTTAATAAATGTAGAGATGTGCATTATAGTTTGTTTTATTGTACTTAAATGATGATTGAAATTGATTGTGTATAGTAATATGTGTACATTGGAAGATGGATTAGTGCTTATAGTAGTTTGTATCAGCGTGCAAAAATGTACAATTGAAGTACACCGCGTAATTTTAGGTGTCGCTTTTAAATTGGAAGTGCAGTCTATCAAGTTTTAAGGTGTGATTGGACTTGTGACTGAGGTATGTCTCTACTTGCATGTGTATTCTCATATGTCTTATACATTTGAAGATGCAAGATGTATAACAGACATGTGTTGCTGCTTTGTATGTGGATGGGATTAACACTGTGAGTAGTACTAGAATTGTGAAGCTGCAGCACAAAAGTGAGCTTTAAAACATGTTGACATGAGGTATTAGTGATTAGGCTACTTTGTATAAGTCTCTAGAGAGGTACAGTTGAAATATACCACATCATTTTTGGTGTGTGCTTGAAATGGGAAGTGTGTTCTGTGAAATTTTCAGGTCTGCATAGTGTTGTGATTGAGGAAAGTTTCTACTTGGAGATATACTCTGATATGTGTTATCCATCTGAAGATGCTAGACGTGTAAAACACAGGTATACATCTATTGGTAGGCTTCTTTTATATATAGTGTCACTAGCAAAGGTACAGACACATGCATGCATGCTTTCAGAAATATGGGGAGACTTACAACAGAGTCATGTGAATGGGTTGCTGCTTTGTATTTGGCTAGGCTCAACACCTGAGTAGTAGTAGAATGGTGAAGCAGCAGCAGCAGAAAAGTGAGGTTTAAGATATGGTAGCTGAGGAATTAGTGATTATGGCACTTTGTATGAGTCTGTGGAAAGGTTCACTTGAAGTACGCTGCTTAAATCTAGGTGTCTGTTTGAAATGTGAAGTGCAGTCTGTCAAGTTTTAAGGTTTTCATGGTCTTGTGACTGAGGTATGTCTCGACTTGCACATGTATTGTGATATGTGTTACGCATCTGAAGATGCTAGACGTATAAAACAAAGGTATACATATATTTGTATGTTTCTTTTATATATGATGCTACTAGCAAAAGGCGCAGACACATGCATACATGCTTTCAGGAATATGGTGAGACTTACAGCAGAGATATGCGAAGGGTTGCTGCTTTATATTTGGCTAGGCCCAACACCCTAAGTAGTCGTAGAATGGTGAAGCTGCAGAACAAAAATGAGGTTTAACACATGTTGGCAGAGGGATTAGTGATTAGGCTACTTTGTATGAGTCTGGGGAAAGGTACACTTGAAGTACGCCGCATAAATGTAGGTGTCTGTTTCAAATGTAAAGTGCAGCCTGTCAAGTTTTAAGGTCTGCATGGTGTTGTGACTGAGGTATGTCTCTACTTGCACATGTATCCTCATACGTGTTATGTATCTGTAGATGCTAGATGTATAAAACACAGGTATACATCTATTTGTATGCTTCTTTTACATAAGATGCCACTAGCAAAAGGTACATACACATGCATGCATTTTTTTAGGAATATGCTGAGCCTTACAACAGAGATATGCGAAGGATTGCTGCTTCATATTTGACTAGGCTCAACACCCTGAGTAATACTAGAATGGTGAAGCTGTAGCACAAAAGTGAGGTTTAAGAAATGTTGGCAGAGGGATTAGTGATTAGGCTACTACGTATGGGTCTGTGGAAAGGTACACTTCAAATATACTGCATAATTTTCAGTGTCTGCTTTAAATGTGAAGTGCAGTCTGTCAAATTTTAAGGTCTGCATGGTCTTGCGACTGAGGTATGTCTCTACTTGCACATGTATTCTCATACGTGTTATGTATATGAAGATGCTAGATGTATAAAACACAGGTATACATCTATGTGTATGTTTCTTTTATATATGATGCCAGTAGCAAAAGGAACAGACACATGCATGCATACTTTCAGCAATATGGTGAGACTTACAACAGAGATATGCAAAGGGTTGCTGTGTTATATTTGGCTAGGCCCAACACCCTGAGTAGTAGTAGAATGGTGAAGTTGCAGCACAAAAGTGAGGTTTAAGAGATGTTGGCAGAGGGATTAGTGATTAGGCTACTTTGTATGAGTCTGTGGAAAGGTACACTTGAAATACACCACATAATTTTCGGTGTCTGTTTTAAATGGGAAGTGCAGTATCTGAAGTTTTCAGGTCTACATGTTCTTGTGACTGGGGTTTGTCTCTACTTACTCATGTATTCTGATATGTGTTATGCATCTGAAGATGCAAAACGTGTAAAACACAGGTATACATCTATTTGTATTCTTCTTTTATATATGGTGTCAGTAGCAAAAGGTGAAGCTGCAGAACAAAAGGGAGGGTTAAGACATGTTGGCAGAGGGATTAGTGATTAGGCTACTTTGTATGAGTCTGGGGGAAGGTACACTTGAAGTACGACGCATAAATGTAGGTGTCTGTTTCAAATGTAAAGTGCAGTTTGTCAAGTTTTAAGGTCTGCATGGTGTTGTGACTGAGGTATGTCTCTACTTGCACATGTATTCTCATATGTGTTATGCATCTGAAGATTCTAGATGTATAAAACACAGGTATACCTCTAATTGTATGTTTCTTTTATATATGGTAGCACTAGTAAAAGGTACAGACACATACATACATGCTTTCAGGAATATGGTGAGACTTACAACAGACTCATGCGAAGGGTTGCTGCTTTATATTTGGGTAGGCCCAACACCCTGAGTAGTCGCAGAATGGTGAAGCTGCAGCACAAAAGTGAGGTTTAAGAAATGTTGGCAGAGGGATTAGTGATTAGGCTACTTTGTATGAGTCTGTGGAAAAATACAGGTATAGAACTATTTGTATGTTTCTTTTATATATGGTGTCACTAGCAAAAGGTACAGACACATGCATGCATGTTTTCAGGAATATGGTGAGACTTACAACAGAGACATGTGAAGGGTTGCTGCTTTATATTTGGGTAAGCTCAACACTCTAGGTGTTGTTTTGAAATGGGAACGCCAGTCTGTGAAGTTTAAGGGACTTTATGGTGTTGTGAATGACGTATGTGTCTACTTCTACATCTATTGTCTGATGTATTATGTATCTAAACCTGGTTGGTTTGGGTAGTATTAGAGAAATCCTTTAGTTTTGTTCTGTCATTCTGTTGCAGAGGTTGTGATGTCTTCTAAATGAAGGAATTGTGCAGAGTCTGACATAGCTTGTTCAATACTCAGGTGCCATATTTTATGAGTGGAATTAAATACAAACACTTTTTTTTACTCAAATTTAGATAGTGTGTGCTCTGAGATGTTACTGTTTAAACATTTGGTTTTTATTATAGGTTTGATAATATGTAAAGTATAATATTCTAAATATTTATGTGTTATGGATACATTTGCAATGCAGGTATTTGTTTATTTATAGATGAGAATATTTGTATATAATTATTTTAATAATATAAAATTATTTTTAGCAACTATTTAAACTTTTCATTTTTTTTAGCTATTCACTATTTATTAGTAAGAAAGATTGAGTATGCAAGAAAAGATCAAAAGAAAAGACAAGAAAGAAAAGAGTACTATTTAAAGGAAAGAGGAAAGCAGAAATTAGATGAAGTTCAAAATGTTACATTGAAGAAAAAGACTTCTGGTAAGAGAACTAAAGAGTTTGTTAAAAGACTTTTAAAGAATGTAAAGAATTTTCAAAATGTGGAAAAGCGAAAGGAAAGTTCTACAACCAATCAGAAGGAAAAGAAAAAAGGACGTATTAATATAAATCATGTTATGGGAAAACAATCCATGTTGAAAGAAGGCTGAAAGAATATAAAGACATAAGGAAGAGAATGTATGGAAGTAGAGTACTACAAAAGTTATTGAAAGATTGTAAAACATATAAAAGAAGATCAGCAGCTTATAAGAAAAAGCAACAGATTGAAAGTGTAGTATAAAAAGCTTTTGAATTGAAATTAAAATTATTTATATTGGTATTGAAGAGAATGAAAACATTGGATAAAAAAATGCTGCTTATGAAGGAGAAAAGCAAAAGAAAAAGACTGGTTAATAGAAGTAACTTTTGCAAAACCTTTACTGGTGAATGGAAGCACACTTCTAGTACTGAGCCGTTCTTTAATGAAGAAAACTTTTTTCAACAAAACACATTAGTTCATGCAGTTGATACTAGAGGTCGTTGTTATGAGATGAAAGATGGTTGTCCAATTCAAAAAGAAAAGATGGTTCCTAGGAATGTGGAAGAAGTAATAGCTGAAGAAGTTCAAGGAAGTTGTACACAAACTCCAGTATATAAGTGGGATTGTGGTATATTTGTAGTATTCAACAGGAATCTATTGACATATTATGAGTTTTTCTATGAGAATATGCCAAAAAAAGTCTTAAACAGAAGATTAAGATGTTACAAGGACTAGATCCATGTAAAGTAAGAAAATATACTAACTTGCAGGGTCATTCTCTGGCTTGTCTTTCAAGAAATGTGTGTCAAAGTACTTTCCATCATTTAGGAATGTTAGCAGTAAACCACTCAGAAATGTGGAAGTTAGTAAGGAGACTCTACTATGTAAAAAGTCCTGCATTTTTTTTAAGTGAAATGAACACAGCTCTTTTGCATGGTTCAGTATCAGATGTAAAAAAGGTTTGTGATGATATACAGTTTCGTTTCTTTGGTTCACAAGAGGAGTGCAGAGAAAGTGAGAGGTTGATAAGTGTAGGTGTTGAAGAACAGGTGGAAAATATTAGTACTGACAAGTTTGCAGAAGAAATTACAAAGTTTAAGATAGTTTCATCTGAAAAACTAAACTATGTTTGTATTTGTTGTTGACATACTCACTATAGAAGTCAAACTAGGAATGTTGATCTATATTTAAAAAGTGAAAAGGAAAACAATGATAAGTGGGAGCAATTTGGAGCTTATTAGTTGGTGGAAGGTCGTTTTGAGTTGGCTACTCATCAATGTATTTGTAAATATTGTTACAACAAATTAGAAGAGAACAAAATGCCAGCTAGAGCTGTACATAACAACTTAGAGTTGGTAGGTATTCCTCTGGAACTGACAGATTTAAATACATATGAGTCCATTCTTATTCTATCTGTGCACCCGTTTCAGGCTATATTTCGTATGGAGCCAAAAACAGGTAAGCTGCCTCCAACAGATTTACAAAGTGGTCTGAAAGGAAGAGTTGTGTACTTACCTTTAGATTTTAAGAAAAATATTGAAACTGTTGGTATAGACAGGGAGGAAAGTGAGCCTATAGTTATTCTAGTTAATGGTTTACCAACAAAGAGTCGAAAAATATGGCAAGAGTTTGTAGATGTTAACAAACTTCAAAAGGCTACATTGTATCTGGTGCAAAATAATATTTATTGTAAGAATGTAAGCATTTATGAACAGGAAATATGTTTAGAAGATGAAACAGAAATTTCAAGTGGCCAAATAGAAAATGTGGACAAGTCTAGGAGTGAAGAGATTTATGAATATTACAGTATACATCCTCTACATTCAAAAGAACTGATAGGAAACAATATTGAATTATTTCAAATGATGAAAGCAAAGGGAACTCCCATGAGCGTATGGGAAAAAAGTTTAGAAGCATGTTGTTTTCCACAGCTGTACCCCACTGGAGAAGGTTGACGATATGATGAACGAGCAGTACAGATTCCAGCTTCAGAATACCGCTCGACAAGATTGTACTCAGAAGATCCAAGATTTCAACAGTGTATTCCATATATATTTCATCATCTCTTTGAAAGTGATTTGTCTGCGCTTTCATAAGCAGTGAACCATATATTAAAAACAGGAGTTCATCTTCCACATGTTTCTGCAAAGGAATTCATGGACAAAGTTCAACAAAGAGATGAACAGTTAGAATCTCAGTTAATAAATTTGATTGCGTGTCAACGTGGTCCCAATGAGTATTGGTATCGTCCTCATTGATAACTTACATGTATGTTAAGAAACTTAGGTACCCCTACATGGTTTATGACACTTAGCTGTGCTGAATATGCGTGGGACGATTTACTTGAATTTCTACGAGAAGCAAATTCAAATGTAAAAAATATTGAATTGAAGTCACCTGGAGAACTTTGTTTCTTGGATCCTGTAAATGTCTGCAGATATTTTAACCATAGATTTCAAAGTAGGATGTCATTTATCTGCAATAAAAATATTCCTTCTCTTGGAGAAGAAACTGATTTCTTTTGGTGAAAAGAGTACCAAGCCAGAGGTGCTCCTCATATACACATGCTATTATGGATCAAGAATGCTCCAAAATTTGGAACTGATACTGATGAAAGTGTTTTGCCTTTCCTTGAACAGTATGTTACCTGTGCCATTCAAAGAGAAGGAGGAGAAAACACCTTGAGACTACAAGTTTTACGGTTTCAAAGTCATCGATGTGGCAAATACTGTAAACGAAAATACAAGTCTAAGAGAAAATTTTATACAAAGTGTCGTTTTGGATTCCCACATCCAATAACTTCAAAAGGAAAAGTAAATAGTTTTATGTCAGCTGTAAGGCATACAATAGCTCGGAAATCTCCAAAGAATACATACAACTTAAAAAGAACCGAAGATTCAAAGTATATTAATTAACCCTGGGCAAAGCACTACGCTACGCTCGCGTAGTTTGCGAAGTTTGCGCTACTTCGCACAACGCGAATTGCACGTAGCACAGTGCAAACACGCGTAGCGTAGTGCAGCGGTCATTTTTTGCTTGCTCGCGGTCCTCAACGTCAAGTTGGCGACCGCGAGCAAGCAAAATGACATCCCGGCGAGACTTTTTCCTCGTTCGCGATCAGCAACATCAAGTTGCCGATCGCGAGCGTGGAAAATAAACCTCCCGGCGAGATTCTCAACGCGGGGAGGTCAAGTTTCTCATTGCGAGTGGTCGCATATGCTCGCGACCGCTCGCGATGAGAAACTACCAGTCCGCGTTGAAAAGCTGCCGCTCGAGTAAAAATCTACTCGAGCGGCAGTAAAAGACAGCTCGCACTGTGCAAGATGCCGTTTTCAATGATTGCACAGTGCAGACAAGCATCTGGCACTGTGCAATCATTGCGAACAGTGCACTACGCAGTTCGCGTAGTGCTACGCGTAGCTCGCGTAGTGCGAACTGCACTTTGCGTAGCTTCGCGTAGGGCTACTTCGCGAACTACGCCCAGGCTTAATATTAATGACTACAATCCAGTGATTTTGACAATGTGTAATGCAAACATGGATATTCAATATGTTGCAGATAATTCAATTGCTGTTGCTCGCTATGTTACATCATATATAACTAAATCTGAAAAGACAGAGATGAAAGAAATGTGGGAAGAAATTTCACAGGAAAAGAGTCTTAGTAAGAAATTGTACAGCTTTAGCTTGAAAATGCTTTCCCACCAAGAGATTGGATCCTATGAATGTTTGGATCGGTTGAGCTCTGTCAGTTTATATTCAGAGTCAGGAGGAATCATTTGGATAAGTTTAGGTTGTGCCTGCACAAGAAATAGAGTATTGAAAACATTACAAGAAATCGAATACTTGGCACTGAATGAACCAGAAAGTACAGATATTGTTAAAACTAATATGTTGGATACATACTATCCCAAAAGGAGTCCATATCTGGAAAACGTATGTCTCTATGAAATACTTCAACATTATAGCTTTAAAAAAAACATTACAGAAAATATAAATGAAGAAAAATATGCAGTAATTGGATGTGACGGATGTTTGGTAAAACATGTCAAAGGAAATCTTATTAACCACTGATAACTCAGTTGTGAAAGTCCAGATAAGAGGGAATTTTTCTATTTAGCACTTCTGCAACTGTTCAAGCCTTGGTGTAGTGAAGCGGAAATGCTTGGAGATTTCAACTGCAATGAAGTTCCTTTTAATGCATGTAAAGATAGCATTCAATGCACAATCTTCCCAACTTATCTACAAATGATAAATGATGAGATTGAACAAGAAACTACTATTGCAGCTGAAATAGCTAGAGACAGTTCTCAAGATAGTCAAAGTTCAGGTCCACTAAGTCAAGATCCACTAGGACAACCAATTATTGAAAATGAAACAGCAATAGTCACAAATGAAGTATAAACTGCAATGCAACAAGCACAACAGGATATTATTCAGTTGGAAAAGTTAGAAGAACAACTAAACATTGAACAAAAAGAAAAATTTCAAGAAGTGACAGAACAGACACAACATGGTTTGCAACATGAAAAAAAAGAATGCCAGTGCTCATCATTTAAATCTTTTCTAATGTACATCAGTGGTCAAGCTGAAACAGGAAAAAACTTCTTAATTAAAGTTTTGACCAGTTATCTATACAAAAATACAGAATGACATTTATCTTGTGTTGTAACAGCTCCAACTGGATTAGCAGCACACAACATTAAAGGGACTACTTTACATCTATTACTTATGCTACCAGTTGAACATGAAAATAAATTGGAATATCACAAGCTATCTGGAGAAGCTTGTTATAAAGTCTCAAGAGTACTGAAGAAAATGAAACTTCTAATCATTGATGAGGTGAGCATTGTCTCAAACGTAATGCTTGCGTTTGTACACTTGAGAATGCAACAGATTTTAAAAACAGATTACAATGTTCTGTTTGGAGTAAAACATGTAATTGTATTCGGCGATTTACTACAACTTACTCCTGTAAAAGGGCAACCTGTTTTTAACCCCTCCCCTGCGCATGACGGAACCACACCGTCATGAGCCACGGGTGGCGTGTGCTCATGACGGCGTGGTTCCGTCATGCTGCGGCCGCTCCACCCACGCGGGACTGATTCCCCGCCTGTGCGGGCGAATTAGTGAGTGGGCGGGGTCGTGACGGAACGACGCCGTCATGAGCACAGCTCGCCCGTGACTCATGACGGCATGGTTCCGTCACGAGCATGGCGGCGCCGCGCTCACCCCCCACCCCCTCGCGCCGCGATGGAATTACCGCCGCAGCCAAGGGGCTAAAACACTTGTGCATGAAGATACTAGAAAATCTTTGGGAAGTATTGGAAATGTGAACATTTGGTCACATTTTGAATATAAAGAACTTACTAAGAATATGCGACAAGCAAGTAATGAACATTATGGAAATATTCTTCAAGATATAAAAATTGGTGTATTGACAAAACATGGTAAACAAACTTTAGAACGTCGGCTAATAAGGAACTTGTTCACAACTGGAAATACAGTGACTTAAATAATATACAATAACCTTGAAAAAAAGAAATCTAAAGTTTGCCTAATGCCTACACTGCAAGATTGTTCTATATTTAATCAAGAACTTTTAAAACTGGAAAAACAACAAATAGTAGAAATTGAAGCTATTGATAAATTTGAACATCAAGGAGTGACTATTCTTCTCACAGAGAAACTACAGTCAAAATTGGATTCTTTGGAAAAGTCTGTATCTAAGACTGCAGGCTTAGACAAGACTTTACATGTATGTATAAACTGTCGGGTAATTTTACGGCGTAATTTGAATGTAGAAGAAGGTTTAGTAAATGGAGCAATGGAAAAAGTTGTTGATTTTGTAAATTTTAAGAACAGAGATGGAATAGAATTTTTGAAGATAACGTTTGATCGGATTAAAGAGGTAAGACATATTGGGCGTTGTGTTGTACGTTTTCTGCTTGTAAAAGACTTGTACATTTGCAGAAAACAGTTTCCTTTGTCTTTAGCATATGCTGTAACTATTCATAAATCTCAATGTTTAAGTATAGACAGTGCTTTGGTAAATATTGGAAGTAGAGTGTTCAAAGAGGGAATGGCATACGTTGCATTGTCTCGAGTGAGAACATTATCTGGTTTGTATTTGATTGATTTTGATGAGAAAAAGGTTAGTGCTGATGCAAATTGTGTAAGAGAGTACAATCGTTAAAGAAGACTTTATATTCCTCATTTCGGTGAATATCCCATAAATGAGAAACGTGTAGTGTGTCTAAAACAAAAATATGTCAAACATTCAATTGAGGTTCAAAAAAAGAAAACAATTGAAGAGAATCATAAAGGTGTAAAGAAAATGAAAATAGAAACTGTTGATGAGATTGTAGGATACCAGTTGGAAAATAGTGCAGGTATCAACTGCTATGCTAATGTGATTTTGAATGTTGTGTTTTATCTGGAAGAGCTTCATTGTGAAATTATGGGAACTCATGAAAAAAGATTTTGGGCCAGATGTACGACCATTTTGCATGTGCAAACGGGTTTGCGTACCCGTTTGCGCATGGAAAAACAGCATGGGCCATGTACAAAGCCTATTTAGCGAGTCGCAATTTATTTGCGACTCGCTAAATAGGTTTTGCGACTCGCTATTAGGAAGGGGCATTCCCTTCCTAATAGCGAGCGCAAGCCCATGTATGAATGTTTTGCGACCGCAATTGCGGTCGCAAAACACTCACAAATTACTACCCTCTTCAAGAGGGTGGTAATGCACTCGCAAAAGGGAAGGGGTCCCCAGTGGACCCCTTCACCTATGCAAATGCAGGGGAAAATATTTTTTAAGGGCAGGCAGTGGTCCAAGGGACCACTACCTGCCCTTAAAAAATTAAACGAAAACGTTTCATTTTTTTCTCTTTTAAATGCATCCCGTTTTCCTTTAAGAAAAACTGGCTGCATTTAAAAAAAAAAACTGCTTTATTTAAAAGCAGTTCCAGACATGCTGGTCTGCTGAGCCCAGCAGACCACCATACCTGGGAAGGCCTGCCATTCCCAATGGGGTCGCAAATTGCAAGAGGCTCATTAATATTCATGAGCCACTCAATTTGAGAGCCCATTGGGAATCGCAAACAGTGTGATACACACTGTTGTGCATCCAAAATAGCGCCTTGCAAATTGCGAGTCGCAAAAAACTCGCAATTTGCGAGGCGCTATTTTGCACGTCGTACATCTGGCCCTTTGTCCTTTATTACTTCATGTATTTCAACAGTTGGTAACTGATAGAAGTAAAATCCATACGGCTTCTGGTGTTCGACATCTTTTGGATATATTTACTGGTTCGTTGACATTTACTCTTAATGTACAACAAGATGCCCAAGAATTTCTAATGCTTATGCTTGGAGTATTAGAACATGAATACAGATTGAAAACTTATTTAGAGTAAGTTACAGATGGGATCATAAATGTGAAGAGTGTTCATTTACTTCCAGCACTGAAATAGACACAGAACGATTCATATACTTGATGATACCAGATTGCAAATCAGTACCTTTTAACAAATTAGTAAAAACAGCCAATAAAGATATGAAAGATTCACATTGTAAATCTGAGATGTTGTCTACATTACATATATAAAGATCTGGAAAATATCTCATTTTAATGTTTCAACATTGTAAAGCGAATGGAAGAAAATTGGAAACCAAAATACATCCATTTTGTTGCAAGTCAAATATCTATTTCAGGAAGAACTTTTATAGCAGTGGCTATTATTTTCCATGATGGACCTACTACAACATCTTGTCACTATACTGTGTATTTAAAGTGTAGTAAAGGATGGACACATTGCAATGATGCCCACTTGCAATTCAAATCTAGGTTGCCTTGTGAATTACCAAATTCATATTTGATATTTTAAAGCCAAAGTTTTGAATACATTATTCGACCTATTGGGAAGATGTGAACACGAATTAACAAATGTATACTGGATTTTTTTAAGCAAAACTTTTGAATACATTATTCGGCCTATTGGGAAGATGTGAACAGAAAGTGGACAGGATTGAAACAATTACTATTTATAATTAGTGTTTGGATTATTATTTGTGCTAATTGATATTGCATTTGGAAAACTGTGTTTAAAAGCAATAGTTTATATATTTGTTGTCTATATTGTACCAGATGTAAATGAGAGCATACATTTTAGCAAATGTTCTTGAGAGAAATAAAAAGCCTTAAGGTACAAGTTGGACGTAATTAAGAAACCATAGTTATGTAAACATATATCTACATATATTTGAAATAATTCTTTGCAGTAATTTTATTTTTTCACAATCTCGTTGATTGTTTTTTTTCCCCGCTGTTCAATGATGATACTACGTTTAAATCACTGTGTATAGCATAGTTCAGTAGAATCTGAGAACAGCAAAAAAGGAAAACTGAAAATGTTATGTAATTCTAAAATTATGTTGAGTTCTTAAAAGTGTAATATTATAATTTCTGTAATGCATTACATTACATAACAGTTTTTCTTCTTAGGTAATGGTGAAGTTTGAAAAGAGTTTTAATTCAGTATACAACAATACTACTCTAAAATAGTTCCACAGAGTTATGTATCTAAATTAGTAAAAAAGGTAAGAATACATAACATAATATGCATGATAATGTGAAACAATGTTTAAAGTTCATTTAAATGTTATTTATTCCTAATAAAAATAATGTTGATCCTTTACACTATTTAACAACTTTTAGATATCATCAGCCAGGTAGTCATCCTTTCACACAAACACTATCCATGCTGTAATCTAATCTCTGTAGCACAACATTTGCACTAATAGGATAACCCAAGCATTATCTTTCCATTTTTCCTTTCACAGAGGCAAAACCCATGCACTCATACACTAACTCAGACACTATCCCTGCACTTATGCAATCACAAATGCACTAGCCATGTACTCATACAATCACCCAGACACTACTCATACACTTATTCATTCACTCAGGCAGTACCCATGTACTCATTTATTCCCTCCAACACTACTGATGTACTCATTCAATCACTCTGGTACTATCCATGTACTCCTCCAATCACCCAGGCAGTACCCCTGTAGTCATGCAATCACCCAGGCACTACCCATGCACTCATCCAGGTACTCAGGGACTACCCATGCACTCCTCCAATCACCCAGGCAGGCACTACCCCTGCACTCATGCAATCAACCAGGCACTACCCATGCACGGATGCAATCACTCATACACTACTGTTGCACTCATCCATTCCCTCAAACACTACCCATGCCCTCATCCATGCACTCAGCCAGTACCCATACACTCATCCAATTACCCAGGCACTATTCATGCACTCATGCAATCACTCAGGCACTACTGTTGCACTCATCCATTCCCTCAAACACTACCCATACACTCATCCATTCACTCAGGCACTACCCCTGCACTCCTCCAATCACTCAGACAGTACCCATACACTCATGCAGTCACTCAGGCAGTACCCATACACTCATGCAATTATCCAGGCACTATTCATGCACTCATGCAATCACTCAGGCACAACTATTGCAGTCATCCATTCCCTCAAACACTACCCATGCACTCATTTACTCACTGAGACACTACTTATACTATATGCAATCACTCAGGCACTACTATTGTACTTAGTCATTCACTTAGGCAGTACTACCTATACACTCATCCAATGATGCAGGCAGTAGCCTTGCACCCATCCTTCCAGTGAGGTACTACCCATACACTTATCCAATCAACCAGGCACTACCACTGCACTCATGCAATCATGCAGACACTACTCATCCACTCATGCAATCACTCAGCACTACTTGTGCATTCAACTATTCACTCAGGTACTACCTATGCATTCATTCACTCCCTTAAGCCCTACCCATGCACTCTTTCAATGACCCTGACATTAGTCTTGCACTCATACTTTCACTCAGGTACTTCACATGCACTCATCCAATAACCTAGGGACTACCCCTGCACTCATTCAATCACCCAAGCACTACCCATGTTTTTATGCAATCACCCAGGCAATATTGTTGCACTCAGTCATTCACTTAGGCAGTACCCATGCACTCATCGATTCACTCAGGCAGTACCTATGCACTCATCCAATCACCCAGGCATTAGCCTGCATTCATCGTTCCACTCAGGCACTACCCATATACCCGTCCAATCACCCAGGCACTACCACTGGACTCATGCAATCACCCAGACACTACCCATCCACTTATGCAATCACTCAGGCACTAGTTTTGCACTCAACCATTCACTCTGGTACTAGCCATGCACTCATCCACTCCCTCAAGCACTATGCATGCACTCTTTCAATGACCCAGGCATTACCCTTGCATCCATCCTTGCACTCAGTCACTATCCATCCACTCATCCACTCACCCAGGCACTATCACTGCACTCATGCAATCACCCATACACTACCAATCCACTCATGCAATTACTCAGACACTACTCTTGCATACAGTAATTCACTTAGGCAGTACCCTTGCACTCATCCATTCACTCAGGCACTACCTATGCACTCATCAAATGACACAAGCATTTGCCTTGCATCATTCTTCCACTGGGGCATTATCCATGCAGTCATCCAATCAACCAGGCACTACCACTGCACTCATGGAATCATGCAGACACTACCCGTCCACTCATTAAATCACACAGGCACTACTGATGCACTCAGCCATTCACTTAGGCCATACCCATGCACTCATCCATTCACTCAGGCACTACCTATGTACTCATCTAATGACGCAGGCATTAGCCTTGCATCCATCCTTCCACTGAGGCATTATCCATACAGTCATCCAATCAACCAGGCACTACCACTGCACTCATGGAATCATGCAGACACTACCCATCCACTCATACAATCACGCAGGCACTATTCATGCATTGAACTATTCACTCAGGTACTATCTGTGCATTCATTCACTCCCTCAAGCACTACCCATGCACTCTTTCAATAACCCATGCATTAGCCTTGCATCCATCCTTTCACTCAGGCACTACCCATACACTCATCCAATTACCCAGGCACTACCACTGAACTCATGCAATCACCCAGAGATTACTCATCCACACATGCAATCAATAAGGCACTACTTTTGCACTCAACCATTCAGTCAGGTACTACCCATGCACTCATTGACTCCCTAAAACACTACCCATGCACTCTTTCAATGACTCAGACATTAGCCTTGCACTCATACTTTCACTCAGGTACTTCTCATTCAGTCATCCAATAACCCAGGCACTACCCCTGCACTCATGCAATCACCCAGACACTATCCATGCACTCATGCAATCACTTGGGCACAACTGTTGCACTCATCCATTCCCTAAAACACTACCCATGCACTCATTCACTCACTGAGACACTACTTATAAAACATGCAATCACTCAAGCACTACTGTTGCACTCAGCCATTCACTTAGGCAGTACCTATGCACTCATCCATTGACTCAGGCACTACCTATGCACTCATCCAATGATGCAGGCATTCTCCTTGCATCCATTCTTCCACAGAGGCACTACCTATGCACTGATCCAATCACCCAGGCACTACTCCTGCACTCGTGCAATCACCTAGGCAGTATCCATGCACTAATGCAATCACTCAGGAACAACAGTTGCACTCATCCATTCCCTCAAACACTACCCATGCACTCATCCATTCACTTAGGCACTATCCATGCACTCCTCCAATCACCCAGGCAGTACGCCTTCACTCATGGAATCACCAAGGCACTATCCATGCACTCATGCAATCACTCAAGCACCAATGTTGCTCTCATCCATTCCATGAAAAACTACCCATGCACTCATACATTCACTCAGGCACTCCTCCAATCACCGAGAAAGTATCTCACCACTCATGCAGTCACCCAGGTACTACCCATGCACTCATGCAATCACTGAGGAACTACTCTTGCACTCAACCATCTACTCAGGCACTACCCATGCACTCATCCATACACTCAGGCACTGTCCATCCACGTATCCATTTTTTCACGAACTATCGATGCATTCATGAAATCACCCAGGCATTAATTTTGCTTCCATCCTTATACTCAAACACTACTCATACATTCATCCCATCATTCAGGCACTACCCCTACACTCATGCAATGTTCTAGTTACTACCCAGGTACTCATGCAATCACTCAGGCACTATTCTTGCACTCAGCCATTCACTTAGGCAGAACCTATGCACTCATTCATTGACTCAGGCACTAACTATGTACTCATCCAATGACACAGGCATTATCCTTGCATCCATCCTTCCACAGAGGCACTACCTATGCTCTTATCCAATCACCCAGGCATTATCCCAGCACTCATGCAATCACCCAGGTACTATACATGCACTCATGCAATCACTCAGGCACAACTGTTGCACTCAACCATTCCCTCAAACACTACCCATGCACTCATCCATTCACTCAGGCACTACCCATGCACTCTTCAAATCACCTAGGCAGTACCCCTTTGCTCATGTAATCACCCAGACACTACCCATGCACTCATGCAATCACTCAGGCACTACTGTTGCACTCATCCATTCCATCAAACACTACCCATGCACTGATACAGTCACTCAGACACTACCCAATGCACTCCTCCAAACACTCAGGCAGTACCCCTTCACTCATGGAATCACCCGGACAGTATGCATGCACTCATGCAATCACTCAGACACTACTGTTGCACTCATCCATTCCATCAAACACTACCAATGCAGTCATCCATTCACTCAGGCACTACCCATGCACTCCTCCAATCAATGAGACAGTACCTCTGCACTTATGCAATCACTCAGGAACTACTCGTGCACTCAAGCATTCACACAGGCACTATATATGCACTCATCCATACACTCAGGCACTACCCATGCACTCATCCATTCACTCATGCACTACCCATGCATTCATGAAATCATGCAGGCATTACTTTTGCACCCATCTTTCCACTCAAACACTAGTTATACAGTTATCCCATCACTCAGGCACTACCCCTGCAAGCATGCACTCTCCCAGGTACTACCTATGCACTCATGCAATCACTCAGGCACTATTCTTGTACTCAGCCATTAAATTAGGCAGTACCTATGCACTCATCCATTGACTCAGGCACTACCTATCCACTCATCCAATGACACAGGTATTCTCCTTGCATCCATCCTTCCACAGAGGCACTAACTATGCACTCATCCAATCACCCAGGCACTACCCCTGCACTCATGCAATCACCCAGGCAGTATCCATGCACTCATGCAATCCCTGAGGCACAACTGTTGCACTCATCCATTCCCTCAAACACTACCCATGCACTCATCCATTCACTTAGGCACCACCCATGTAGTCCTCCAATCACCCAGGCAGTACCCCTTCACTCATGAAATCACCCAGGCACTATCCATGCACTCATGCAATCACTCAGGCACTACTGTTGCACTCATCCATTCCATCAAACACTACCCATGCACTCATACAGTCACTCAGACACTACCCAATGCACTCCTCCAATCACTCAGGCAGTACCCCTTCACTCATGGAATCACCCAGACAGTATGCATGCACTCATGCAATCACTCAGATAGTACTGTTGCACTCATCCATTCCATCAAACACTACCCATGAAGTCATCCATTCACTCAGGCACCACCCATGCACTCCTCCAATCACTGAGACAGTATCTCTGCACTCATGCAATCACCCAGGTACTACCCATGCACTCATGCAATCACTGAGGAACTACTCTTGCACTCAACCATTTACTCAGGCACTACCCATGCACTCATCCATACACTCTGGGCCTGATTCACAGAACTAACTTACGTCAAAAACGTAAAGTTAGTACTTTTTGGTATTCACAGAATACACTTACTCATTTTGGTATTCACAGAATGAACTTACTCATTTCGGTATTCACAGAAGTTAGTAGTCCTAACTTTAGGACTCCTAAATGCCTTCTGTGAATACCGAAAGTCTTAAAGTTAGGATGCTTCTCAGTTTAGGAGTAGTAAAGTTAGGACTCCTAACTTTAGGACTCCTAAGTGCCTTCTGTGAATACCGAAAGTCTTAAAGTTAGGATTTTCCTCAGTTTAGGAGTAGTAAAGTTAGGACTCCTAACTTTAAGACTTTCGGTATTCACAGAAGGCATTTAGGAGTCCTAAAGTTAGGAGTCCTAACTTTACTACTCCTAAACTGAGAAAAATCCTAACTTTAAGACTTTTGGTATTCACAGAAGGCATTTAGGAGTCCTAAAGTTAGGACTACTAACTTCTGTGTATACCGAAATGAGTAAGTTCATTCTGTGAATACCAAAATGAGTAAGTGTATTCTGTGAATACCAAAAAGTACTAACTTTACGTTTTTGACGTAAGTTAGTTCTGTGAATCAGGCCCTTAGGCACTGCCCATGCACTCATCCATTTACTCACGCACTATCCATGCATTCACGAAAGAACCCAGACATTAATTTTTCATCCATCCACTCAAACACTACTCATACACTCATCCCATCACTCATGCAATGTTCCAGGCACTACCCATGCACTCATGCAATCACTCAGGCACTATCCTTGCACTCAGCCATTCACTTAGGCAGAACCTATGCATTCATCCATTGACACAGGCACTATCTATGTACTCATCAAATGACGCAGGCATTATCCTTGCATCCATCCTTCCACAGAGGCACTACCTATGTACATATCCAATCACCCAGGCACTACCCCTGCACTCATGCAATCACCCAGGTACTATACATGCACTCATGCAATCACTGAGGCACTACTGTTGCACTCATACATTCACTTAGGCACTACCCATGCACTACTCCAATCACTTAGGCAGTACCCTTTCACTCATGGAATCACCCATGCACTATCCATGCACTCATGCAATCACTCAGGCACTAGTGTTGCACTCATCCATTCCATCAAACACTACCCATGCACTCATACATTCACTCAGGCACTACCCATGCACTCCTCCAATCACTGAGACAGTATCTCTGCACTCATGCAATCACCCAGGTACTACCCATGCACTCATGCAATAACAGAGGAACTACCCTTGCACTCAACCATTCACTCAGGCACTGCCCATGCACTCATCCATTTACTCACACACTATCCATGCATTTGTGAACTCACCCAGGCATTACTTTTGCACCCATACTTCCACTCAAACACTACTCACACACTCATCCCATTACTCAGGCACTACTCCTACACTCATGCAATGTTCCAGGCACTACCCGTGCACTCATGCAATCACTCAGGCACTATTCTTGCACTCAGCCATTCACTTAGGCAGTACCTATGCACTCATCGAATGATGCAGACATTATCCTTGCATCCATCTACTAACGCACTATCCATGCATTTGTGAACTCACCCAGGTCTTACTTTTGCACCCATACTTCCACTCAAACACCACTCGTACACTCATCCCATTACTCAGGCACTACCCCTACACTCATGCAATGTTCCAGGCACTACCCGTGCACTCATGCAATCACTCAGGCACTATTCTTGCACTCAGCCATTCACTTAGGCAGTACCTATGCACTCATCCATTGACTCAGGCACTACCTATGCACTCATCGAATGATGCAGACATTATCCTTGCATTCATCCTTCTACAGAGGCACTACCTATACACTTATCCAATCACCCATGCACTACCCCTGCACTCAGGCAATCACCCAGGTACTATACATGCACTCATGCAATCACTCAGTCACAACTGTTGCACTGAACCATTCCGTCAAACACTAACCACGTACTCATCCATTCACTCAGGCACTACCCATGCGCTCCTCCAATCACCTAGGCAGTACCGCTTTGCTCATGGAATCACCCAGGTACTATCCATGCACTCATGCAATCACTCAGGCACTACTGTTGCACTCATCATTCCATTAAACACTACCCATGCACTCATACATTCACTCAGGCACTACCCATGTACTCCTCCAATCACTCAGGCAGTACCCCTTCACTCATGGAATCACCCAGGCAGTAATCATGCACTCATGCAATCACTCAGAAACTAATGTTGCACTCATCCAGTCCATCAAACACTACCCATGCAGTCATTAATTCACTCAGGCACTACCCATGCACTCCTCCAATCAATGAGACAGTACCTCTGCACTTATGCAATCACCCAGGGACTACCTATACACTCATGCAATCACTCAGGAACTACTCATGCACTCAGGCATTCACACAGGCACTACCCATGCATTCATGAAATCACGCAGGCATTACTTTTGCACCCATCCTTCCACTCAAGCACTAGTTATACAGTTATCCCATCACTCAGGCACTACCCCTTCACTCATGCAATCTCCCAGGTACTACCTATGCACTCATGCAATCACTCAGGCACTATTCTTGTACTCAGCCATTCACTTAGGCAGTACCTGTGCACTCATTCATTGACTCAGGCACTACCTATGCACACAACCAATGACACACGCATTATCCTTGCATCTATCCTTCCACAGAGGCACTACCTATGCACTCATCAAATCACCCAGGCGCTACTCCTGCACTCATGCAATAACCCAGGCAGTATCCATGCACTCATGAAATCACTGAGGCACAAGTGTTGCACTCATCCATTCCCTTAAACACTTAACACATACTCATCTATTCACTCAGGCACTACCCATGCACTCCTCCAATCACCTAGGCAGTACCGCTTTGCTCATGGAATCACCCAGGTACTATCCATGCACTCATTAAATCACTCAGGCACTACTGTTGCACTCATCATTCCATCAAACACTACCCATGCACTCATCCTTTCACTTAGACACTACCCATGTAGTCCTCCAATTACCCAGGCAGTACCCCTTCACTCACGGAATCACCCAGGCCCTATCCATGGACTCATGCAATCACTCAGGCACTAATGTTGCACTCATCCATTCCATCAAACACTACCCATGTACGCATACATTCACTCAGGCACTATCCATGCATTTGTGAACTCACCCAAGTCTTACTTTTGCACCCATACCTCCACTCAAACACTACTCATACAGTCATCCCATTACTCAGGCACTACCCCTACACTCATGCAATGTTCCAGGCACTACCCATGCACTCATGCAATCACTCAGGCACTATTCTTGCACTCAGCCATTCACTTAGGCAGTACCTATGCACTCATCCATTGACAGGCACTACCTATGCACTCATTGAATGATGTAGACATTATCCTTGCATCCATCCTTCTACAGAGGCACTACCTATACACGTATCCAATCACCCATGCACTACCCCTGCACTCATGCAATCACCCAGGTACTATACATGCACTCATGCAATCACTCAGGCACAACTGTTGTACTCAACCATTCCCTCAAATACTACCCACGTACTTATCAATTCACTCAGGCACTACCCATGCACTCCTCCAATCACCTAGGCAGTACCACTTTGCTCATGGAATCACCCAGGCACAATCCATGCACTCATGCAATCACTCAGGCACTACTGTTGCACTCATCATTCCATCAAACACTACCGATGCACTCATACATTCACTCAGGCACTACTCATGCACTCCTCCAATCACTCAGGCAGTACCCCTTCACTCATGGAATCACCCAGGCAGTATGCATGCACTCATGCAATCACTCAGACACTACTGTTGCACTCATCTAGTCCATCAAACACTACCCATGCAGTCATTCATTCACTCAGGCACTACCCAAGCACTCCTCCAATCAATGAGACAGTACCTCTGCACTTATGCAATCACCCAGGGACTACCTATGCACTCATGCAATCACTCAGGAACTACACATGCACTCAGGCATTCACACAGGCACTATATATGCACTCATCCATACACTTAGGCACTACCCATGCACTCATCCATTCACTCATGCACTACCCATGCATTCATGAAATCACGCAGGCATTACTTTTGCACCCATCCTTCCACTAAAGCACTAGTTATACAGCTATCCCATCACTCAGGCACTACCCCTTCACTCATGCAATCTCCCAGGTACTACCTATGCACTCATGCAATCACTCAGGCACTATTCTTGTACTCAGCCATTCACTTAGGCAGTACCTGTGCACTCATCCATTGTTATGTTAAAAGGGTTTTATAAAGCGCTCGTACACCGATTGGTTTCATGGCGCTAATACTAGGAAATGCAGATCCGGAGCAGTTTATCCGTAGGCCTGGATGTACAGCCATGTTTTGAGGGATTTTCTGAATCTCAGTAGATCAGTGCTTGACCTGATTTCCAGGGGGATGGAATTCCACATTTTGGGGGCCAGAGTTGCAAACCTACAACCCCCTTGGTGCTTCAGTTTGAAGGTCGGGACAGTCAAGAGTTGTAGATGAGCCGAGCGGAGATTGCGTGAGGGAGTGTAATGTGATATGAGGCTGTCTATGAATTTAGGACTCCGGCCATTCAGGTACTTAAACACCAGGCAGCCAATTTTGAATGTGCAGCGTTGGGGAATAGGAAGCCAGTGCAGCTTCCTTAAGAGGGGGGAGGCATGTTGCCACCTGGGTTGTTTGTAGATCAATCTTGCCGCTTGGTTCTGTACCATCTGTAACCGTTTAGTAAGGCTGAATGGTATACCAAGATAGATTGCGTTGGCGTACTCTAGATGTTATAGTACCATAGCTATCAAGACCTGGATCAATGCTGCTTGGGTAAGTAGTCTGCTTATTTTCCTGATTTTACGCAGCTGAAAAAACACAGGTGGAGATCACAGAGCCTACATGAGTTTTTAGGGAAAAGTAATTGTTTATAGTTACCCCCAGGCTTTTTACTGAGGAGGCGGGAATGGGGGGTCCTAGTTCATTTGGCCAATAGTGTGGGCCCCACAGGTTGCGACCGCCACCCGTCAGGACTAGTTCAGTCTTGCCTGGATTTCATTTTAGGTGACTCAGGCACTACCTATGCACTCATCCAATGACACAGGCATTATCCTTGCCTCCATCCTTCCACAGAGGCACTACCTATGTACTCATCCAATCACCCAGGCACTACCCCTGCACTCATGCAATCACCCAGGCAGTATCCATGCACTCATGAAATCACTGAGGCACAAGTGTTGCACTCATCCATTCCCTCAAACACTACCCATGCACTCATCCATTCACTTAGACACTACCCATGTAGTCCTCCAATCACCCAGGCAGTACCCCTTCACTCATGGAATCACCCAGGCACTATCCATGGACTCATGCAATCACTCAGGCACTAATGTTGCACTCATCCATTCCATCAAACACTACCCATGTACTCATACATTCACTCAGGCACTAGCCACGCACTCCTCCAATCACCGAGACAGTATCTCTGCACTCACAGAATCACCTAGGGACAACCCAAGCACTCATGCAATCACTCAGGAACTACTCTTGCACTCAACCATTCACTCAGGCACTACCCATACACTCATCCATTCACTCACGCACTACCCATGCACTCCTCCAATTACCCAGGCAGTACCCCTTCACTCATGGAATCACCCATGCAGTATCCATGCACTCATGCACAACTGTTGCACTTATCTATTCCCTCAAACACTACCCACACACTCATTCATTCACTCAGGCACTACCCATGCACTCCTCCAATCAACCAGGCAGTACCACTGCACTCATGCACCCAGGCACTATCCATGCACTCATGCAATCACTCAGGCACTACCCATACACTCATCCAATCACCCAGGCACTATCACTGCACTCAGGCAATCACTCAGGTACTACTCTTCCACTAAATCATTTACTCAGGCACTACCCATGCATTCATCCATACACTCAGGCACTACCCATGCACTCATCCATTCACTCACGTACTACCCATGCATTCATGTAATCACCCAGGCATTACGTTTGCACCGATCGTTCTACTCAAACACTACTCATACACTCATCCCATCACTCAGGCACTACCCCTGCAGTCATGCAATCACCCAGGCACAACCCATGCACTCATGCAATCATGCAGACACTATTCTTGCACTCAGCCATTCACCTAAGAAGTACTCATGCACTCATCCATTGACTCAGGCATACCTATGTACTCATTCAATAACACAGATGTTAGCCTTGCATCCATGCTTCTACAAACGCACTACCTATGCACTCATCCAATCACCCAGGCACTACCCCTGCACTCATGCAATCACTCAGGCACTACCCATGCACTCATGCAATCACTCAGGCACAACTGTTGTACTCATCAATTCCCTCAAATACTATCCATGCATTCATTCACTCACTGAGACACTACTTATACACAATTCTAACATTAATCATACACACATTCATACAATCATTCACTTTCATTACGTACAATTTTTCTATTTTTTACCAGTTTAGGTGGTTCCATTAGAACTTTTTATTTTTAGAACAATTGTATATTTGTTTTGTATTTTCTGAATTTTTTATTTTGTTTTGGGGTGTTTTTCATTTTTTTAAAAAGAAAAAAGAAAAGTTAAACAGTCCAACTCTGCTGTTTCTGTGTACCTAGAAACATATGCAAGAACGAAAAAAACAAAAATTTACATTTGTGACTCTTGAGGAGTGTCTTCACGGCATCAATGCATAGCTCTCCCACACACAGTTTCGTAAGGCAGTGGCGACAGATGATTGCAGCATCCGCCAACTCCGGAACTATCAGGGGTTGTGGAGTGGTCAAAACAACCCCTGCAGATGTTGATAGTTGTTATCCATCATTGTTGGCTGCTTCCTCTTGTCGACGACGCTCCACCTCACGTGACAGGCGAATTGGATGCATTGTTTCTAGGTGTTTTTTCATTGAAGAAGTACCACAAGAGTACTTCTTCTCAGAGCTTCTCAATAAGATTTTGTGACAGATGTTACATGTTACCTTATGGGCATTTACTTTTTTTTTGCCTTCAGGCACAGTGAAGAAGGCCCACATGATGCTTTCCTTCCTCTTCTTCACTGGCTCTTTCACTTCCTCCATCTCCTCCTCGTGCTCCTCTGGAAAAGCTGCTGCCATTTTTTTTGATTGAAAATGAAAAACACCACAAAAAAAAGAAAAATAACAGAGCCTACAAAACAGGTTGTCTTCAAGGCAGACACACCCAAAAAGAAAGGACTGTAACAGGTGTTGGTTCCACCCATGAAGAGAATGAAAAGCTGTTCAACAAATGAGAAGCTTTTTTTCTAAGTCACATGGGGTCGCTTAGGGATCGCGCACCCTACGCGTATCCGTCGCGCACCCGTAAAATGTCCTAAATGTTATATATAACGGTAATTTGCTATCAGGACATTGTACTCCAAAGTATTTCAATGAAAACTCTTTATGCAAAACCGATATTTAAATAAGAAACAGTCATATTTCAGAGTTTTGAAATTATGCCGGAGTCGCGTCTCCTACACAAGCCAGGAAATACGTGACGACAGGGTTCCTGCGCCCACCGGGTAGAACCGCATCCCCTACGAAATATCATCGCGTCCATAAAAATCTGTCAAAAACATTTGAAAACAAATTTAAAACACCTTTATTACTATTTTTATGTAGTCAGTAATAAACCTCTATGTCTAAAACATATATTAATTTGTTCTAAATGTGTTTTTTAGATTGACATTCGTATACCGGATTTGCGCACCCATCGCCTGGGATCGCGTAGGGTGCGCGACCATTTCTTGTAAATTAAAAAAAAAAATAGGTAAAAAAGATAGTTATCATAAGAATACAATAAAACAACTTTCATAGTATTAAAAGCAGTCTTACAAAATTTAACTTCGCAAAAAATTATTGAAAAAAACCTAAACATTTAAAAAATATATATATTTTTCAATTGAAAAATCTATTATATTATATCACACTGATCAAAATTACAAACAATAAAACAGATTTAATTTATGTAGATACTATAATTCTTTCATCAGCTATGTTATATATTTAAAAAAAACGATTATAATTATTTTAAAACAAAATAAAAATACTTAAAAAATATAGACAGAAAATAAAAAAATAGTTACAAAAATGTTTTCATAAATAAAATCATGTACAAAAACATAGAAATTCACTGAAAAAATCACAAGTTTCAGGGACGTTATTGTTATGAATTAGCATTTAAAAAACCTTAGGAATTCACTGAAAAAAACACAGGTTTCAGGGGTGTTATAGTTACGGATTAGCATTTAGAAAACCTTAGAAAATCACTGAAAAAAACACAGGTTTCAGGGACGTTATAGTTAGGCATAAGCATTTAAAAAACCTTAGAAATTCACTGAAAAACCCGTGTACGCCATGATGACTTAACTAATTACAGGTAAGTTGTTATTTGCTGAGGAAATTGATTCTAACTTTTTACAGAGTGACTCAGCCATAAATGGAATTTCACCTTTCTTTGGTATGTGCAATCGAAAGAAATAGATTAATTGCAAGACACTGAGAGATGTTGTACATTTTCTTTTGGAGAATTACAAAACATTATGGTTGTTGTGGTCGGAGAGATACCAGACACTTAAGCAAAATCAATGCAGCGGCAAACACTTTTTAAGTGTAATGACATCATGCCCAATAACAAAGTTAAGGAAATTATGCCAAGATGACACTGCTTTTTTTGACTAAGATACATATTGATTATTGCAATAATTGACCCACTGCCACTTTAACATAATGGTATATGCTGAAAAATCGGAGTCCTATCTCAGTGGTGGTGAATATTTCATCATTTTAAAAAGAGAGCAAAACAGATGCACGTACTTACCAGCTGCATATGATTAAGACTCATAAGAGTTGAAACGCGCTATGCTGAATGCTGAGCAACTTGCTGAAATAATGGATTGTCATAAAACACGTATGGATGGGCCTGTTTACACGTACTGAAGAGTAGGTGTTTTTCCTTTGGAATATGCAGGTGTGACGTACCACACAGGCCCGACCCGAGAGGGTGGGCATCCCGATCATTGCCTTTCATGTGGATATATATATATATATATATATATATATATATATATATATATATATATATATATATATATATATATATATATATATCTACTGGCGGTCGCCAGTAGATAGTTATAGTTACAACCTATTATCCATAGGAAATCCGCGACATTCTATTTGAAATAACTCTCTTGCCGGTTGACGTATCTTCGCAAAATTTTCAAACTTTATAGCCCGCTCCGGTCCGCTCCTACCCTGAAAGTCTCGGGGGATTCGTCAAGCGGGGGCCGAGAAAAAGGGGGGTCCCAAAACGCGTTTTCCCCATGCAATTTTCCATAGGAAACTTTAGACACGGCTACAGCCCGAACTGCTGAACGGAATTACACCAAATTTGGCAAAGAGGTAGTTCTTGGTTCAGAAAGAACCCTTTTGTTAAATGGTGTAAATCCGTTCAGTAGTTGCTGAGAAAATCAAAAGTAAAAAGATAGTGATATCTATGGCCGAGTAGGGTCCGCGTACCCTCCCGATCACGAGCTGCATGTTAATTGGCTGTCAGCTGGCTGTCAACATTCCGATTCAGGAAATGTTGGCAGCCATTTTGTCCCTCGGTAGAACCGAGGGACAGAAACAAGTGCGCAAAGCGCACAAAGGGGGCAGGGTAGAAACACCCTGACTCCCTAGGTTTGCTCAGGGGGTCCCACAAGGACCCCCTGGGCAAAAAAAAAAGAGAGGTGTAAAAAGGGGTGTGGCCTCTCTACACGTCTCTGCAACGCAGCCCCCTGGCGCATATTGGAGGTTCCTGGTGGGCTAGTTGGCCCCTAGGGACCCTCAGGATTCAAGGGGACTTAATCCCCCAACTTAAAACTCGCCACGGGGCGCGTTTGCACAGATGTCACCTCAGGCCCCGCCCCTCCCTTCACCATTGTGCAAATATTCTTCTAAAATCATCCGAAATACGAATTCCTATTTACTCACCTGTTATAAGGAGAGACCTCAGTGCTGCATCTTTCAGCCCAGTACTGGTCCTGAAAAGTAATTTTAACCGTACTTACCAGTAACTTGAATTTCCTTCCATAGGATATCATTGCCTGCTTTTTGTTGAAAAAGTTTCTAAGTGTTGATTTTTGAAACTCAGCCGAAATACGAATTCCGATTTACTCACCTGTTATAAGGAGAGACCTCAGTGCTGTATCTTTCAGCCCAGTACTGGTCCTGAAAAGTAATTTTAACCGTACTTACCAGTAACTTGAATTTCCTTATATAGGCTAACATTGACTGTTTTCACTTGGAAATTCTTCTAAGTGTGGAGTTTTGGAACTTTAAAATATTCCTCTAAAATCAGCCGAAATACGAATTCCGATTTACTCACCTGTTATCAGGAGAGACCTCAGTGCTGTATCTTTCAGCCCAGTACTAATCCTGAAAAGTAATTTTAACCGTACTTACCAGTAACTTGAATTTCCTTCCATAGGCTAACATTGACTGGTTTCACTTGGAAATTCTTCTAAGTGTGGAGTTTTGGAACTTTATAATATTCCTCTAAAATCAACCAAAGTACGAATTAGAATTTACTCACCTGTTATCAGGAGAGAACCCAGTGCTGCATCTTTTAGCCCAGCACTGACCCTGAAAAGTAATTTTAACCGTACTTACCAGTAACTTGAATTTCCTTCATAGGCTAACATTGACTGGTTTCACTTGGAAATTCTTCTAAGTGTGGAGTTTTGGAACTTTATAATATTCCTCTAAAATCAACCAAAGTACGAATTCCAATTTACTCACCTGTTATCAGGAGAGAACCCAGTGCTGCATCTTTTAGCCCAGCACTGACCCTGAAAAGTAATTTTAACCGTACTTACCAGTAACTTATATTTTCTTCCATAGGAATCCATTGTCTGGTTTTCAGCAGAAAAGTTTCAAAGTGTCGATTTTCACAAACTACAAATATTCCTAAAAAATCGCCTGTATGACTTAAACGCATTCTTTCAACTGTTTACAGGAGATGCACCAGTGCTGGATCCAGGATCCAACACTGAGTAAGAAAAAGTAACGATAACAGTTTTTAACTTCTAAGTGAATTTCCTTCCATAGGATAACATTGGTGATTCTATGAGAAAAAGTTTCTAAGTGTGAACTTTTAAAGTACAATAATATTCCTTAAAAATCACGACTGTAACCAAAACGCTTTTACTCAACTGTTTACAGGAGATGTCCCAGGACTGAATCTGGGATCCAGTCCTGTGGTTAGAAAAGTAATCCATAAAGTAACTAATTGCATTTAACTAGAAATTCACATTGAGCTGAATGTTGCATTGTGTTTGAAAATGTGTTGCCCATTGCAACAACTGTAACTACTGTACTTAAAAGTCTATTGCCTATGTGCAAAGTATTTAAACTAAAGTAATTCATTCTGAGAAAGTATTTTTTGTAATGTAATGTATAATGTAATTACAATGTAATTTAAAAAATAAAATATTTTTTTAAAAATTGTTTCTAAAAAATTTGGAAATCAGTATGAAAAAAATTTATATAACAATTAATACATTTAAAAATTGTCATTTACAAAACCTTTGAAATTCACTGAAAAAACCGTAGGTTTCAGACATGTTATAGTTACAAATTAGCATTTAAAAAACCTTTGAAATTCACTGAAAAAACCATAGGTTTCAGGGACGTTATAGTTACAAATAAGCATTTAAAAAACCTTTGAAATTCACTGAAAAAACCATAGGTTTTAGGGACAGTTATAGTTAGTTGGACATTGCACTCATACAAAACCCGTGAAATTCCCCCGTTATAGTTAGTCCAGCTAACTATAACTCGCGCCCGCAATGCACTGCTGATGACGTCACATATTACATCACTCATGACATGGTCAGTGACATCACTGATGACATCACTGATGACATCTCAAATGACATCACTGATGACATCATCCACGTGATAATCTGATGCACCTCCTCACACCCCAATATAACCTTTGATACACCCACTCTAAATTACAGACTGCCATTCGCAAAACCATAGACACTCCAACACCAATAACTACATACCCACTCACTGATTCTTAGGTCTACGCACACATCCACTCAATCACCCGTACAGTCACTCATACTTACGGTCACTCAGTACAGGACTATCATATGCACTCATACTCCTATATAGACACTCAAACACCGCCACTCATCCATAGAGGTACTCACACACCTAGTCAGTCATGCAAATAATTAAACACACTACCATTTACTCACCTATAAAGTTATACACACACCAGCTCACTTACTCATACAAATAGTAGCACATTCTTACGCTCTTATACAATCACTGATACAAGCACACACTCATCCATACAGCCACTATCACAATCACTCACTCTCGCTTATAGCTATTTATATACTCCAACACACATATATACTGCCTTTCACATATGTAGTTACTCACACATGTACCACTGGGACATACATTCACTCACTAACACACTCTTACACACACTTACCCACCCATACAGTCTATCACAGATGCACTCTTGAAACCATCCACCCAGTGAATCACCCACTCACACATCTATGCACAGAGTTGCACACACCCCTCCCACACAAACACTCAGGCACCCATACAGATACTCAGACAAGCATTCAATAACTCATATAGACACTCATGTAGCTATTCACAAACACATGCAGCCACTTACACAGCAACAGACAGACGGTTACAGACATTCACCCAGTTTAGTCACTAACCCATGCATTCAGTAAGATACGTTAAATCACTCACTTATAGAGTCAGTCACGCACCTACTAAATCATCCATACAGACACTTACACACCCACTCATTCTTCAATACGTCTTTTCCTATATATATTAAAAATATTTAAACTTTACAGAAACACACAGTCACTGGATGATGTCATCAGTGATGTCATCAGTGATGTCATTTGAGATGTAATCAGTGATGTCATCAGTGATGTCACTGACCATGTCATGAGTGATGTAATATGTGACGTCATCAGCAGTGCATTGCGGGGGCGCGAGTTATAGTTAGCTGGACTAACTATAACGGGGAATTTCACGGGTTTTGTACGAGTGCAATGTCCAACTAACTATAACTGTCCCTAAAACCTATGGTTTTTTCAGTGAATTTCAAAGGTTTTTTAAATGCTAATTTGTAACTATAACGTCCCTGAAACCTATGGTTTTTTCAGTGAATATATATATATATATATATATATATATATATATATATATATATATATATATGTGTACAAATCCTTCAGTGAGACAACAGAAGGCAAAGTCGCACTCAGGATACTTTTCAAAAGCAAAGGTTTATTGACTGACGCGTTTCAACCTCACGGTCTTTGTCAAAGTCACTTCCTGACCCGGAAGTGGCTGTATTTAAGTGCTCATACAAAAGGTCACAAGACAAATACATAGACATAAAGAAAAATACATGGTAACTGAAGTCTCTTCATATTGGAAGACAGACTAACATCACGTTTTGAACATATAGGTATAATAACCAATTAAATATCATGCACGTGCAATTTTTATTTTTTATATTTCATGACCTTTGTATATGTAAGTCTTTTTTCGATAGTCTGTCTTCCATGTTCTTTGTTTATCCACGTTATTTCTATGGGGGATTGAGCACTAAACAAAAAAACTTGACAAAGGCTTATTGCTGAAACGCGTCGTTCTCTTGCACATAAAGATCTGTGCGAGAAATTCACTTGGTGTGCCGTCTTTTCATTTCCTTGTCTGGAGTGGATCTGTATCTAATATATATATATATATATATATATATATATATATATATATAGCGAAGAAATGCCAATGTCACGACAGACACTCCGGCGCAACACACGGGCACAGACTCCAACAGCTGGTGTGAAAACAGAATGGTAGTTTATTCACACATCAGGAAAAGGTCCAACATTATATATATATATATATTCACTGGAAAAAACACAGGTTTCAGAGACGTTATAGTTAGTTGGACATTTCAATCAGACAAAACCAGAGAAATTCAGCCGTTATAGTTTGTTGAGCTAACTATAACTCGCGCCCCCGCAATGCACTGCTGATGAAGTCACATATTACATCACTCATGACATGGTCAGTGACATCACTGATGACATCTCAAATGACATCACTGATGACATCACTTATGACATCATTCAGTGACTGTGTGTTTCTGTAAAGTTTAAATATGTTTTTTATATATATATATATGCCAAGGTGTATTGAAGAATGAGTGGGTGTATGAGTGTCTGAATGGATGATTTAGTAGGTGCGTGACTGACTGTATAAGTGAGTAATTACACGTGTCTTACTGAATGCACGGGTTAATGACTAAACTGTGTGAATGTCTGCATCAGTCTGTCAGTTGGTGTGTAAGCGGCTGCATGGGTTGGTGAGTAGCTACATGAGTGTCTACATAGGTTATTGATTGGTTGTCTGAGTATCTGTATGGGTGCCTGAGTGTCTGTGTGGGTGGATGGGGTGTGTGTGACTGTGCATAGATGTGTGAGTGGGTAATTCACCGGGTGTATGGGTTCAAGAGTGCATCTGTGAAGGGCTGTATGGGTGGGTGAGTGTGTGTATGGGTGTGTTGGTGAGTGAATGGATGTCTCAGTGGTACATGTGTGAGTAACTACATATGTGAAAGGCAGTATATGTGAGTGTTGGACTACATAAATGACTATATGTGAGAGTGAGTGATTGTGAGAGTGGCTTGATGGATGAATGTGTGCTTGTGTCAGTGATTGTATAAGAGAGTAAGTATGTGTTAGTATCTGTATGAATAAGTGAGGTGGTGTGTGTATAACTGTATAGGTGAGTAAATGGGAGTGTGATTGATTCTTTGCATGACTGACTAGGTGTGTGAGTAACTCTATGGTTAGTGGTGTTGTGTGAGTATCTGTATAAGTGTATGAGTGCATATTTCAGTGGGTATATTGATGAGTGACTGCGTGTATGAGTAACTGTATGGGTGAGTGGATGTGTGTGTAGACCTATGAATCAGTGAGTGGTTATGTACTAACTGATATTGGTGTGTCTATGGTTTTGAGAATGGTAGTCTGTATTTTAGAGGGGGTGCATCAAAGGTTATATTAGGGTGTGAGGAGGTGCATCAGATGATCATGTGGATGATGTCATCAGTGATGTCATTTGAGATGTCATCAGTGATGTCATGAGTGATGTCACTGACCATGTCATGAGTGATGTAATATGTGACGTCATCAGCAGTACATTGCGGGGGCGTGAGTTATAGTTAGCTCAACTAACTATAACGGCCGAATTTCTCTGGTTTTGTACAAGTGAAATGTCCAACTAACTATAACGTCCCTGAAACCTGTGGTTTTTTCAGTGAATTTCTGAGGTTTTTTAAATGCTAATTTCTAACTATAACGTCCCTAAAACCTCTGTTTTTTTCAGTGAATTTCAAACGTTTTTTAACTGCTAATTCCTAACTATAACGGCCATGAAACCTCTGGTTTTTTCAGTGAATTTGTAAGGTTTTTTAAATGCTAATTTCTAAATATGCCTACATAGGTAGGTCATGTGCAAAAAGATGAAGAAAGGCGCAGAAAGAAGCAAGAGAAGTGCAGAAAGAGGCAACAGAAGTCCAGAAAGAGGAAGAAAGGTGCAGAAAGAAGCAAGAGATGTGCAGAAAGAACCAACAGAGGTGCAGAAAGAGGCCTACTTTGACTGTACCTTACAACAGACTCATACAAAGTACCCTAATAACTAATCCTTCTCCGAAGATGTCTTAAACCTCACTTTTCTCTTGAAAGTTCACTATTAATCGACTGCTCAGAATGTTAGGCCTACCAAATATTAAACACCAATCCAAAGCATATCACTGTTGTAAGTCTGACCAAGTTTGTGTAGGTATGCATGCGTGTCTATGCTTCTACCTAGTGACATGTTAAATGAAAATAAACATGCAAACACTTAAATACCTGTGTTTCAAACAGCATACTCTGTAAATTTGTGTAAAAGAAGGTGTATGCATTTCTTTCTGCTCACAATACAGGGTACATGGGTATTCAATAGTATATTTGAGGGGCTCTATAGCACATGTATACATAAGACATGTCTGCCTGTGCAACCGAATGACAGAGCATAACTGAGAAGATTTGACCACCTATTGGAGAAGTTACCCGCTTTTTAAGCTACCATCTTCGGATGCATAACACATGTAAGAATACATATACAAGTAGACATATACCTCAGTCACGAGAGCACGCAGACCTTTAAACTTGACAGCTTGCACTTCCCATTTGAGTACAGAAGGAGGCAAGATAAGTACAGAAACAGGCAAAAGAGGTGCAGAAAGAAGGAAGAGCAGTGCAGAAAGAACCAACAGAGGTGCAGAAGGAGGCAAGAGGGGTGCAGAAAGAGGCAAGAGGGGTGTCGAAATTTGCAAGAGAGGTGCAGAAAGAAGCAACAGAGGTGCGGAAGGTGACAAGACAACTGCAGAAAGAGGGAAGAGAGTTCAGAAACAGGCAAAAGGGGTACAGAAACAGGGAACAGATGGGCAGACTGAGGCAAGAGAGGTACAGAAAGAGGGAAGAGGGGTGCAGAAAGCGGCAAGAGGGATCCAGAAATTTGGAACAGAGGTGCAGAAAGAAGCAAGAGCAGTGCAGAAAGAACCAACAGAGGTGCAAAAAGAGGCAAGAGGGGTGCAGAAAGGGGTAGGAGAGGTGCACAAAGAGGCAAGAGGGGTACAAAAAGAGGCAGGAGGGGTGCAGAATGAAGGAAGAGAAGTGCAGAAAGAAGCAACAAAGGTGCTGAAAGAGGCATAAAGAGTGCAGAAAGAGGCAAGAGAAGTACAGAAAGAAGCAACTGAGGTACAGAAAGAGGCAAGAGTGGTGCAGAAAGAGGGAAGAGAGGTATAGAAAGAGGCAAGAGAGTTGCACAAAGAGGGAAGAAGGGTGCAGAAAAAGGCAAGAGGGGTGCAGAAAGATGCAAGTGAGGTGCAGAAAGAGGTAGGAGAGGTACAGAAAAAGGCAAGAGAGGTGCAAAAACAGGCAAGAGAAGTGCAGAAAGAGGCAATAGAATTGCTGAAAGAAGCAACAGAGGTGTAGAAAGAAGCAAGAGAAGTGCAGAAAGAGGCAAGTGAGGTGCAGAAAGAGGCAAGAGAGGTGCAGAAAGAGGGAAGACTAGTGCAGAAAGAGACAACAGGGGTGCAGAAAGAAGCAAGACAGGTGCAGAAAGAAGCATGAGAAGTGCAGAATGAAGCAATGGGGGTGCAGAGAGAGGCAAGAGAAGTGCAGAAAGAAGCAACAGAGGTGCAGAAGGAGGCACGACAACTGCAGAAAGAGGCTAGAGACTTGCAGAAACAGGCAAAAGAGGTACAGAAAGAGGGAACAGGGGTGCAGAGAGAGGCAAGAGAGGTACAGAAAGAGGTAAAAGGGGTGCAGAAAGAGGCAAGATGGGTGCCCGAAATTTGCAAGAGAGGTGCAGAAAGAAGCAAGAGCAGTGCAAAAGAACCAACAGAGGTGCAGAAAGAGGCACGTGAGGTGCAGAAGGGGGCAAGAGAACTGCAGGAAGAGGCAAGAGAGTTGCAGAAATAGGCAAAAGGGGTGCAGAAAGAGGGAACAGGTGGGCAGACTGAGGCAAGAGAGGTGCATAAAGAGGGATGCAGAAATTTGGGACAGAGGTGCAGAAAGAAGCAAGAGCAGCGCAGAAATAACCAACAGAGGTGCAGAAAGAGGCAAGAGGGGGAAATAAAGAGGCAAGTGAAGTGCAGAACGAAGTAAAAGAGATGCAGAAAGAGGCAAGAGAAATGCATGAAAAGGCAAGAGAGGTGCAGAATGATGCAGGAGAGGTGCACAAAGAGGCAAGAGGGGTACAGAAAGAGGCAAGAGGGGTGCAAAAAGAAGCAACAGAGGTGCTGAAAGAGGCAAGAGGTGTGCAGAAAGAGGCAAGAGAAGTTCAGAAAGAAGCAACAGAGGTGCAGAAAGAGTCAAGACAAGTGCAGAAGCAGGCAAGAAAGGTGCAGAAAGAGGGAACAGGGGTGCAGAAAGAGGCAAGAGGGATACAGAAATTTGCAAGAGAGGTGCAGAAAGAAGCAAGAGCAGTGCAGAAAGAAGCAAGAGAGGTGGACAAAAAGGGAAGAGGGGTGCAGAAATAGGCAAGAGGGATGCAGAAATTTGCAAAAGAGGTGAAGTGCAGAAAGAACCAACAGAGGTGCAAAAAGAGGCTTATGACATATTGATCCACGCAGTACCATTTGCTTCTCTAGAATCTTAGGGTCCACCACTGGCGTGCTTGCTGCAGGGAGTGGAGAGGTACGCTGTGTGGGCACATATGCGCTGTGAAATGCCGGTCTGTCTTCAGGCCCCTCTGACCCATGACGTGAGCCTTGTAAACCATTGCAGAAGCCTGTCCTGCGGTACTGTCACTTGCTAAGCATCTACATGCATTGTACCAAAGAGCTCGGGGACAAGATGGCATGACTTCACAAATGTTTAGAGTTAGGTACAAAACAAGCGGGAGAATTAGAAAAAATATATATATAATGAGAATAAAACAGGAACATATAGAAAAGGCAAGGGGCGTGAGGAGGCTGACAGTTGGAGTGTTCGAAAAAGGCAAGTAAAGTAGAAAATAGAGAAGATGCACACATAGAAAATGGGAAAAGATGGGCAGAGGGGCAGGAGGGGAAAAGAGACAAAGTGGTCAACTGTCACAAAAAGCAAGCAGAAAAGATTAAGATAGATAGAAAATGAGACAAGACAGACAGAAACAAAGGTAACAAGGGAAACACACAGATAAAAAAAAAAAAAATCACAACAAAGAGACAGTTACAGTGAGCTATGGCTAAAGCGGAGGCAGGCAGATAGAAAAAAAGGCAAAAGGATGAACGAATATTCAGATGGACAGGTACCACGCAGCAAAGAGACACAGGAAGGCAGATAAAAGGTGGCGAAAAAGTAAAAGCAAACAGAGAATGACAACAAGGCAGGCAGACAGTTAAAGAAGGGATACACACAAGTAAACCAAGAGGGGAAAATGAAGAATGGCAGGATAAGGGACAGATACAATAATATAAAAAAAACAGGCAGTTAAAAAAAGCCCAAAAATAGGTTTAACCAGGCAGACAGATGAATAAAAAAATGACGAAAGACAGACTGAAAAGTAGAACAACCATTAAGCAGTAGGACAGAGAATGAGCAAACAGCACACAGACACAAAAGGGTAAAAAAGAAATTCGGCAAAAGACAAATGGAATGACAAGCGGATGGGAACTCAGACAGAAAATGGCAACCACACATTCGGGCAGCCATGCACAGCTTGAACATAGGAGAGTCGGGCAGACAGAGAGAAAACAAGAAAAGCAGATAGAAAATGTCGAAAAGACAAGCGCTACTGATGTGCAGCGGATGATAAAAGGGGGCAGATAGGTTGGTTGAAAGACTTAAAAAGCAGAAGACAGGCTTCTAGATAGAGGGGAGGGCAAATAGAAAAATACATAGATTGAAAAACGTTTGCAGCTAGTGGATGGCAGAAGGACAGATACTAGCATAAAAGGGAAATGGAGTGAAACCAGACTGAGATGATAACAGAAAGACCGGTGGGAAGCGAATAACAAAAAACACTCTTAGAAATAAAGAAAAAGACAGGCAGAAAGACAAACAACCGAAAGCTAGAGGAAACGAGTTGTGTGTAAAACACCAAATGCACACCCTACTCCCAATTCACAATGGAGGCAGAAATTTAGAATACAAAACGTTATTGAAAATAATTAAAAGCCCCTGTTGAAAATAATGTTCTACGGCAAAACGTGTGGGTGTTTTTTTCGCCTTTTGCTTCTTTGATGCAGGCATGGTGTGCCTTCTGTTCCCCTACACATGCTGACCACGGGATATTTTTTTGCTTCAGCCACGAAAAGAATGTAGCAGTTCTTAATGTGCGTAATATCTACATAGTTACACATATATGTAGGCCATGGTTTCTTCGAAATGATTAACAATCTTAGCATACGAAGGGGTTCTATGGAACTGTATGGTATACTAGTAGATGTAATGTCCCTCCGAGCAGCTGCTAGTGTGCGGCGTCAGGCGATGCGCGGATAATGCAGGTGTATTGCCATGTGACACGTATCACACGGTGCGTGCCAACGAAGGGGGCAGCTCGCGGAAAATCAGTGAGTTTAGGTGTGGTCGAAACTACAGCGAGTTTGGGGGAAAAAAAACAACATCCACAGAATAATGAAAGCAGTATCCACAGAGTAGTACAAGGGGTCAGAAATACAGGGGAAATAAAAATTGGATAGCTGCTCTGTAAGTTAAAGAGGGAGTTTGTGCCTAACATGTCAATAAATTATTGCACAAAACATGGGGTATAGTCGACTTCATCATCGCATATAACATTTAGCTAAACAATGGGCTGTCTTCATTTAATATTTAATTTTTTTATGTATTGAGCCATAAAAGGGGCATTCTATATATATATAATAAATGCCCTTTAAGGCTTAGTGTGCGACATAAATAATTTTTTTTTAAAAAGGAAGAAAAGAGGAGGCAACCCGGGCTAGTTCCCAAGTTTCAGATGAAGAGCAGTATATATATATATATATATATATATATATATATATATATATATATATATATATATATATATATATATTCGTGGAATACTTATATGAGCACATGTCTTATGGAAACAGCAAACAAAAGCACAGCCCACTGGAGGGAACTAAAGTAACACTGCCAATTGGACCACATGTCCCAGTATGCAAGCATAAAAGTTATCCATTGGAGGATCAAGATTTAAATTAGGACATTAGACTGTGGACACCAGCGATGTGTATGGTGCAGGCTTACCTTTGATAAAGGTCTTTGGAGACTGAAACGCGTCAGGACTGCCATGCTGCTTCACCAATCAAGAAATAAAGGTCTATAAACAGCAAGTTACGAGTGCGGCTCACCTTCTTTCCATCAAGGGAGAATATGTATATATATATATATATATATATATATATATATATATATATATATATTATATTATCTACTGGCGGTCGCCAGTAGATAGTTATAGTTACAACCTATTATCCATAGGAAATCCGCGACATTCTATTTGAAATAACTCTCTTGCCGGTTGACGTATCTTCGCAAAATTTTCAAACTTTATGGCCCGCTCCGGTCCGCTCCTACCCTGAAAGTCTCGGGGGATTCGTCAAGCGGGGGCCGAGAAAAAGGGGGTCCCAAAACGCGTTTTCCCCATGCAATTTTCCATAGGAAACTTTAGACACGGCTACAGCCCGAACTGCTGAACGGAATTACACCAAATTTGGCAAAGAGGTAGTTCTTGGTTCAGAAAGAACCCTTTTTGTTAAATGGTGTAAATCCGTTCAGTAGTTGCTGAGAAAATGAAAAGTAAAAAAGATAGTGATATCTAGGGCCGCGGATCCTCCCGAGCACGAGCTTTATGTTAATTGGCTGTCAACACTCCAAACCAGGAAGTGTTGGCAGCCATTTTGTCCCTCGGTAGAACCGAGGGACAGAAACAAGTGCGCAAAGCGCACAAAGGGGGCAGGGTAGAAACACCCTGACCCCCTAGGTCTGCTCAGGCAAAAAAAATGTTTTAATTTTTTTTAAAAATCGGCAGGATGCGCTCAGGGAACGCGAACCCTGCCGAAAAAAACAAAAAACGATTCGATGTTAATTGGCCCCGGGTGGGCCAAGTCCCGAGGGCATGCTGGGGGGTTAATTTTATGTGTGGGGGCCTCTAAGGGCCCCCTAAGCCCCGGGGACCACCACCCCCGGGGCTTTATGGATAATGGTGCGGGAGGGCTCTGAGCCCTCCCGCAGCCCCGGGGACCGCCACCTCCCCAGGGCTTCTTTTTTATTTAAAAAACCTGTGTGGGGGCTCCAGCCTCCCACACGCCCGGGGACCACCACCTCCCCGGGGCACTAAGAAAATTAAAATGGGGGTCCGTTTTGGACCCCCAGAGCCCCGGGACCACCACCTCCCTGGGGCTTTCAAAATGTAGGGAGGGGGCCGCGCGGCCCCCTCCTGGAGCCCTTGATGGCCCTGGGGACCACCACCCCCAGGGCCGGCTCCTGCAGTGTCCCGGGTGCCTACCCCGGGACACTGCTGTATGCAATGACAGGACGGGAGCCTCGCAGCTCCCGTCCTGTCATTGCAAACTTGCTTTGGATATTGGAAGAGAGGCAGGAAACCTGCTCTCTCTTCCAATATCCAAAGCCGATTGCTTTCCACATGGGGAGCAGCATGTTAGCTGCTCCCCATGTGTAAGCAATGCCGGCTCCTGTAGGACACGGGAGCCGGCGGGACTGTGGGGGCTTGGGGACCCCCCACAGTCCCCAACGAGAGGCCAGGCCCCGGGGATGGGGTCCCCGGGGCCATAAGTGGCCCGGGAGGGGGCCACGCAGCCCCCTCCCCAAAGGAAAAAAAATAAAAAATAAAATAAAAAAGTGCAAGGCCGGCCCCGGGAGATGGGGTCCCCGGGGCCTTAAATGGCCTGAGGAGGGGGGCCACGCAGCCCCCCTCCAAATAAAAAAAAGAGGCCATGCCCCGGGGATGGGGTCCCCGGGGCCAATACAGGCCCAGGGAAGGGGGCCACGCGGCCCCCTTCCCGTTTTTTTATTTTATTTTAATTAAAAAAAGTGGAAAGGCCCTGGGGATGGGGTCCCCAGGGCCTAAAAATAGGAAAAAGGAAGGGGGGCCACACAGCCTCCCTTCAGGGGAAAAAAAACAAAAAAAAAAAAAACGATCGGGCCCGTAGGCCCCGCCCCTTCCTTCACCACTCTGCAAACGCGCCCTGGCGCGTTTGCAGAGAGGGAACGATTCCCCTTGAATACTGGGGTCCCTGGGGCCAACTAGCCCACCAGGAACCTTCCAGTATGCGCCAGGGGCTGCCTTGCAGAGAGGTGTACAGAGGCCACGCCCCTTTTACACCTCTCTGCAACGCAGCTCTATGGCGCTTTTGGAGGTATATGGTGGGCTAGTTGCACCCCAGGGACCCTCAGGATTCAAGGGAGTTAATCCCCCGACTTAAAATGCGCCACGGGCGCGTTTGCACAGTGGTGAAGGGAGGGGCGGGGCTTCAGGTGACATGTGTGCAAACAGGCCCGTGGCGCGTTTTAAGATGGGGAATTAAATCCTCTTCAATCCTGAGGGTCCCTGGGGCCAACTAGCCCAACAGGTACGTCCAGAAAGCGCCACAGAGCTGCGTTGCAGAGAGGTGTAAAAGGGTGTGGCCTCTGTAAATGTCTCTGCAACGCAGCCCCTGGCGCATACTGGAGGTTCCTGGTGGGCTAGTTGGCCCGTAGGGACCCTCATGATTCAAGGGGACTTAATCCCCCAACTTAAAACGCGCCACGGGGCGCGTTTGCACAGATGTCACCTCAGGCCCCCCTCCCTTCACCATTGTGCAAATATTCCTCTAAAATCAGCCGAAATACGAATTCTGATTTACTCACCTGTTATCAGGAGAGACCTCAGAGCTGCATCTTTCAGCCCAGTACTAATCCTGAAAAGTAATTTTAACCGTACTTACCAGTAACTTGAATTTCCTTCCATAGGCTAACATTGACTGGTTTCACTTGGAAATTCTTCTAAGTGTGGAGTTTTGGAACTTTAAAATATTCCTCTAAAATCAGCCGAAATACGAATTCAGATTTACTCACCTGTTATCAGGAGAGACCTCAGTGCTGCATCTTTCAGCCCAGTACTGATTCTCAAAAGTAATTTTAACCGTACTTACCAGTAACTTGAATTTCCTTCCATAGGATATCATTGCCTGCTTTTTGCTGAAAAAGTTTCTAAGTGTTGATTTTTGAAACATACAAATATTCCTCTAAAATCAGCCGAAATCCGAATTCTGATTTACTCACCTGTTATCAGGAGAGACCTCAGTGATGCATCTTTCAGCCCAGTACTGGTCCTGAAAAGTAATTTTAACCGTACTTACCGGTAACTTGAATTTCCTTCATAGGCTAACATTGACTGGTTTCACTTGGAAATTCTTCTAAGTGTGGAGTTTTGGAACTTTAAAATATTCCTCTAAAATCAGCTGAAATACGAATTCCGATTTACTCACCTGTTATCAGGAGAGACCTCAGTGCTGCATCTTTCAGCCCAGTACTGATCCTCAAAAGTAATTTTAACCGTACTTACCAGTAACTTGAATTTCCTTCCATAGGATATCATTGCCTGCTTTTTGCTGAAAAATCAGTGATGTCATCAGTGATGTCACTGACCATGTCATGAGTGATGTAATATGTGACGTCATCAGCAGTGCATTGCGGGGCGCGAGTTATAGTTAGCTGGACTAACTATAACGGGGAATTTCACGGGTTTTGTACGAGTGCAATGTCCAACTAACTATAACTGTCCCTAAAACCTATGGTTTTTTCAGTGAATTTCAAAGGTTTTTAAATGCTAATTTGTAACTATAACGTCCCTGAAACCTATGGTTTTTCAGTGAATATATATATATATATATATCAAAAAACAAGCCTCCTGTTACCGGAGCCCCCGACCCTTCATGGTAGCCTCTTCACAATGGGCACGGAGCAGCCCATCTCTCTTTAACACCACAAAAACCAAGAGGCTCGATACTGGCAAAAATTCAGCGTTTATTCACAGTCCAAACACTGCACGTTCCTTCTTTCACCTAACGTTTCTGCCTTTTCCGGCCTTGTTCACAGGTAGAAGGACAATAATTCAAGCACATTGCATTCAGCTGCGTGTTTTAAAGTTCTTGAGACTCACGTGACTTAGTTGAAAAATACTAGTCCCAGAGTGCACCGTCAGTGTGATAGTAATACAGCTGGAAGTCCACTTTATTCAGCGTTAGAGAAAACAATTTCTTCATTGCGGTGCCACTCTTGCATGGAAAATGCTACGAAAGTCAGGTGAGTAAACAGTCATTTAGCATATTGCTGTTAATCTTTTCATGACGAGAATGTACACAAATCCAGCCAGCACGATCGTGGGTGAAGGTCACTCACCCTGAATCCATTCCAACACGCGTGCCCATTCGCCACATTGGCCTCTCCTTGGTAGGCTGGGGCGCGTGAGTGGGTCATGCTCCTCAATCAATATCAAAAAACAAGCCTCCTGTTACCGGAGCCCCCGACCCTTCATGGTAGCCTCTTCACAATGGGCACGGAGCAGCCCATCTCTCTTTAACACCACAAAAACCAAGAGGCTCGATACTGGCAAAAATTCAGCGTTTATTCACAGTCCAAACACTGCACGTTCCTTCTTTCACCTAACGTTTCTGCCTTTTCCGGCCTTGTTCACAGGTAGAAGGACAATAATTCAAGCACATTGCATTCAGCTGCGTGTTTTAAAGTTCTTGAGACTCACGTGACTTAGTTGAAAAATACTAGTCCCAGAGTGCACCGTCAGTGTGATAGTAATACAGCTGGAAGTCCACTTTAATCAGCGTTAGAGAAAACAATTTCTTCATTGCGGTGCCACTCTTGCATGGAAAATGCTAGGAAAGTCAGGTGAGTAAACAGTCATTTAGCATATTGCTGTTAATCTTTTCATGACGAGAATGTACACAAATCCAGCCAGCACGATCGTGGGTGAAGGTCACTCACCCTGAATCCATTCCAACACGCGTGCCCATTCGCCACATTGGCCTCTCCTTGGTAGGCTGGGGCGCGTGAGTGGGTCATGCTCCTCAATCAATATCAATTTTTGCCAGTATCGAGCCTCTTGGTTTTTGTGGTATATATATATATATATATATATATATGATAAAAAACAATTCAGAAACACAGTATGAGAGCGCAGAGCCTACCAAGGAAATAAATAGAAAAGGACATTGTAAAATCTACTAAGAGAAAAATATTGTTTTACTACAATTCCCAGCATGCAGTACTTACTGAATTACCTGTTGCCAATTAAGGGTGAATAAATACCATGCTGGTTACATCAATGCCTGTGTTATGCCCTGCTGATACTCTGAAATTGCCTGTGATCAAGGAGCTTGTGGCTCTGAAACGCGTAAGGCTAGGAGTAAATATCCGAGTTGAGGAATGCTTTCTGCCAAATGAAACTGATTGCGAGTGCGTTTCCAAACGAGGAGAGTTTGTTTTGCATTGAAAATTACGGCCATCCAGCCGCAGAGACTGCACCACCCCACGAGCTGTCAATCAGGGGGGGCCATGGAGACACGGAACTGGTCAAAGTCTCGTCATGGAAATCAGATGGCATTAGATAAAAGCACTCTTTACCCCGGAGGCCCACTGGAGGGATAAAAAACTATTCAGAAACACGGTATGAGAGCGCAGAGCCTACCAAGGAAATAACTAGAAAAGGACATTGTAAAATCTGCTAAGAGAAAAATATTGTTTTACTACAATTCCCAGCATGCAGTACTTACTGAATTACCTGTTGCCAATTAAGGGTGAATAAATAACATGCTGGTTACATCAATGCCTGTGTTATGCTGCGCTGATACTCTGAAATTGCCTGTGATCAAGGAGCTTGTGGCTCTGAAACGCGTAAGGCTAGGAGTAAATATCCGAGTTGAGGAATGCTTTCTGCCAAATGAAACTGATTTCTAGTGGGTTTCCAAACGAGGAGAGTTTGTTTTGCATTGAAAATTACGGCCATTCAGCCGCAGAGACTGCACCACCCCACGAGCAATCAATCAGGGGGGGGCCATGGAGACACGGAACTGGTCAAAGTCTCGTCATGGAAATCAGATGGAATTAGATAAAAGCACTCATTACCCTGGAGGCCCACTGGAGGGATAAAAAACAATTCAGAAACACGGTATGAGAGCGCAGAGCCTACCAAGGAAATAAATAGAAAAGGACATTGTAAAAAAGGACATTGTAAAAATATTGTTTTACTACAATTCCCAGCATGCAGTACTTACTGAATTAGCTGTTGCCAATTAAGGGTGAATAAATAACATGCTGGCTACATCAATGCCTGTGTTATGCTGCGCCGATACTCTGAAAATGCCTGTGATCAAGGAGCTTGTGGCTCTGAAACGCGTAAGGCTAGGAGTAAATATCCGAGTTGAGGAATGCTTTCTGCCAAATTAAACTGATTTCAAGTGCGTTTCCAAACGAGGAGAGTTTGTTTTGCATATATATATATATAACTCACGCCCCCGCAATGCACTGCTGATGATGTCACATATTACATCACTCACGACATGATCAGTGACATCATTGATGACATCACTGACGACATCTCAAATGCGAAATGCGACCCACGCGTTTCAGTTCGTCCGAACCTTGATAACGATACAAGACGTCATTGTAGCTTCCTTATTTAAATGTACAAATGCCTCCAGTTGCCAACATTAACAAAGGACTACATATTACTTTAATCCAAAAAGCTGGCGGCCATATTGACCTGGTCACGATGTGAAAATTCAGGAATTGATACAATAAAGAAAAGAAAACAAGTGTTAATATGCACACAATGTCATTTCAGCATATCTTGCCCCGTGACCGCCGTACCTGTATGTTCGTCAACGTGACTTGTTCATAATAAACATACTTAGGATTGCAAACATCAACATAAACAATGGACTACACATTACTTTAAAGTGAAAGGCTATCGGCCATATTGATCTGGGCACGTTGCGTATTATAATGGTTCTTACACGAAAGAAAAAAAAAAAAGGGGTGTTAATATACACACACTATCCATAAATAAAGTTCTAGCGATTATAGTTCCATTCCATTCACAGCTCATTTGAGATGTCATGAGTGATGTCACTGACCATGTCATGAATGATGTAATGTCTAAGGTCATAAGCAGTGCATTGCGGGGGTGTAAGTTATAGTTAGCTCAGGCAACTATAACTGCTGAATTTCACTGGTTTTGTACGAGTGAAATCTGAGTCTAACTATAACGTCCCTGTAATCTTTGTTTTTTTCAGCGAATTTCTAGTTTTTTTAACGTTAAGTAAGATGCCTATCACAATGGATGGTGGGGGATTGGAAGCAGGGCCTGGCCTGGCATTGTGCTGCCCCCACCCAAGCTTGCTGCTCCTGCCTCCCCTCCTCCTTGCCCTCCATTGTCCAAGTCCATGCCCCTGCTCCCTCATTACAGCCCTGTGTGGCCATTGTTCTGCCACTGGCCTTCCCGCCTTCTCTGAACAGTTAGCTTGCTGCCCCATCCACCTCCTCCCTATCCTCTGTTGTCTGATTCCATGCACTAGCCTTCTCCCTCCTGCCATGCATGGTCTGATGGGCTGCCACTGCCCTCCATTTAGCATGATGTCCCAGTCCACTCCTCCTGCCCTCCATTGCCTAATTCTATGCCCCGTCATTGACCTCCTGCTTAGCCTCTGTGCTTAGCTTGCTGCCCCTCCTCTCCTTCACCCTGCCCTCCGATGTCTGTGTGCATGTCCCTGCTCCATCCTTTTTGCCCACCATGTTCCATGGACCTGCCCCTCCTATCTACTCTGAGCGTTCTGTTGAGCTGCCACTCCCCTCCCACCTGCCTAGCATTGTCAGATCACTGTAACCTGTCCCTGCCACCTCCACCCTGCCTGTCCACGTTCCATGCCCCTATCCCCTTCCTCCTGTCCTCCATGGTCCATTTTACTGCCACAGCCTTCTGCCCTCCCTGGTCTGTTGTGCTGCAACTGCTCCTCCTGCCTGCCCCGCGTGGTCTGTTGTGAGGCCCCTTCCCCTGAACTCTCTTGTCTGTGCCCAGCTCCTACCCCTCCCTTCTATCCTCCATGGTCCTTTCTGCATGCACCTGCCCCTTCCTTCTCGCCCATCATGGCCATTGTGCTGCCACTAACCCTCCTACTTGCCATGCATGGTCTTCTGTGCTGCCACGGCCCCTCCCACCTTCCCTGTGTGGTCAGCTAGCTGCCCCTGACCCCCTCCCACCTTCCCTCCATGGTCTGTGTGTATGCCATCATAGTCTCACTGTTGCTTTCCATGGTGTGTCTTGCTTCTAGTGCCCATCCTGCCTGACCTCCATTGTCAGCTTGCTGCTCCTGCCCTGCCCCCTTGCCCCCTGCCCTCTGTTTTCCATGTGCAGACCCCTATTCCCTCCCTCCTGGCTAGTCTGTTCCATTGTAATGCCCCTGATCCCTACCTCCTTCCCTTTATGGTCCGTTATGCTGCAGCTTTCTCTCCTGTCTGTCCATTATGGTCAGCTAGCTGCCATTGCCTCTTTCCCCTCTGTTCTCTGTTGTCCATGTGCATGGTCCTGTCCCCTCCCTAGTGCTTTCCATGGATTGTTGTGCTGCACTCCCGTCCCGCATGCCCTGTGTGGTGTATTGTGCTGCTGGAAACCCTGATGCCTGCCCTGTAAGGTCAGTTTGGTGCACCTGTCCATGTCCCTCCTGTCCTCTGTTATCCGAGTCCATGTCCCTACCCCAATTCCTCCTGCCTTCCATGATCCAATGTACCAGACTTGCTAACATTTTGAACTTGGTAAGAGGGAGATTTAGAAAAAAAACTGGGGTATTGATTTTCCCCATTGACTTACATTGATAAAGAGGAGATTGTAGACAGGAGACAGATCAAATAAAGCCCATTTGGGCTTAAAAACATTGGGCGTTTCCTGGCTGAATCGGGTCTGTTGGCATGTATGGTTGTACTACCACTGCCTCTTCCTTCTGCCCACAGTGGTCTATTATATTGCCACAGCCTCTCTTGCCTGTCCTGCATTGTTGGTTTGTTGCCCCTGCCCCCCCTTTCCACTGCCCTCCATAGTTTGTTGTGCTGCCACTGCCCTTCCTGCCTGCCCAGTGTGGTCAAATTGTTGCCTCTGCACCCTCCTACTTGCCTTCAATTTTCTGAGTCCGTGCCCCTGGCCTCTGCCTCTCAACAGTATCCCAATGAACAACTAGATTGCTAACATTCTATATTTATTACAAAAGTGTGTCACGCCTGACGTCATCTTGATGTAATCAAAACTGCAATACCTAGAGCATTTCCTTTAGATATTACAGAAATGAGAGGGTCTTATTTGCATCGAAATTATGGTTAGTGCTCTAAAAAACTAATATGAGGACATATTTTAGCGACAAAGCACTTTTAAATTATTTGTTATCTTTATGTTTTTTTATCCAGTTGACCACTTGATTAAATGTTGCACTTAGGGGAGAGGATGTGGTATTACTTCCAGAGCTGCAGACTTTGCAACTGGGGAACCAGGTTGGAGTTTCTGCTTCAGCTCGACATTCTGTGATTCTGGTCAAATCACTTTTCCCCATGACTACAACCAACATGAATTTGTCCTTGTGTGATGTAACCAATGCTCATGTAAAGCACTCCAATACCTGACCAGTCTGCACTATATAAAACTGCAACAAAACAAAAAATAAAAAGTGTTTTGCACACTTCTGTCATTGGGCTATACGTGGGATACATCTGGGTGATATTTGTGCTACATTTGGTCTCTTTTGTCTCTGGTGGCAATCTTGGGAGATTTATGTGTTATGAAATTTCCTAATTTCCTCATTTACTGCAGTCTCCTCAGTAGTAAATACTTTCAGTTTTTTACTTTGATTCCATCAAGAAGGCATTCAGATGTGTCACACATTTGCCATAAATTCAGAATGTTAGCACTCTAGTTGCTCATTAGCTCACTGTAGTAAAGCTACTGCTCACCAGGGAAGTCTGCTGCAGGTATTGAAAGTGCATGTTTCAGTCTGCATGTCAGAATTTTTAATGAAATAGAAGAGGATTTGAGAAGTCACTCAAAATGTGCCCTGATTTTTCTTTCTGCAGCACTAATCATAATTTCTATGGCAAAATGAACCCCCTCATTTTGTTCCTTTTAAATTAAATGTTTTAAGTGTTACCACTTTATTCCAATCAAGATGGCTTCAGGTGTGCCATACTTTTGTCATAAGTAAGACTGTTAGCGCTCTAGTTGTTCTTTAGAACACTCTGGGACATTCTGTCATTGGGCTATACGTGGGCTACATCTGGGTGATATTTGTGCTACATTTGGGCTCTTTTGTCTCTGGTGGCCATCTTGGGAGACTTATTTGTTATGAAGTTTCCTAATTTCCTCATTTACTAAAGTCTCCTCAGTAGGAAATACTTTCAGTTTTTTACTTTGATTCCATCAAGAAGGCATTCAGATGTGTCACACATTTGCCATAAATTCAGAATGTTAGCACGCTAGTTGCTCATTAGATCACTGTAGTAAAGCTACTGCTCACCACGGAAGTCTGCTGCTGGTATTGAAAGTGCATGTTTCAGTCTGCATGTCAGAATTTTTTATGAAATAGAAGAGGATTTGAGAAGTCACTCAAAATGTGCCCTAATTTTTCTTTCTGCAGCACTAATCATAATTTATATGGCAAAATCAACCCCCTCATTTTGTTCCTTTTTAAATTAAATGTTTTAAGTGTTACCACTTTATTCCAAGATGGCTTCAGGTGTGCCATACTTTTGTCATAAGTAAGACTGTTAGCGCTCTAGTTGTTCTTTAGAACACTCTGGGAAGCTGCAGTAGAACACAAAGGAATCAACTGACAGTCTCTGCCCCTGGTGGATGTACATGTTTTAAGGAGAATGTCAGACTTCATTCTCACATGACTGAGAAAGATAATGTGAATTTACTGAAAATATGCTCTCATTTTAGCTTCTAGATCACCTTCCAAACCTCTATGGGAAAAGTGTGAGAAAATAGTTTTCTCTCAAACATGATTCATGATATCCCAGCAGAAGGCTTTTCCACAGGGTAAAATCACCTTAGAACACACCACAATTCCTAAAATTAGTATGGTACCATCAACAAATGATTTATAATGTAACTAAAGTCTTATACGTTCTCCTTTTGGTGACCCTCAAAACCTTCCATTCACTACAATGCATTTTAATGGGGTGCTATCATGTATATTGGTCCCAAGATGGCTGCCAACACTTCTTGGATGAAGTGCTGACAGCCAATCAGATCTCACGATGAGATGTGTGGTTAGGCTCCGCCCAGATATATAAATTTCTTTTTCCTTTAATATTTAAAAAACTACTGAACGAATTTACACCATTTAACAAAAGGGCGCTTTCTGAACCAAGAGCTAACTTTTTGCCAAATTTGGTGTAATTCTGTTCAGCAGTACAGGCTGTAGCCTTGTCTAAAGTTTCCTATTGAAATTAACATGTGGAAAACGCATTTTGGGACCCCCCTTTTTTCTCAGCCCCCGCTTGACGAATCACCCCGGAACATTCAAGACAGGAGCTGACCGGAGCGCCCCATTAGTTTTGAAAATTTCGCGAAGATTCGTCAAAAGGCACCAAAGATATTGGCAAAAGAAAAAATGCTTTTTGAATAGAAACAAGGTCCTAACTATAACTACCAACTGGCGACCGCCAGTAGGTAATATATATATATATATATATATATATATATATATTCACTGAAAAAAACTAAGGTTACCAGGACATTATAGCTAGGAAATAGAGTTAGAAACCTTAGAAATGCAATAAGAAATTAAAGGTTGCAGGGACATTATACTGAAGTATAGTTTTTATATACACAAAACTATAGAAATGCAGTAGTTAGAGTTATCTCAAGTAACTATAACACATATTTTAAGGTAACTATAACTCGTGCCCCCACCATGTACATTTTTCTCATCCATAATTTTAAAGGAAATGTTGCAGTGATATTATCAATGATGTCATAGAAGATGTTATGAGAGATGTACTATGTGGGGTAATTAACTGTGCATAGCAGGGGCGCAAGTTATAGTTACCTTAGGACATGAGCTATAACTACTTGAAATAACCTCTGACTATAACTGCTAAATTTACATGGTTTTGTGTGTGCAAAATGTGAACCTACCTATAATGTCCCTGTAGTGAGTTTCTAAGTTTTTTTAAAAATTTGATTTCCTAAATATAACATCCCTGTAACCTTTGGTTTTGTCACCCCGCCATTTTCTAAGGCAGCAGCTGAAGAAAGTGACAAACTAGCTTTTGAAGTTTCGTGAAGATTTGTCAAACATGCCAAAGTTTTTAGCAAACATCACTCTATCTTCACAGCGTGGTACACAAGCCCATCCAGTCAAAAAAGGAGGTACAACAGCTTTTATTCACAGCAGGCAGTTCTGATAACTCAGTATTACGCATTTCGACCCACAAAGGTTCTTAATCACATGCAAATACAAGGGTCAGTTTCTCTGAGCTTTAAAAGTAGTGAGATCATCAACTCAGAGTCTTCGCCCCCTTTCTCCACCACTTTGCAAATGCACCTCTTGGTGCACTGCTGGCTGGGAGATGAAGCCCTCTTGGCTCCAGAGGGTCCTTGGGGGCCAACTACCCCTCCTGTTACCTCCAGTAAGTCCCACACAGCTGGATTGCTAAGAGGTTGTTGGAGGCCACTATAGGTTTTGGGAAAGAGGTCCACTTTAGTCCTGAACCCCTCAGAAGGCAAGGGGACGTCATCCTCCCACCAGCAGTGTGCAGAAAGGTGCTTTTGTAGAGTGGTGGAGAAAGGGGGCATTGCCTCCAACCACCTCTTTGCAATCCCTCTGTGTGGGACTTACTGGAGGTAACAGGAGGTCTTGTTGGCCCCTAAGGACCCTCAGCAGCCAAGGGGACTTCATCCCGTAGCCTGCAGCGCACCAGGAGGCATGATTGCAGAGTGGTGCAGAAAGGAGGTGCGGCCTCTGGCATCATACCAGTAGCATTTTCTTTTTTTGTTTTTAATTATAAAGGAAGGGGCCGTGTGTCCCCCCCTTTCCTGGGCCGTATTTTGCCCCAGAGACCCCATTCCCCGGGGCCAGGCATTTTTAGACTGGAGAGGGGGGCCATTCGGGCCCCCTACCTCGGCCGATTTTGGGCCCGTGGACCACATCCCCTCAAGCCCAGCCTTTCTTTTTGTAATTGTTTTCTTTATTAAATGGAGGGGGCCGTGCAGCCACCCTCCTGGGTCTATTTTGGCCCTGGGACTCCATCCCCCAGGGCCTGCCCCATTTTTATTCATCATTATTCTTTTTTTAAATGGAGAGGGCAGTGCGTCCCCCCTCCCGGGCCGATTTCGGCTCCAGGGACCCCATCCCCCGGGCCAGACCTCTAATGTGTGTGCCCTGGTCCCACCCAGGGCACCCACTTTAATCTGTTGAGGGCCACAGGGAGAGTCTCAAGGCCCCCACGGTCCCTGCCGATTCCCTGCATCCTGTGGGAGCCGGCATTGCTTTTGGAGAGAGGGAGCTGCTGAACATACAAGCCCCTCTGTCCACAGCAATTCAGCTCCGATTCACGCATGCAAGAGCATTTTTTCTGCTCTCGCTTGCACGAAGAGGAATAGATTTTGCTATGGCTTGGCAATAGCAAGCCATAGCAAACTGCAGTGTCCTGGGGTGGGCACCCCAGTACATTGCAGGAGCTGGCCCTGGGGTGGCAGTCCCCAGGATCATTATCACATCTCTGATGATAATCGCCTTGCCAGCAAACTTCACATTATTTACCACCCCCCGGGTGATAATCTGGCTTTCATCGATGAGTTAATGGAAGTCATTTCATCCAACGACAACTCACTAGTGCCACAGATTTTCCTGGGTGACTTTAATCTCCACTGGAACAACTCAAACGATCATGGTGTAAGCTGCCTTAAATCCTTTCTGTCAGGTCAGGATCTGTCCCAATTCTGTGACAGTCCTACCCACAACAAGGGAGAGACACTAGACCTCATCATAGCGAAAACGAACACTGTATCATTAGAATCCATCACTCCATGTGACTGGACTGACCATCACAGCATTTTCTTCTCTATTAATATCGAGGTAATTCCAAAAAGGGGCCAACCCTCAAAAACAAAACAATGGAAAAGGAATATACAAAATATTAACCCCATCGCCCTGGTAAACCGATGCAACTCAGCCCTGACCCCCACGACAGACAGGGTTGACGTCCACGACCTCACAGTCTTTTACAATTCCACTATGCTTGAAATCCTTGACTCTTCAACGGGCCTCCAAGAAAAAAATGTTTCCTCCAAAATCTCCAAACCAGGGTTGAATGAGACCCCGAACTCTGATCGGCGCAAGCTAAGATTCGCTGAGCGACTATGGAAATCAGCACCCTCCACTGATCACCTATATCACCTTAGAGTGCTGAGGAATTCATACAACAGGAAGATTCTAAAGGCCAAGGCAGACTTTTTCAAAACCCAGCTGAACCAAGCCATCAACCGCCCCAAAAAATTATTCGAAATCGTCAAGCAACAAGCGCGCAACACGCCTAACTCTAAGGAACTAAACGATTCGGCTACACCTAACTGCGATGAGCTTGCCAATTTCTTCCTAGAAAAGACAAAGTCCATTGAACTCGACATCAAATCTAAGAAGGCCCACCCACAACCTATTGCTCAGGATACTAAATTTTACTCTGAGACCAAGGTCCATTTTAGTACTCCGATGGAAACCACAAAAAACAATGCCTCTTGGCACACCTTCTCGCCCATCCCTGAACAAGAAATCTATAACACTATTCTAGCAATCAACCCCTCCAATCACTTCTCTGACCCCCTACCTCCTTCTTTATTCAAAATGATAAAAACATCTATTCTACCCTGGGCAAAAATTGTAAATGCTTCTCTGAGACAAGGCTCCATACCGGGCTGCCTTAAAGTAGGGCAGGTCACACCTATACTAAAGAAATCCAACTCTCTACCATCAGATCTCAACAACTACCGCCCTATATCCAACATCCCCACTTTGGCAAAATTGCTGAAAAAATGTGTACAAATACAATTATGTAACCACATCGAGAACTACAACCTCCTAGACAATCACCAATCCGGCTTCCGTCATGGTCACAGCACGGAATCTGCACTCACCCACATAGTGGATGACATACTAAAAATGCTAGACCACAACGAATCATGCCTATTGATACTTCTTGACTTATGCTCCGCTTTCGATACAGTTAAGCATGACAACCTATTGTCCCTACTGGAACGAAGAATAGGCCTTATGGGCCCAGTGCTACAATGGTTCACCTCCTTCCTAAATAACAGAACACAAAGAATCAAAATGAAACATTCACTCTCTCAACCCTCCATGGTCACCCTAGGCGTTCCACAGGGCTTAGCACTTTCACCCATTCTTTTTAATCTACTAATGGAGCCCCTGGCAAATGCATTCAACTCAGCGAACATTCTATATCACCTGTATGCGGAAGACACCCAACTGTATATGAAAATCTCCACACCAGAAGACTTCATCTCCCTCAACGCTATTCTACAGAATACTCAAAGTTGGCTCACTGGCAACCACCTCATGCTTAACACCAAGAAAACGGAATTCCTTCTCATCTCCCCACCCAATCACACACCCAAGATAGACTTATGGTTGAAACACCTAACCTCCTTTGACTGTGCTCCCCACATCATTGACTCCGTGAAATCCTTGGGAGTCACCATAGACAAACACCTGAACATGCAGGCGCAAATCACTAATGCCACCAAGGGAGCTAATCACCAGATGAGTATACTAAGGAAACTCAAACCCTTCCTCCCACAGACCGACTTAAAAATGGCGGTACAAGCCCTAGTGCTGCCAAGATTAGACTATGGAAGCACCACTCTATGCGGTCCCCCCAAATACAAGCTGGCCCCGCTGAGGGCATCGCTTAACGCTGCGGCCAGACTGGTATCCGGAACTAAAAAAAATAACCACATTTCTCCGACCTTGAAAGCTCTGAACTGGCTGCCCTACGAGGCAAGAATACACCTAAAGATCGCATGCATGACCCATAAAGCACTGCATAACAATACCCCCAGTTACTTAGCGCTAAAGCTAGAGCGATCGGGAGGATGCAGACAATTGCGAAGTGCGAGTTCACTACTACTGAAACCACAACCCTTCCTTAAAAAGAGAATTGGTTGCAGAGCATTCTCAGGGATTGCACCGAAGATTTGGAACTCCCTACCTCCAGTGGTATGTGGAATCTCCTCCTTTACCTCCTTAAAAACGAAGTAAAAATGCTGCTAATTAACAAATTCACATCCTAAGACTTTAATTTTATGCTGACCTCTAGTCACCTATGCGATCCACATATTACTGCCTACCTCTTTTGTATTGAAGGCGAATACCGAATGTATGTTTACTACCTCAACCACCTAATGTTTAATAACTGGTATTGTGAAGCGTTCTGATTCCCTCGGGGATCATTCTTTGTTGACTACTAGTCACCTATGTTATCCATATACTACTATATACCTCTTTTGTACGGAATGGTGAATACCAAATGTTTCTATACTACCTCAACCTTCTAATATTTAATAACTGTATATTGTAAAGCGCACTGATACCCTCGTGGGTCACGTTCGCACTATATAAAACTTTATAAATAAATAAAATTATTAGCTCCATGAGGGGGGTTGCACAGTCCCCCTCCATTGTTTGGAGGGGAGGTTGTGGTCTCTGGGGCAGCGGGGGGCTGCGTGGCCCCCTGTATTCTTTTTTGGTTAAATTCCCAGTGAGGTAGCAGTCCCCAGGGCTGCGGTTCAGTCTGAGTGGCCCCCGCATTATTTAAATTTAAAGCCCTGGGGAGGTGGCGGTCCCCGGGGGTGCAGCAAGGCCTCCCGGCACCCCACACTCAATATAAAGGGTGCGGGAGGGTTTGCATGACCACACCTGCATTTTTCAAATTGAAGTCACGGGGAGGTAGTGGCCCCTGGGGCTGCAGGGGGTCCCTGAGGCCCCCTGCATTCTTTTAGCATAAAGCTGAGGGAGGTGGTGGTTCCCTGTGCTGGGAGGGTCCAAGAGGCCCCCAAATAATAATTAAAGAAGCCCTTGGTGGGCCAGGGCCTTGGGCAATATTCAGTCCTAGGAGGGGGGCCCGTGTGCCTCCCCTCCATTATTAAAAAAATGCCCCTGGTACTTGGCCCACCCTGGGACAAATAATGAACAAAGCGTTGGAGCCTGCATTTCGTTTTATTTTTTTATTTTTGGCCAGATCCGTGGATCCCGCTGAGAATGTGAACAGAAAATGCATTTTTGAGCCCTGCGGGGTCCCAGCGGGACCCTCCCAAGAGGCCTAGAGGGTCAGGGTGTTTCTACCCTCCCCACTTTTCTGTCTTTTTAAATTTTTTGTGGGACTCATCTCAAGCCAAGTCCCAAGATGGCTGTCAAGACTTCCTGGTCCGTGTGTGTCAGTAACATATTAGACTGTGCCTTATTAGCTGCTAATATATTTCCTGGCTGGACGATTTCAAAATTGATTATGAGTTTATGGTGTGGTGTGCATCTGTGGAATTACACTGCCCTCTAGGAAACATGGAAATTGATAAAGATGACTAATGACTAACTTCATAGCATTTGCTATTAGGCCAACTTATATAAAAAATAATTAGCTTACCTGAGTACCTTTGGCAATGTAAAAAAGAATAGTGACTCACCCCTCATAAGATTTTAGAAAGCAAGGCCAGTATATCAGGGAATGTAAAGCTCAGAAGCACAATGTTTCTAGCTAGATTCAAAAGGCAAACATAAGCCCTGTTGACAATCATTTGAGGAATGAAGTAGAATGTAGCAAAACATGTAGACATATATATGAGGACAAGTAGTGGAGGATTATAGTGAACCCATGAGGACAAAGAGCTATAGCGTAATTTGAACCCTTAAGGCACAGTTTCAGTGTACCTTAAGAACAATAGAATGAGCTTGTAGGAGTCCTATATTTTGAACAGCAACTGGCTGATGAATGGCTTCCTTAGTACCAGCAATTACCTATAATGGCTAACAATTTTTGCAAGTGTTTCAACCCCTGATGAGTGACCCAAGGCTATTTTTAAGGTCAATTGTTTATTTTGAGCAAGGCGCTCTATCCTGTTGTGACTATTGATTTTCCCCCGGCTCATGGGGACCAAAGGTACCAGTCTAAATGCACAAAATTATTTAATGACTAATCATAAGAATGTTTGCCTGTTTGTTCTTTTGGATAGGGAGGTATACATACTTGTAAAACCTGTCCTGCAATATTTACTGATATGGGTGATAAAGGGAAAGTACCGTCCCCTTCAGTAAACTGGTTTTGGAGCTGTTGCAATTGAATATGTCTGTGGCCAATCATACCAGTTAGTGCATATAGTAGATAACATCTTTTTTTAAAGGTAATCACAACAGTCTATTGCAAAATGCTGAGTGTATGGGCATCACCAAGATGCTATTGAATTTTGTGATTGCTGTATCTATGAGTACTTGGGTGAAGATATGCTCTACCATGGGTGGCATACAATCATCTACAGTGACAGCTTTCCCTGTTTTGTAAATTTGTATTTACCTCATTTTACACTGTCTCTAAATCCAAATTATGATGCTTGGTCACTTGTATTTTCACTTCAAAGAGTTGTATTCTTAACAGATACTCCTCTGTTTCTTCATTCATCCATGAAGGGCTTACATGTCCAGGGTCACATGGCTAACATCTCCTCACCTACTTCCTCATCATCCATTGTTACGCATCCCATTTCTATAGTAATTTGCTTTGGATGCCACCATTTCTTTGCCTCTACTTTTTGTTCATTGCCAGCAGTAGGCTAGAGAAAGTGTTCTAATTTTATGGCTATTTGCTTTTTCATTGGCATAGCAAGCTCTCAAAGTACCCTCTGAATGATCACATTTACTATGATGAATTTTTCTTTAAAATGCTAAGCTGTACCCAACAACGTCTACTTGATAGGTGCTGTGTATAAGGCAGTTATAACTTCCATACTCTCAAATGTCACTCTACATCATTAGCCATCAAATCTCTGCACCTCAATTCTATTGTCCAATAAACTTCCAGTTTCACAAACATCATCATCTTTTACTACTTGCTATAATGTCTGACTCACACGATCCATTTTACACACATAGGGTGCTATTATTTATTGTATCACACATTCCCGCACATCTGCCTAAGTAGAAATATGTTCCTCTTGAGACCCATGTATTCTACAAATGAAACAAGAATCTAATCGAACTAATTGTCCCTTGCAAACTTAAAGAGCAAAACTTATCTTTGCTCTACACTAGCAGGGGATTAGCTTTGAATTGGTCAAAACAAACAGCTACTCAGACCAAATTTACGTGGGTATCACTGAAGCAAATTGTTAGACCTGGCTTTTATAGCGGGTTTATCCCCAGATTTTTTGCTTTGTGGCCTTCTGTTTCTGACCTGTTTTTGTTGGTTTTATGACTCTGGGCACTTTACCACTGCTGATCAGTGCTAAAGTGCTTATGCTCTCCCTGTAAATTGTAAGTATGGATTGGTGTTTCCATAATTGTCTGATTTGATTTCCTAATCAGTCCCTAGTACAGTGCACTCTGTGTGCCCAGGGCCTGTAAATCAAATGCTGCTAGTGGGCCTGCAGCACTGATTGTGCCACCCACATAAGCAGCCTGTAAATGTAACTCAGGCCTGCCATTGCAGAGCCTGTGTGCAGTCTAGTACTGCTATGTCGACTTGGGAAGTGCATCCACATGCCAGGCCTTAACCTTCCCTTTTCTTACATGTTAGTCACCCCTAAGGTAGGCTCAAGGTACCCCTATGGGCAGGGTGCAGTGTATGTGCAAGGTAGGACATGCCCTGATGTGTGTGGCATGTCCTGATAGTGAAATACTGCCAATGTCGTTTTTCACTATTGTAAGGCTATCTGTTCCCATTGGATAGAATGGGGAGTTTGCTTACAACATCTTATAAGCATAACTGCCCCTGGGAACCAGATAGGAAAAAAAAGTTTAGTATGCCTGAACTCAAAATGCTAAAATGCATCTTTTAGTGAGGGTGATTTTTACATTCTGTGTTTGAAAATACCACTTTTAGAAAGTAGGTCTTTTCTTGCTTAGCCATCCAGTGTGCCTCTGCTAGGATGTGTATTGACTGTCTAGCTTTGGAGTGACAGGTGCTGGAGATATGCAGTGGCTCCAGAGAGTCTGGATGAGTCAGCGCTAGGCTGAATAGGCCGGGTCTGCATTTGGAGTGGTGGGAGGAGTAGCGCCTGCACCTGAATAGGGCTGTGCCTGCCTTCCACAATAATGGCTCCGCCCCCTGTCCTCCCTGTAGTGTGTTTGGAGCCAGGGCTCACCCTGACAATGGAGGTTGTTGTTGTGCACTTGCAAAGTGCCCCCCAGAACTGATTTGGACTGGGCTGTGAGCTCTGGGCCAGGAGAGAATAAAGAGATTTACTGTATAAAAAGAGGGGCCCAGACCCCAGACATTTAGATCACTTCTTGGAAATCAAGAGGAACCTTTGCCAAGGAGAAGAGCTGGAGAAACTGAGGAGGAATACTGCCCCTGTGCTGTTTGCTGTCTGGGGTTGGCCTGCAGGGGCTACTTTCTGCCAAGGAAAGGGAAAAATGAGTTTGCTGTTTGCTGTGCCCCCTGCTTGAGTAAGATCTCCAAGGGCTTGAAGAAGAACTTGTCTCCTGTTCTGAAGTCTCAGGGACACAAAAATGTCACCCCCAGCTCCCCTGAACTTCCTTGCTGGGAGTTCTGACCTGCCAAGAGGTGCCTGTAGCTGTTCTGGGCCTCTGGAGGTTGTTCTGGCAGTTGGGAGCTGGAAAAGCAACTCAACAACAAGAAGCGTGACGCATCCGCACCTGCTTCTGATGCATCTTGAGTCACATTGCCGAAGAAATCGTCGCAGCGCCTGCCCGCGGCTCGAGAAGTCTCTGCACGCCGCATCAAGTGCACCGATCTCTGAAATCCGAGATCACCGCACCGATTCCAATACAAGCCCTGCTGTGAGGCTGCAAGAACCCACACATTGTTCCAGATCGTTGCATCGCATCGAGGTGACAGGTCTGTCGCATTGTTGGGGCATGCAGAAGAAACCAATGCTTCACCTCCTCTCCAGTAAGGAACCGATGCATCACCTCCCCTGCGCAGCAGTAAGGAACCGAGGCATCACCTCCCCCGGAGCAAGGAACCGACGCATCACCTGCCCTGAGTGTAAGGAACCGACGCAGCACCTTCTCTGCAGCTCTTTTTGTTTGTGTGCGCAACGCATCCAAGGTACTTTGTGTGAAAAGTGTTGCATCTGCAATTTGCTTTGAACTGAACTATTTCTACCATTTGAAAGTCATATTTTTATTACTGTATTGTGGATTTTTGTCGTTTGGTCATGTTTGGTTTAGATAAAGATTACTTATTTTTCTAAACTGGTCTGGTGTCCATTTGTAGTGTTTTCAGTGTATTACTGTATGTGTTCACAAATGCTTTACACACTGCCTCTGGGATAAGCCTGTCTGCTCATGCCAAGCTACCAAGGGGGTGAGCAGGGGTTATTTTAGGAGTGTATCCCCCTTACCCTGACTAGAAGCAAGGGTCCCTATTTGGACAAAGGTACCTACCTCCGCCAACTAGAGACCCCCATTTCTAACACAAATCATGTCATTTTCTTATTTGCATGCTCAACAAGGAATGTGTTTTAGAGGTTAAGGGATTAGAGCTCCACAACGTTTACGTTTGGTGTTCATTGCTCAGTTTTCAGATTCATTAGGATTACAGGAAAAAAAATCATTTTTCCCGAAATCAACACAATCCCCATATTATTTCTTTTATATTGAATAGACTGCCAACGTGCATTTCCTAAGGAACAAATCAGAGCTGTATAAATCATTTTACATGACTCTTTAAGAGCTAAAACCCTAACAACAATACATAACTGTCTAAGGTTCTCACTACATAGTAAGTAATGCCAAGGATACAGGTTCCACTGTAGAATGAAGACAGCCACCCAGGCTAATTCCTCATGTGCTTTGTCCCCAGCTCATGTGTGCCTTGCTTTTTCATGCTGGATGTTCCACCTTCATCTGCATGACTTACACCATCTCAACTACAATTCTGTCTCTTTAAAGGGTCAGTCTCATGCGTTATTCTTCTTGCCAACAATTCACATTTTAAAGTACTAAGTAGAATGGAGACAAAAATGCACTGGAGACAAATACTTAGTAATAAAGAAACCCGGGACCTTAAGTCTTGCCCGTTCATTATGCAGTCTCATATATCAGAATCACATCTTCCATTAATGTATTTTTCTCTCTGGTACTTGTTCCTTGGTAAATTATTTTTCATTTTTAGATGAGTTACGAAGGTTTCTTAGCCATTATTCATAGCCCAATTGGCTCTTACCTCTGTCGAAGAGTGAGCCTTTGATTCTCCCCCAAAGCATCTTCTAAATGGCACAATCCCAACTAGTTTGGAGTGACTCACAAATTCTACAATCGCCACACAGGCTGCTGTTGCCCCTTGTGCATAAACCACTGTGACCACATCAGCTCAGTTGTAGGTTTTATACACCACCAGGATCATTTTACAAAAACAAACTGAACAAGCCATTTCAGATACCACCATCATACCGATTTCACAGCACTAGCCTGGCTATAAAGAGGCATCAGTCTGAAAATCACTCTGTCTACATCTTTGTCCAACTATTAAGATATAATTCCTAGCAGGATATTAAAAATTGTCAGAATATCATTTGACATCAATAGTGTGTCTTATTTCTCATCGCAGCGTAAGAGTTAATAATAGAAAATCCAAACCAAATGGGATGATAATTTTGGGAAAAATATTTAAGACACAATATGTACGTCGGATAATGTTGCTGTATACAATACTCTTACATAAAATTGTATCCCCTTAGGCCAGTTCCCTGAAATGGAAAAGTCAACTGATGTTAAGTAAAGTTAAATCGCCAAAACAGTACCTGAATGTAAATGTTTTTAAAAATCAATTTTTGCATCTGTTTTGTGGCAAATCACATGAAAGCTAGTCTTTCCACGACACAGCATGATCATGTGCCTTACAAGTAGTGCATAAATATTTCTGAAGTACAAAATGTCATTTTTGAAGGTAAACAGAGCAAAATATTTCTAAATTACGTCGATATTATGGATTTTCATGAGTTTTGAAGGATTCATGTATACAATCAATATAACATAAGAGAATTTTCGACATAGAGCGGCTATTGCCTGACTGTTCTTAACATGTGGATCATGTGTGGTGTCAATTTTTGTCTTGCTTTCTCTGTACTATTTGTGGATATTGTTGTTCCAATATGTTTTCACACTATGCCTGTGAAAATAATTAAATTTAAACACTGATAGTCCAATCTGGTCTGCCCTTCATGGCCACAAACATTCATCTTGAATTTTCAGGGCTACTGTTCCATTTTAAAAATACTTTAATAATTTACTGTACCCTCTTTTTGCTACCTTTCTTGAAGGTAGGCTTCAATATGATTTCATAACCATTGTCGTGAAACTAATTTATAATATAATCCCTGAACCTTGTCTCCAGTGCACCAAACTGTGCCTTCTATTTCAAGCAATACATTTCTAGAAAAATGAAGCCTCCCATACTGTGCCATATACCCACTAATGCATTTCATCACTCAGCAATCATCAGTGACAGCTCAGATCTCCAGCCCATTGCTTATTGATCAACAGGTCATGCTATGATTGGCCACCCTCGGCTTAGTAACCTACAGGGGATGTCTAATTTGCCACATATTTTTATTTATTCATTAACAGGTTCATATAGTGTGATTGCTCCGAAATAGTTTAGCACACTTTTTATCATAACAACAATTACAGAATTGGTCTTAGATACAGAATAGTAGTTGTTTGACCTGGCCATTTTTCCAGGGCTATCCCAAAACGTTTTTGTCTTCCTATTTTTCCGACCTTTTTGTTGTCTTTAGGACTCTGGGCACTTTACCACTACTAATCAATGCTAAAGTGCATGTACTCGCTCCTTTAAACCAGGTATGATTGGTTTACACATGTTTGGCATATTTGATTTATTTGTAAGTCCCTTGTAAAGTGGTATATCATATACCCAGGACCTATAAATTAAATACTGCTAGTGGGCCTGCAGCACTGCTTATGCCACCCACAGAAGTAGCCTTTCAAACCTGTCTCAGGCCTGCCACTGCAGGGCCTGTGTGCACAGTTTACTGCCACTTTCATTTGGGATTTAAAACTACTGGCCAAGCCTTAAACTCCCCTTTTATTACACAATGGTCACACCTACGATAGGCCCTAAGTAGCCATATGAGCAGGGTGCTATGTAAAGAATAGGTAGGACATGTGCCTTCTTGTGTGGCATGTCCTGGTAGTGACAAACCACCTATTTTGTTTCTCACTGCAGTGAGACCTATTCCTCTCATAGGCTAGCACTGGGTATTCTCTTATATGCTTTTAAGTAGTAATTCCTGATCAGAAAGGAGTGGCGTTGCCATGTTTGGTATGTTTAGAATCTTGTTGTTGCATTGCTTTAAGAAAGTGGACACTACTCTAATGATTCTTAGGGGCAGATGTACAAGAAACTGACGCGCCTGTACAGATGCGTCAGTTTCCCTGTGCCTCCATACGAAACCCTTGCTCCGCCATGGATGCGCCGTATTTACAATATGGCGCACCATGGCGCAAGGATTGACAGACGTGTCCGAAATTCTGACGCATCTGTTGCCACAGAAGTGACGCATTGCTGGAGTTGCTCATGAAAGTGACGCAACTCCAGCAATGCGCCACAACAGATAGGTAAGTCACATTCAAAACGCCCTATGTCATTCCTTACGCCTGGTCTGAGAAGGCGTAGGGATTTTGACGCCGTGAAGGCGTAGAGTGATGCAGTGTAATGTTGTAAATTTCACTGCATCAGTTCTACATGGCTTTTTGCGTGGGAATGCCCACCCTGCATACATCATACCTGATGCAGGTATAATGTAGCACAGGGCTTTACAATGTGACGCATCTCCCTAAATGCGTCACGTTGTAAATTGAACACTATGTGTCACATTGTTTCCGCCACCGCTGCTTCACAAAAAGTGACGCAACGACGGCACAAAAGTGTTGCAAGGGGCTTGTAATTCTGCCCCTTAGTGCTTTGCAGCCTGATTCCAATACATATCTGAGATAGGTGACAGCTATACTTGGTGCATACTTTCCAGACAGCCACAACACGGGAAGGGCTGAGTGTGACAGGGGTTACATCTGCATTAATTAGCATACTGATAGTCTTCCTGATCTGGGAGAGGGAGAGGTTGTTCACACTTTACATTTGTATAGGTTGTGTCCTGCCCTCACACAAAAGGCTGATTTACCCTCTACTGACGTATGGTGCCAGGGCTGGGTTGAAAGGAATTGCTGTGCACTTCTAAGGGTTCCTTTGAAGTCACTCCCTGATCCAAGACAATTATGAGTATAAGTACAGGGTCTCTGACCCCCATGTTTTTAGACACTTATGGGACTTGTAACCAGATGCTGCTGACTCATTACCAGAGGACTGCTGTGCTGCCAGGAAAAACTGGCATTAGGACTACCTGTTTTGTTGTGCTGGCCTGCTGCCTTTTGGGCTGTTGGAGGGACTGCCACTTTACCAAGTACCTTGATGTGCTACCCTGCCTGCTGCCCCCTGTGTGCCCCTCTAGTGTTCTTCAAGGAGCTCAGCGCGTTGTAAGCGCTGTTTGGTGATCCTTACCTTGTCAATCCCAGTGCGTGAAGAGCGCTGTTTGCTGCTCTCTCTGGTTCAAAGAGAGCAGCGAGTGTTTCAACTCCTTGTAACCAGCAGAAGAACGAGCTCTTGAGTCACATTTAGCAAGTGATGAATGCTGTGCCCGGCTTGAAGGAGCACATGGTGGGCGCTTTCTACTTTCTCAGGAGCAGTGGCATGTGTTTTCCCTGCACGCCCCTCCCCCGGCGAGGGGGACCGCGGTGTGCATGTTGGGGAGAGAAGTGCCGTCCCATGGCACCAACCGCTTTCCTGGAATTGACAATTCTGGCTGTTAGGGCCCCTCTAGCGAGGGACGCAGAGAGCTGGGCTTGACAGTCACCGTACTGAGGGAAGACTAGGTTTTGGACATCACAGGCCCCACTCCCGAGGCTGGCCAATGCTTGCTGGACCCCGAGCAGAAGGTGTCCTGTGGCCTGCGATGTCTTGGCCGCTTTTCTCCCAAGGCATGCCAGATATTAAGCTGACCCGCGGGAGTCCCTAGGGGCCGGCAAAGCTTCTCCCGTGCCCCTGCAGAGTACGGAGGGTGAGTGGGATAGGGGGAAGACATGAATCCCACCACACACCCCTCCGTTCCTTGGTAGGAGAGGCGCTCTGCCCAATCTGTCTCTTGGGGTATACGCTTTGGGGTAGGCCTCTGTGGAGGACCCTGAAGGAAGTAGGAGACTGCCCACGATATGGCTGTTAAATTCATGTGGCTACCTTGTGGGGGATCTCAAAGCCCAGATCGCTTTCTCCTGGGTTGATTCTCAAAGTGATTTGGTGAGGCCTCCCAACACTTACCGGATAACATGTAGTAGGTACACAGGTGCTGTTGGCCCTCTGTTTCATACCTAAATACACTCATTGAAGTGAGGCCATAGTGATTACCATAACCCTGCTAATAGGAGAGCAGGTGTCCCTGGGTCCATGTTTCATTAGAGTTACTGATGTGCTTATGGTGATATTTGGCGATTAATGTGTTTTACCTCTAAACAAACTGGCAATACATACGCTGATGTTATGATGTATGTTGTTTTGATTCTTGCATTGTCAGGATAACGAGTACTATTTTAGGATTTGCATAGTATGCACAGTACTTATGATTTATGTCATTTTGGTACAATATACTATATTTTTTTGTAATATTATATGGAGTCTCTTTTGTGGTGTATTCATTGTGTTTCTGTGTGAGTGTGTGGTGCAAACACTTTACACATTGCCTCTGATGATAAGCCTGACTGCTCTGAGCCAAGCTACCAGAGGATGATCACAGGTGATCTTTGGTGCGTAACTTACTTGCCCTGACTAGAGTGGTGGGTTCTGCCTGGCATAGGTGCATACCCTTGCCAACCAGAAATCCCATTTCTAACAGTAGTGTACACCACATCACTGTATGGCACTGCACAAGCACAAGCTCTATCCTCACCGCTAATCACCAATGTTAGAAATTGGGTTACTGGTTGACTGTAATGTGAGCCATGATCAATGCAGCAACCACAATCCTAATCAGGGTAAGGCACAAGCAAGCCCTAAATTAACCTGTGCTCAACCTCCTGGTAGCTAGGCACAAAGCAGTCAGGCAATGTGCAAAGTATTTGTGCAACACTTCAAACAGTAAAACAGTGAAAAACCTCACAAAAAGATGCCATACCAAGTTAGAAAAATAGATCTTAATTTAATAAATAAATAAAGACCAAAACAAACAAAAATCCAATCAGTGGAACCGGCTCGTGCTGATTCTCGGTGCAAGTGGTGTGGTTCTGGTGTGGACGGGCCCATTCGCTGTTGCAAAGAGCCCAACAGCTTCAATGTAAGTGCTCTAGAGCCATACTAAGGGTTCAGGACCTGAGAGGCACCTCTTGGGGGGTCAGGAACTTGCTGTAGATGGGTCCAGGAGCTGTTGGGGAGCTTGTTATGTTCCTGAGGCTCAGATCAGGAGTCCAATAGACTAGCCCTTTGAGTTACTCTGGGGTCCTGGTTTCAGGATGGGTTGCAGGCCAAGTTCTTCCTCCCCAGGCAAGAGGGCAGAAGTCAGCAGGTCAGCACAGCAAGGCAGCAGGTCCTTCAGAGTAGCAGTTCAGCAAATTGGCTGTCCTTTCAGCAGCACAGCAGTCCTTCTTCCTGGCAGAGTATCCACAGGTACAGAAGTGTACTGAAGTGGTGGTATCTGAGGTCCTTCTTTGAAACACTGGTGCCCTGGTTCTAGAAGGTTGCAGAAGCTTCTAGACAGTGTCTTTGACATGCATGGAATTCCCTGCTTCCCCTGCCCTGGCTCCAAGCTGTCTGAAGTGACAATGCAGGGTTGTTAAGCCTTGTGATGAGACAGGGCACATCCTATTCAGGTTTAAGTAAGACTGGACCCAACACCTCCCTCCGATCCTGCCAGTGATGGACCGTCCATAAACACCTAAGCTCCCACTGTGTGTGGCTGTCTAGGAGGAATGCACAAAGCCCAAGTGCCAACTACACCCAGTCATGGGACCAGAGACAGGCCACACGCACCAAATGGCTAAAGCAAGAAAATGCCAACTATCAGAAAGTGGCATTTTCAGTATAGCAATTTAAAATCTGACTTCACTCTGAGCTAGGATTTTAAATCATGATTCCAGAGACACCAAACATGAACTAAGTATCCCTTCCCATTTGGAAATTATACTTTTAAAATGTAGTAAGACAACTCCAATGTTATCCTATAGGAAAGATAGGCCTTGCACTGGTGAAAAACTAATTTAAGAGTTTTTCACTAACAGGACATGTAAAACTTAAAAGTACATGTCCTACTTTTTAAATGCATTTCACCCTGCCTTCTAGGCTGTCTAGAGCCTACCCTAGGGGTCATGTGTATTAAAAAGGAAGCTTTGGGCCTGGCAAAGGGATTGTTTTGCCAGGTCGAAATGACAGTTTAAAGCTGCACATGCAGGCTCTGCAATGGCAGGCCTGAGACATGTTTGAAAGGCTACTTAAGTGGGTGGTGTAAACAGTGCTGCAGGCCCACAAGTAGCATTTATTTAACAGGCCTTGGGCACATGTAGTGGACATTACTAGGGACCTATGAGTAAATTAAATATGCCAATTGGGTATAAGCCAATGTTACCATATTTTGAGCAGAGAGCACAAGCACTTTAGCTCTGGTTAGCAGTGGTAAAGTGTGCAGATTCATATGAAAACTAGAAATTAAGTCAGCAAAAACAGGAGGTTTGAAGGCAAAAAGTTAGGTGGGAAAAACCAAGGATGCCAGGTCTTACTGTTATGGTCTTCGATGTGGGTAAGAAGTGGGTTTTGTTGTTGTTCGCTACCTAGTACCACTTTATTAAAGTCGTAATAGATAGAGAAATGAATTTATAAATGTCTATATATTTTTACAGAAGTTTAGAGAGACTTGCGTATCTGTTTAAAACCTTAGGGGCATATTTATAACAGAATGGAGAAGCGTGGCATTAAGCAAACATTGCTAACACCACGATTCTGCATTGTGAAAACACAGGGATGCGCCGTATACACAAGAATGCGGCGCACCCCTGCGTTTCCCCTAGTGCTGGTGCTGAGTTCAGCTGCCTAGTGCCAATGCAGGCCCCCTTGCACCATAGTGCAAGGGTGTCTGCGTTGGGGGAAATGATTGTTTATGTGCAGGAAGGTTTCCCTTCCTGCACATAAACAATCATTCATGGTGTTTTGGAATTTCTATGTGTGCTGCCTAATGCAGCACATACAGAAGTTGCAAAACATCATTTTTTGGGGAATTTTTATGTGCAGGAAGGGTCACCTTCCTGCAAATACACTATCAATGGCAATTTACTGTTTCTATGGGTGCTGCACAAGGCAGCACACATCGAAACAGCAAAAACGAGGAGAAAAAAAGCATTTCTCCTCGTTGCGCCAGGGTAATACCAGGTTTTCCCTGGTCTTAATTTTGGCGCTGCCTCCTGTTTATGGCACCCTTGTAAATAGGGAGCAGCGTCAAAATCAATGGGTGTTGGGGTGGAACGCCCACTGCAACCGCCATTGCCCTTTCCTTTCACGCTGAGTACAGCGTGAAAGGGTGCCTTATTTACAAAGCAGCGTTAAGCCAGATTAAGTGGCTTAACGCTGCCTTGTAAATAAGGCGAAGCCCCTATCGCCATCACAAGTCACTGAAAGTGATGTTGTGGTGGCGATAAGGGCTTGTAAATATGCCCCTTAGTGCGGTAATTTGTAGGTGTTACCGTGGTACTCTGTAGGCTTATTTGTGCATATTTAAATATGTTAAGACTAGGAGATACAGTGTAGTATACTATATGTATAACATATAGTGTATTACAGCGTATTTATAATTTTTGTATGGTACTCTGATTTTTTTTTAAAGATAGCAACATATAAATATTTTTCCTTACCTATTACCACAGAAATAAAGTGGTAATAGGTAGGGGAAATTATCAAAGCTAATTCTTACCTCAGCTAAGGGCGAAACATAGAACACAGTCAACGTATACCTAAAAACAACATGGCTGCCTTTAACTTTTGTGGGGAGAAAATGAAAAACAGAGCAAAGGAACCAACAGTAAAACTTGGGATCTTTTCAGTTTCTGTAATTGACTGGAGGGTGCACCAAGTTATTAGGGGCTGAAGGTGCCTTCCATATGTCAGTTACAAACCTATTATGTGTTGCTCTTTTGTAAAACTACTAGGTCGAAAACCGAAAAAAGCAATACCCCCTCGTTTAATTTACTCAATGAAGTTACCCCAAGCTCAGAGTCGTTAGTAACAACAAAACAAACAGCATATTATAATAGAGCAGATATTTCGGGGTGAACTTTCCACCACCGTCATTGTTTAAATGATTTCCCTCTAAAACTAAAGTACAGATTAGCGATTAACTATCACAGCCATTCCACCCGCCACTTGAGTGTGAAATCGTTTGGAGAATATAAGGCCGAAATACATCAGAAGACGCTGCTCCCAGGGCACAGATTGATCGGCGCTGTATTTTCTCATTTATGAGAGCTAATGAGGGCTTTGTAGAGTTTGTGAGTGTATACAATGTTTCGCAATTGCCGATGAAGAGGCTACTGGCTCTTACATCCACCCCGACAAATATCATCATAAATCATCTCACCAGTTGTCTTGTATTGAAGACTGTCAGTGTTAGATCATCTGCTGCCATCTACTGGTGAGGGCTTGTGAAGCACGCGAAAGGTCAACTCCTGGAGCATGACAATAATGATGCTTTGTAATTATATCTGGTAAATATTAAAGTCCTCTGAAAAAAATCTGTTATTTTGATGCAAAATGTATCTGTTCGGAGAACTCACGACAGAGTGGGTGTCACACGGGTCTACGTATATCTAAAATAGAGAATTAGCCGGTTGAAAAAAATAAAAACAGATTGGTATACATAGAATGTCTCATTGTAGACCAGAAAATCATTAAAAAAATTGCAACATGTAGCACTAGAGTAACTCGTCGATCAAGCAACAATAATGGTATATGTTATGGAATGAAGTGTGTGTCCAAAAGTGACTGAGCATGCTCCTTTTCTTTATCTGGCCACAAACGTTACGCTGACAACCTCTGGAAGACCTTATGTCTATGGCAAAATACAAAACCGCTTTTAGGTAACAGAACGGTTTGAGCTAATGAATTACTAGTTGTGTATTTGCTTCCGAATGCTGGACTCCAAATAGCTCAAAGACGATTGATGGGGTTGGACACTGCACAAAGTAGCCGATGTACAATTGACTTTGCGCACGTGTTTTGATCTTCATCAAATTATCAGAAGTCAGTTCCCGATGTGTGAAGAGCTTGAATACATTTTAATTGAAAACATATGAAGTGAGGTAGGACTGTAGATGTTACAAAGCAATGACATAACATCAAAATCCATAGGGCAAATGGGTCTAGAACCTCTGTCCAATGCATGCATGGCATTAAATGGCATTAGATTACAGAAGCCCACGTCTTCGAAAATATTAAATAATAACATTAACAACGTTCAATACACAATGCAAATCATAAATAGTGAAGCAGTGCACCTTTCAACTAGAACACAGCGATGGCTTTCTATCATATCCACCTAGCAGCGGAAGTGTCGTCACACACGCATCTGACATTCCCTAAAAGCATCGCAGGAAGTACCAACACTCCACCTTTGACTCCAAAAAAGGCAACGCCATTTACATTTTTCAAGTAAAAAATACTCAATCTGCAAACTATTTCTAAACAGTGACTGTTAACAAGCACTGCAAGGCAGCTACTAAAACACACCGTGGATTGAGCACCTAACTTTAAAGGATAGGACCGCGGAATAGTCACGTGAGCACACGGTGGGTTCACGACTCCAGGGGTGCAATGGATGAGGATCTATGGGTTGGGGTGTACAAAGAACACAGAGAAGGTTAGAGGACAGAGAAGGTAAGGGGGCACAACCCAAGGAAGGGGAGACCACAGAAGTTCCAGGGCAAAATAACAAGAAACCACAGCGCAGAAAAAGTGAGTGGGAATTAATGTGCAAGAGCACCCCGCAGCTGAGTGTGGGGTGATACAGTGAGCATACACGTTGAACAGTGATGAAATACTCAGGAAGCAAGGGCTTAGAGTCCAGTTTTGCCACAAATGCACACTAGAACGTTAACCTTCCTGTCTACCTAATGCCTGCTTCAGTCCAACTAGGGAGCCCCATCAGAAATAGTAAAACTTGCTAAAAATTGGACTAGCGGCCGGCTGGCCTGAAAAGGGTATTATGCGTTTATGTGTATACCGTCCCCTAGCCTGAGGTGTGAGCAAACCATGACCCTGTAGGCTCGTAAAGGTGCATGGGCCTGCCCAGCTTCTTCTCTGGAGAACTTGTCTGATCATATCTGCACTACCTAAACTAACAGTCATAGACAGACACATACACACACACACACTCAACAATTATTACATATTTGAAAAACCCTTTGCACTGGACCAATTTCACAGGGTTTTTTGCTCTTGTGACGCAACTGCTAAAAGACCACCCATTCAGGTGATCCACATGTTGAAATTGTTGGTACTGGTTAAGCTAATAAATCATGGAGGTTGAAAAGCAGTCCTGGATTTAAAGAAACAGGAGTTACCACTGACCCACCAGCACTTAAGCCAAATGAGATTCCAATTTATTACCAAATGTATTCCCTCCAGAGAACAAGAGGCACCTTGCACAAATACTAATTATGCACCACAAATAAGTTTAAGGGAGGGTGGTAAAAGAAAGGGGAGTAAAAAACTAAGAGCCATATTTAAAAAAGCTCTCCCGCCCCCGTAGGGTCACTTTTTGTGATGCTCTGGTGGCTCAAACTATAAAAAATCATATTTATGAGGTCATGTAAAGCCACTTTGCATGGCTTTGCATGGCCTCATAGATATGTAGTAAGGCAAGGCCATGCAAATCGCTGTGTAGGCTTACTCTGAGCTAGGGAGGTGTTCCATGGACATTGGGTGGGTGCTCCAATGCAACACCCATGGATTTTGATGCTTCCCCAAATTTACAAAACCATATAAACCTGGGAAGGTGCCAAAACCTTTCGCCTCCCCAGGGTAGGCGCATAGAGGAGAAATTTCTCCTCCTTTTTTCCTCTTTCTATGTGTGCTTCATTTGGCAGCACACATAGAAAGAGGAAAAAGCATCCCAGGATTGTTTTTGTGCAGGAAGGGGCACCTTCCTGCACAAAAACAATCCTGCTGACAACACAAACACCCTTGAACATGGTTCAAGGGAGCCTGCGTTGGTGCTAGGCTGCCGAAACGGCACCAGAGCAGGGGAAAGGACAGGAATGCACCATATTGGATAAATCTGATGCATTCCTGTCAATTCATTTTGAGGTATGGTGGCGCAGCAAGTTGACCTGCTGCACTGCTCTATGCCAAACCCCTATAAACGAGTCCTTAAATGTGGACTGAATTACATACTATTTTCTCTTTTTTGGGGGTCAGTTTTATAAAGCAGGAACTGGACCCGAAGCTATGGCGGGCTCTACATGAGCACCAGTTGCATTGCAAAACAACACATTTCATTTTGTTATTTAATTTGGGCAGAATCGGACAGCGAGACTGGAACCTGTTTCCACAGTTTCAAAGGCGGCAGGTCTGGCATTACAGCACTCATTTTTTTTTCCAACCACGCCTGTAAAACTACAATCAACTCTGATGTACCAGCAAACAGCATTTATGTGTGTGATGTCAGCACACTCTCTTGAAGGGGTACAGTGGTGCTGATTGCAGGTAACCAGTGGTTCTGTGTCGTGATTTGCCTGCTGACTTTTGAATCTTGCAAATAGGCTGTCCTTGACTAGGCCCCACCCACAACATGAAAATCCCTCTTGTGCTGTTGTGGGCTCTGGCAGCTGCTTGTGCATGGGACTCGTGATGCATACTGAGGTGGTCTCTAAGTCAAAAGTACAGCTGAGGAGCGCTGCCCACCAATGATCAGGAGCTCTTGCATTAGTGGGACCCATTCCAAAGAATGTGCAGTTCGGCTGGTATGCTTATAGTGCCAAAAGGGCATGCTCTTTTTTTTAAAGTACTTCTCTTCTGCTGCTAGTAGGGAACATACAGTCCCGCTTTCAGCTCTCGGAGAGCTTTGTCAGAGCTGATCTGCTCCAACCTCTTCAACTGTTGACCTTTCCATTGAGCAGAGCTCTTCTGTAGATGATACTGCAATAATCAGATGGGCTGTGTAACACTATCGGTAAAATCATGTCCAGCAATCATTAAGCAGGGTATTTCGCCCAAGATGCAGCATCAACTGACTTGCATTGTCACTCTGGAAGCTGCCCCTCTCTTTGCAGACAACACTCTATATGGCTGCAAAAACACTCTCTGTCTGCAGGGAAGAGAAGGCTAAAAGTGCTGCCTCCCTCTGCAGAGGATGTGCCTGTGTTCACCCAGTTGTTTAAATCTACCCTCATTAGCAGTGGGCAGAGAGGGGAGGAGAGAGACAAAATGGGATGAAGGATGTGGAGAGAGCTGACTCTGCCGCCTTAGCGTATCCCCAGATCTCCATCTCTCCTGTTCCCGCCTCGTCTCCTGCACTCATGTTCTCGACAGCAGGAGATGACAGTCGCTGGAGGCTGCTTGGAACTCTTGCAGCGGGCCTAACCACTGCAGCTTCTACGTTTTCTTCGTCGTTGCAGCATTCCTCCAACCATTAAGAAGATTATGCTCTGCCTTCCTTTCACTTGTCCATACTCCCTGCATCTACCGAAGCAGAAGTGGAGGACGCTCCTTCTCTCACATTGCAGCAAAGACCTGGAACAGTCTCTCCACGCACCTCCGGACCATCAATTCACTTCCAGAATTCTGAATTGCCCTCAAGATCTGGCTGTTTGAAAAAGCCTCTGGGACCTGCAAGCTCCTGGATATCCTATTGGGTGATTAGCTGTGCTTAATAAATCCTAATTGATTTATTGATTCCTGGTGACCGGCACTGTAACATTTTCCCCTGTGGCACAAAATGAATGGTTTGCTCATTTTAACAAGCATTTTGCAGCACTCTGGCACATTGGCGTTCCTCACACGACCCAGCTGCTATGGCAGTGAAACAGACCTGAAAGGATGGAGACATAGAGGTACACGTCTCTCTATTACAGAAAGAAGTGATGTCCTCGTGGATTGTTTGCTAGCCCTAGCGTCAGGTAGAGAGCAGTGCCTTTTCCAATTATTGAGTTCTGGACTACTGTTTACCTGCTCCTCTTTAGCTTGCTGTTGAAGGGCACTAGCAGGGCATGAATTGGTAGGGGATACTCAATTGAGACCTGAACTGTGACTTTCTCCAGCGCCTGGAGCAAAGTAAACACCTTTTGTCTCTCCCTTTGCGATCAATATACTTGCAATCTTTGCAATTAAAGCACACTAAGAAAATACCGGCTAAGTTAGCCAAATCATTTAAGATATCCAAACATTCTAATGAAAGAAGAAATGTTTTTCTGAGTGAATCAATGGGCATGCAGAAAGCTGCCGTGGGGTAGCTCAAGACCTCAACCACTGCACGTGCGATATGCACCTCTGTGGAAGGTAACATGGGAATTCCAGTCAATATGTTGAGCAGTGCACTCACCTTGGACATTGGGGATGTTGGGGCCCAAGATAATGCGAGAAATGAATCAGGGCGGAGTCACATAGAATTTGGGGATGGCATAACCACGTCAATTTGCCCAGGGGGTGAAATGCAAGTGGAGGCAAAGCAGCTGGAGCAAGTAGAGCAAGCTGCTGAGTGTGAACTGGCAGCTCTTGGAGACACTTTGGAAGGACTCTTGGCAACATAGCCAGGAAGGGGGTTTACCCTAAGGTAACACTGAAGGAGGGTGCATTGGGACAGTGATATATCCACCATTCCAGACGAGTAGGAATGGCATAAATAGTGGCACCAAAGCAGGCAGGAGAAGTAAAAAAATGTCTCCCTCATGTTCAGATATAGAATCTTTGCTCAAGAGTGATGCCCGTCTGAACCATGCACCTGCCAATCAAAGTGTGACAAGTACAAGGCTTACAGAGCAGCAGAAACCCACACAATGTGGGGGTGAGTCACCTGTCAAACAAGCAGGTGAAGAAGAAGTGGCTTCGGGTATCGCCAGAATGTTAGAGGAGGTATTAAAAGAGGTCAAGTCAATTAAAACAACCCAGAGGAAAATGGCAGATGAATTGAAAGAATGATTCGATGTGGTGTGTATACAATTGGGGAACTTCTCTAATAGACTATCTGAAATGCAACAAAGAGTGTCCAAATGTGAGGATAAAGTTGCTCTATTAATGAAAATCTGGAAAGGGAGATACTGTGGCTTAAGGATAAACAGGGGCAAATGGAGAACCATGCAAGAAGGTCTAACTTATGGATAACTGTCATTCCAGAATGCAAAGAGGAGGCAACTGATTGTATATCTCTGGTCGAAAATCTCATTAAAACCTATGTGATTCCAGATTACATTCAAGATCTGTCGATTATGCAGGTTCATAGAGTCCCATCTCAGGTTGCTGGTCAGGCTAAGTATCCCCAAACCATGGTGATGAACTTTCCAGATTATAGAATAAAGGAGAAGATACTGGCCAAGGCAATTAAGGAGAAGTCGTTTAATATGATAGAGAGTTTTGGATTTCAATTTCTTTCGGATATGACTGCAGAATTAGCTTGTAGGTCAAAAGAGTTTAAGAACAGGGGGCCACATGTACGACCGTTTTTTGCGGTCACAGCGGGGTTTCAGACCCCTTTGCAACCGCAAAAAACGAGTTGGCCATGTACTATTCCTATTTTGCGAGTCTCAGGGACCACTACCTGCCCTTAAAAAATGAAACGAAAACGTTTCATTTTTTCTTTTATATTTGTTTAGTTTTCTTTTTCTTTAAATGCAGCCCGTTTTCCTTAAAGGAAAACGGGCTGCATTTAAAAAAAAAAAACTGCTTTATTGAAAAGCAGTCACAGACATGGTGGTCTGCTGACCCCAGCAGGCCACCATCCCTGTGAGGCTGGCCATTTCCAATGGGTTCGCAAATTTGCGACCTCATTGGGAATCGCTAAAAGTGTCTCTGACACTGATGTACATTGGATTTAGCGCCTCGCAATTTGCGACTCGCAATTTGTCGCAAATTGCGAGGCGCTAAATCCAATGGTCGTACATCTAGCCCAGGATTCCTAAGTTTCAAGCAGCTGGAGCACAGGCATCGATAGTACAGCTCTCTAAGCTCAAAGTACTGTTTAAAGGTGCATTTCAAACATGTAGTACTGTTAAAGAAGCTGCTATGTTCTTGAAATCCAGAAGCTAACGTGGAAGCCTCGGCTGTGGTTATATGTTTAGATAAGAGGGATACTGGAAGCAGGTTGGAAGGAGAGGTGGGGGAGCTTGGCACTCAGATATGGTGCCAAATTGTTCAGGGGGAGGGAGTATAAAATTAGATCCAGAGTAGTTAGACATGTAACGATACTACAATGGGCAAGAAAGCAGGACAAAGTGGTTAACAAGGGAAGGCACTTAGGCTGTAATGGTGGAATTGAGGTGCTGATTTTTGCAAGTTTTTTGACTGATTGCTTTCAGTATTCGATGCACTTTTGCACTTTTGTTCACTTTGAGGAATGCTGAGGTTTCCGGAGTGCAAGTTTTGGGGCTGCTTTTTCCAGCACATGGTGAACTTGGCACTTTTAGGCACTTCCAGGCACATTAAGGTTTGCTTCAGCATTTTTATTAGGAGGGTGGGAGTAAGCAGAGCTGGTAAGGGGATATATAAGCAGTTGGTTTTTGTGAAGCACAAGGCGCTCTTTAGTATCTTGTTGCACTTTATGACTTATTCCAGCACTTTAAGTGAGATCTTTACTGGGAGAGATGGGAGTGAGGCAGGGATTCTAAAGAAGAAATGGAAGATCATTTCTTTTAACACTAATGAGCTAAATAATAGAAAGAAAATGCGTGATATTGAAGCTTGGGCAGAGTAATGTAACCGTTCAGTAGTGCTACTGTAGGAAACTCACATTTCACTAGATAGGCTAGCAAAGTTTAAAAGTTAAGGAAATGGACTGGCTATAGAGGGTTTTCAGCTGCCTCAGTGGCCCAGTGTGGAGTTGCTACTTTTATTGCTTGAAATGTGAATGTGGAAGTTCATGACTGGCCGAATGACACATAGGGGTGCTGGTGCTGGATTAATTGTGCTGTTTCTTCAGAATGATTGACTTTTTTTTGTTTCTATGCCCTGGTGGAGGATAACGTTGGGTCATATGAGTAGCTATTCTAGTCTTTAATGCAAGTCCAGGGTGAGATCATTATCAGTGGAGATTTACATTTTCTGCAAATCCCAGGGGTGGATTCAGTAGCGGCCCGTGGTGGGAGTGCTGCTGGGCGGTGACGTGGGGCGGGCGGTAGTAAAGTACGGAATACGGCCGTATAGAGGTAAGTAGACATATAAATAAATAAAACGAATTTCGTTGCGCGCGCTGCATTGCATTTGGCAATGCAGCGCGCAACGAAATTCGTTTTATTTATTTATATGTCTACTTACCTCTATACGGCCGTATTCCGTACTTTACTACCCCCCACCCTGCCCCTCCCTCGCCCCACGTCACCGCCCGGCAGCACTCCTACCAGGGGCCGCTACTGGGTGGATTCCTCTACAGGCTTTAGAAGGCAGCAAAGCCCAAGGTAGTGAAAATCATGCAAAATTATCGAGGGATCCTTTCTCTGCTTGATCCCTGGTGGGAAGTATTCCCAGAAAAGAGGGAGTTTACATGTTTCTAGGGCAGATATTGTTCTGCCTCTCGGGTTGATTTCTTTCTCGTCTCAAAGAACTTGGGTTTTGAATGTCTCCAGACATTTCCCTAATGGATTCTCGGATAACTTAGCTTTGGAGCTCGAAATATTGGGTGAGAGAGGAAAACCCCAAGTTAAGAGGTGGGTTTTTCTGCAGGAGGAGGGCTGTGTTAAAATATGTAAGAATGAGATTCAAGAGTTTTGGACAAGAAGCCATGGGTCCACTCCACCAAACATCGTTTGGAACGCCCTAAAAGCTTATAGGAGGGGGCAGTTGATAGCTAAGGATATGGCTGCTAATAGGAATGCGAGAAACCAAAAATTGGCCCTGGAAAAATGTGTGAAAGAAGCTTATGATAAACTTTCCCAGCAATACATGAAAGAGAACAGAAAGGGGCTTGTGGAAGGTAAACATGCGCTGAGTGATTATACTATGTTAAGTGCAGTGGCATATGGGCAGAAGATCTATGAGGAGGGCAATTATGCCAGGAAAATCATGGCTTGGCAGGCCTGAGAGAAAGCTGCTAGGAATAATATTATTCACACACTAAAGTGTCCAGTAACAATGCTACGTAGTAAGGACCCGGGAAATGAAGGGGCTTATTTATGAGCCCTTGCGTCACTTTTGCGCCGCCGGTGCGTCACTTTTTGTGACGCACCAGCGGCGTAAAAAATGCACCATGTTGCGTCATAATTACAAAGTGAGGCATCTAGGTAGATGCGTCACTTTGTAAACCCTTGTGCCACATTATACCTGCGCCAGGTATAATGTATGCAGGGTGGGCGTTCCGACGCAAGTAAGCCTCGTAGAAGTGACGCAGTGAAATCTATGAGATTTCACTGTGCCACGTCTAGGACGCAAATGCGTCAATATCTTACGCCTGCCTCACAGCAGGCGTAAGACTGACTCAGGCACATTTGAAATGGGACTTGCCCATGTGAAATGACCCATTGCTAAAGTTGCGTCAGTTTTGTGACACACTCCAGCAATGCGTCATTTTTGCGCCTACATATGCGTCAAAAATACTGACGTATCTGTAACTCCTTGCGACATGATGCGTCATACTGTAAATATGACGCATCCAGCATGTCGCAAGGAGGGCGCAATGAAAAGTGACGCATCGCTGTTTTTACGCTGCAATGCGTCACTTTTCATAAATGAGGCCCGAAATCTTTCTTGAACCGGATTTACAGCTGCACCCTGGCAGTAGATAAGGCAGCACTGGAGACAATTTGTTTTTTCGGGGGGGGGGGGGTAGATATGCCAGCACTTTCAGAGGAAGATAGGCAAAAAATGTAAGCCCTTTCTCTAAGGAGGAGGTGGCCTTGGTGGTGAGAAGCTTGCCAAATTGTAAGGTGTGTGTCCCGATGGTTTTATAAAGAATTTCCAGATGTCAGATGTCTTAATGGAGTACCTACGTTTAGTTGCTAACCCAATATTAAAAGGAGGCCTTATCACACCCTCTTTTAATCTTGGTAATGTGTTTAGTTTTTTTTTAAAAATGGGAAGGATGCAGAGGATCCAAATTCATATTGCCCGATAACATTACTGAACGCAGATTGTAAGATAGCTATGAAACTAGTTGCAAAGAAATTTAATGATCAGAATAGCTTTGTCGCAGGGTGAGAGTTAGGAAAAAACACATTTTTTAGCAGAAGGGCTTGATTATTTATTCGTTAATCAAATCCCTACCGCGATCCTTTTACTGGACGCTGAGAAAGCCTTCTATCTCGTGGTCTGGGAGACTCCTTAGTATATTGAAGAAATGTAAAATACCCTCCCATATCACAAGATTGATACAGAAGATGCATGAGAGTGCAGATTATATTAATGCGTGGGAGGTGGGGCAGGTACCGGTATTGCGAGGAACCAGGCAGGACTGTCTCCAGTTCTTTTTGCCTTTATTTTTTAACCATTAGCTATTGCAATACAGAAAGACGCTTAGTTGTGACCGACAATACCGCAGATGGACAAAAAAAAACTCTATGTGGATGATATAATGCTACTGTTAGATACTAGGAAAGTTGTGCGGGAAAGAGTGTATGAGATTTGTACTATGTTTCAGGGGCTAAGGGGCTATAGGGTTAACAAAATGAAAACTAAAGTCATTTTATGTAATAGTGAGGCTGATGTTTTGCTCCCAGATATTGCTGCTTGCCTGCATGATCAACCAAAGCATTATTTTGGATGTCAGATACACAGCCCAAAATTGAAGATTTGCTTGAACTTAACTTTGCCCCATTGCTGTTGAAGGTTAAAGCACTGTTTGCACAATGGAATTTGCTCCCCTTTGTACTTTTGAGTAGGGTAGCATTGATAAAAATGTGACTTCTACCTTTATTTAATTTCCTCCTTACTGCAATACCATGTGTGCTGAAGGCTGCCTTTTTTAAGGATGTTGAGTTTAGTTTTCTTCTTTTATTTGGCAGAATAAAGCTGCTAGATTATCACTTAGCAATTTGTGTGAAGATTAGGAGGATGGTGACTTAGCCCGCCCCAATTTACGGGAATACATTTTGCCTATTTTGCATGATATACATTTAGATTTCATACAAAAAGTAGGTTAACTGGAGTTTTTAAGAATGACCTAGGGCCTGATTTAGATCTTGGCGGACGGGTTACTCCGTCACAATGGTGACAGAGATCCCATCTATTGAAATATAAATCCCATTTTATCCTATGGGATTTATATTTCGGCAGACGGGATGTCTGTCACTATTGTGAGGAGTAACCAGTCCGCCAAGATCTAAATCAAGCCCCTAATGAAATTGATTTTAAGGGAAGATAACATAAATTGATGTTTTAAGATTGATTAAATCCCCCAAGAAAGTAAATTGTAAGATCTTGCATTGGTTTCTTTAAAAAGTGAACAGACTTTTACAGGAGTTATTCACTCCCCTATATTAATACTGCCATGCATTTGTCAGATTTAGTTGGGGTATTGGCAATAGGATGACTCAAAGCATAGTGGTGAAATGGGGGGCAAGGTTTTATTTTTAAGGTGGCTGACTGTGGGCCCAATTCATGGTGGAATAACGTTCATTCTAGGTAAGTGTAATTAGGTCATTATTATATGTTTGGTACGGATGAATTCAGAACTACAATTGAATAATATTGCATAAAATGCTTTAAATGTTATAGTATTGTAGGAAATTGCATGATATTACACATAATTGTATGAACATTGTATGGAATTAATTGCTTCTTGGTTGGTGAATGGAAATTATTTATTCTGGATCACCAATAAAAATAATAATAATAAAAAAAAATGGGATAAAGGATGAGAGAAATAAAGATACAGGAGAGCTATAAAAACAGAGAGATGAGGATGGGGAGTGAAGAAGGAAGAACAGAAAGTAGGGACTCAGAGAAGAAAGACAGAGGCACAAAGGCTATGATTGGAAACAAGAGAAAAGTGGTGATAGAGGACGGTATGAGGGAAGGAGAGAGACAAAAAGGGTGGGAGGAGAGCAAGAGGCAAAAGGAACAGAGGAAATAGGGGGCACAAAGGGTGAAGGGCTAAAGTGAGAGGGGCATAGGACAAGAGAGAAAGGAAGCAGGTGAGATGGGAGGAGAGACACCCAAGAAGGGAACAGTGTGAGGGGAGGATAAAAACAAAAAGAGAAGGGAACTGGGGGAGACCAATAAAGATGGGTGAAACCAAAGGAAGAGAAAAGTAAAAATTGGAGAGGAGGGAGAAAAAGGGAGCTAGAAAAGCAGACAGATGGAATGTTGGAGTGAGGAAGGAAATAGACAAAGGGGACTGAAGGGGAATAAAGTACGAACATAAAGGAGAAGAAGGATGAGAGAGGTAAGAGAAATTAGAGTGAGTGAAATGAAGATGGTAGAAGCAGAGAGAGCCAGAAGAGGGTGAAAAGAAGACAGAGGGATAGAGGAAGAAGTGAATGAAGAGAAGGGTAGAGGAAGAGGGGGTGCAGGCATTTCCTCATCTGCAGCAATAAGGGAAGGATGGGAAACACCTCCTGTGCTCCTCTGAAATATCTTATTTACCTGTGATCAATCAGTCTAAGGGCATGATTTACAGGTTAGAGATAATGGGGAAGCATCATATGCTTGAGCAAAAGCTAAAGCTGTTTGAAAATCCAGCAGTGGAATTTCTTTCACACGGGGGTAATATGATAGAACAAAATCCATAAGTGTACTTTTAGTGTTGGGCTATTCGCAGACTGCCTGTGCTGCTGGAAGCCAGGCTGTCGAGCTATGCTGATCTGAGAGGCCTTTGTGCTTTTCCCCTGTTTCTCATTTGAGAGAGTGAGATGCAGCAAGTTAGGCTTTCAGTTTTATCTTATAGATACTCTGCCTGATTTTGGGCCACAGTATTCAACTCTATGAGACCTGTAGCTCTGACATGCTGCACCTGGATATACCCACTGTGAGCTGTGCTGAAGGGTCTTGCCTCAGTACCTCACACGTGTTGCAACTGTTTGGAGGCCCCCTATAGATCACTGCATTTGAGAAAAGGGAGCATTTCTGAAATTGTTCTCCTTATGCAAACATAACATCCGTGTTCCAGTCATGGTGAACTGTAACTCAATTTGTCATACATACAGCATTAAAATGTCACACATAAGCACTGTTAGACTAGTCAGCCTTAGGGTGGTCTTCCCCCCCAACGTTTTGCCTACTTCCTCCACTTTTCTGACCTCGTTTTAGCTGGCTTTAGGAGTTTGTGTACCTTATCACTGCTAACGAGTGTTAAAGTGCTGGTGCTCCCTCCCCTAAACATGGTAACATCGGCTCATCCCCATTTGGCATATTTAGTTTAATTAGAAGTCCCCAGTAAAGTGAATACATGTGCTCAGGGCCTATAAATTAAATACTACTAGTGGGCCTGCAGCAATTATTGTTCCACCCACTTAAGTAGCCCTGAAAAAATGGCTCAGGCATGCCATTGCAGAGCCTGTGTGTGCAGCTTACACTGCCATTTCGTCCTGGCAGGATAAACCTCTTGCCAGGCCTAAACCGTCCCTTTTAATACATATAAGTCACTCCTAAAGTAGGCCCTGTACAACACAGAGGGCAGGGTGCAGTGTATTTAAAAGGTAGGACATGTACTTTTAGGTTTTACATGCCCTGGTAGGGAACAACTCTAAAATTCATTGTTCACTACTGCAAGGCCTATCTCTCCCATAGGATAACACTGGGATTAACTTTTCAAATTTTTTATGGGCTTTGTTTATTTCTCCTAGACAGGAACACACAACTGGAGCTTAGGTGTGACTTGATGGGCCATCCTGGGAGGATGGGAGGGTGGAACTTGACCCAGCCTCACTTACATTTGAATAGGCTGTGTCCCATCAACACATACAAAGGGCTGAATACCCCCTGTTGTGTGTCTGGAGCCAGGGCAGGAAGGGAGGACCTCTGTGCACTTCAAAGGCATCTCTTTGAAGTCTCCCCCACTGCAAAGGCGCAACTGGGTACAAGTACTGGACCGTTGACACCACCACTTCAGTTCACTTCTGGACCTGTGAAGGCTTTACCAGGAAGAAGGACTGCTATGCTGCTGAAGGACTGCCACTCTGCTGGACTACTTCTTTACTGGACTCCTGGCTTGCTGTATTGCCCTGCTGCCTGCTGTCCCCCTGCCTTGGTGAGAAGGACTGAACCTGCATCACTTGAGCCCAGAGTGACTCCAAGGGCTTGCTGGCTTGCCTGCTGATCTGAAGTCTCAGTGACATAAAAGACTTCCACCTCTTCTGCTGCTGCACTTGGATTCTTCCTGCTCTGTGTCTGCCATTTTGTGCCACCCCAGTCCTGGACCCTTGGAATTGAGGCCTAATGTGCTTGCTCCAGTGAAACCCATGCAGCCTCTCTCGAACCGGGACACCGCCCCTTGTTGTATGGGCAGAAATGGTGCATCACCTCTGCTGCGTGAAATGACTTGACGCATCACCTTCTGATCTAGCTCTGCATGACGCTCTACTTGAGGTCTTCGAATCTTTGCCGACGACAGCCTCAATGAAGACGACAAAAACTCCGCATTGCAGCCCCTGCCTCATCAGAGCAGATGCATTGCTGCTGTTGTGCAGACCAGCGCATCGCCGTCATTGTGAGGATCGACGCCGATGCATCGCTTCGGCTGCACCCCGCACCCACTTGCATGGATCAGAACCAGCGCATCGCCCCCTGTTGCATTTGCCAGAAATGGTGCATTGCCTCTACTGCGTGAATCATCCCTATGCATCACCTCCAGAACCAGCCCTGCCCAATGCTCTATTCGAGGTTTTTCCATCTCCATCGACGACAGCCTCGATGACGACGATCAAAATTCTGCATCGCAGTCCCTACCTCATCGCCGCCATTGCATGGATCCTCTTCGATGTCAACGCAGCCATGTTCAAGGTACTCTTGTTCAGCCGGCCTAATTGTGTTCCTTTATCCGGCCCATGCTCCATCGTGGTTGGCCTGAACTTTTGACTTTGACCCAGTCCGGTGTGACCAGATATCCCAAGTAAGCGCTTATTGCTTCTAAGCGCTATTTTGCAGTTTATTCTTTACAAATTCATATCTCGAGGTCTACTTATTGGACTTTTGTTGTTTTAGTCTTGTTTTATTTATTAAACTAAGCTCTATTTTTCTAACCTGGTGTGGAATCTTTTTTGTGTGTTGTTTTCACGGTTTTACTGCATTAAAACCAATCTACAGTGTAATTCCCTCTGCCTATGAATTGTATTGCAATATAAATCAGTCAGTGGATTTTGCACTGGACGAAAAATATTCTAACATAAAAGTTGCTACTTTCTCTACAAATTGAATAATTTTCTTTTAACACCAAACTGTAAATATTTCCCTGTGTTCTTTCAGAGCCTTTTAGTTTGGTGAAGCTATACTGGGATCTAGACCAAAATATTTTTTAACAGGGCTCTTCACATGTCATTTTGTCACTGGAACTTTAATGTTCTCCATAGTGGTACCTAATTATTTTGTACTTTTTGATCCTCTTTAATATGTCGCAGTCAGACTGTATTGTTGAAACATTTGTTTACCTTCTTAACTCCACAGGTACTGCAAAAAATACGTTGTAGGGTTTTGGAATATATGTAAGCCAGATTCCATCACTCTATTTTAATAGTACGATAAACTAAATTGTGTTTGTGACTAATCCCCTTTTGTTCAGCACAAAAGTTGGACATGAGTTGTGGTTTATGTTAAAGTATAGTTTGTCTACCTTGGCAATTAACTATATTTAAGGAATGAGAGTATCAGTATTAACCAAGGTACTTTTTTAAATTAAATGTTTTCATACTTTTTGTATTTACATGTCACTCACTTTAATGCACCAGACCCAAGAGAAAGTTTATTTCTAACATGTGTACATAGATGAACTTCTCTGTTAGCCACTGCTGCATAAATTGAAAGAAGCATATTTGGGAAATGCAAATAATTAGTGGCACTTGGAGTGGGGATGCCAGAGGTGCTGCATCCCCCCCATATAACCTTGACGTTGTTCACCTTGACAATTAATACTAAAGAGGACTTTGCATGTTCTTCTTGTAGCATGTAATGCTTTTTTAAAAATAGAATGTCAGATTGCTTTTTCTGAAATAATATGTTTAACACAGTGTTTACATTCTTTTCTCTGACAAAACTGAAAACATTTTGGGGCACATGCATCAAGTTAGGCAATTGCGATTCCTTAATAGCGATTATTAAGGAATCGCTATCAAGGAATCGCAATTGCCTTTGCATGTAGGTTTCCCTAAAATATTAGCGATTCCTACATATTCCTTACTTGCGAATAGCAAATTGTGATTCGCAATTAAGAAATGGCTTCCCATTCATTCCTATGGGCCTAGAGGCCCATAGGAATCAATGGGATTGCATTCGCAATTTGCGAGTACCAAATAGGTACTCGCAAATTGCGCATGCAATTTCAAGGGTGCAAGGGGGCCAAAAGGCCACCCTGATGCACCCTCAAAAAGGCAAGTATGCACTTGTGGTGCACACACATGTCCTAAGGGCATGTGTGTGCACCACAATGCACTTTGAAAAATGGTAATTGGTAATTTACGATTCCAAATTGCAAAAATGCAATATGCGAATGCATACTGCATCGCACTTAGAGAATGCAGTCGCAATTTAGGTAATCGCAAAAAATTGTGATTACCTATTTTGCGAATGCATTTTGTTTGATGCATCACAAATTGCATTTTACGGAGGGTATAGATATTTTTGAATAATAGAGCATATGTGAACGAAGGGGCACATACTATCCTATGACTCTAGGAGTGGAGAATGGTAGAGTAAGTGTGACTGATTGATTATGATGGTTAAGACACAAAGGGGATGTTTGTGGGTTTGCAGTATTGGCATAAAATATTCCATCCTGCTTCTTTATATATGTATATGCACATATAGTGCTTAACCCCTTCCCTGCGGATGACGGAACCACGCCGTCATGAGCCACGGGCGGCGTGTGCTCAGATGGCGTGGTTCCGTCATGCTGCGGCCGCTCCGCCCACGCGGGACTGATTCCCCGCCTGTGCGGGCGAATTAGTGAGTGGGCGGGGTCGTGACGGAACCACGCAGTCATGAGCACAGCTCGCCCGTGACTCATGACGGCGTGGTTCCGTCACGAGCATGGCGGCGCCGCGCTCACCCCCGCCCCCCCAGCGCCGCGGCGGAATTACCGCCGCGGCCAAGGGGTTAAACAACTGAAGGTATTATAAAGATGGTTGTAAATTAGATGAAGACATTACTGTTGTATTTTAAATATATTTGTTTATGTTTATAGATTTTTTTTTAAAGAACGGGAGTAACACTATTATTGTCTTGAAAAAGAAGGTGTTATGTGAACATACCTTCGAAACGCGGCGACGCTCTTATTGAAGCCACAAATCCATCTGTTTGAACATTACCTTAGATGTTTATGACTTGTAAGGCATCAAGGTTTATGTGGTGAAATCTTGTTTTTTGATTGTGGCAATTGATGACAAAAGTTACTGTCTGTTTTTAAACTCTCGTGCAATATTTTTTGCATTTTATTAGGATCAATTGGTTTTATTATTGAATGCATTGTAAGTGCTCTATTGTGATTTTTCTGATAGAATTGTTTTTATTCTGTAATGTCTTGAAAAATATATTGTTTTAATAAATTTTAACCGTCAATTCAATAACTATAGGTTTTTTGTGCCAATACTTAGCAGACTCAAGGTGTGGATGTGGTCGGTATGATTGGATTTAAATGTATGTGACTTTGATTACGAGTGTGAAGTAAGGTGTGGATACAAAACATTCCCAGAGGACGTTTTTGCAAAAAGTTCTTGTTTGAACCCTAGTCCTTTGGGTTACCAAGGGTTCCTCTCTCTTTTTTATATATGTTTCAAGTTCTACACCTTAGAATTAGTGATAATGTGGTAATAACACATTTTCTCCTGCTCTGAGCTGCAAAACTCCGAATATTGTGGTCCATAGGATACAAAAATAGTGCTGAGAACGTGTGGTATTTTTGCACTAGTCAGAATGCCCAATACTAGGGCAAATGTATGGACAAAAACCTAAACTCCACATTTAAGCCATATGTTTGGTAATTTGTGCTTGAGAATGCAAAATTGGCTCACACACTACTCCCCATTTGCACTAAACAGGAATTGCTGATTAAATACATTTAGGGCCTCATTTATGGGGTTTGGGAGCAGGGCAGCGCAGCAAGTCACCTTGCTGCACTGCCCTACGCCAAAGTGAAAGGGCAGGAATGCACCTTATTTATCCAATATGGTGCATTCCTGTCCTTGCCCCTTGCGCTGGAGCCATTTTGGCAGCCTAACGCCAACGCAGGCACCCTTTCACCATGGTGCAAGGGTGCCTGTGTTGTAGACAGGATTGTTTTTGTGCAGGAAGGGGCACCTTCCTACATGAAAATAATCCATAGAGGTCTACATAGAAAGAGGAAAAAACGAGATGCATTCCCAGGTTTACAAGTCCTTGGAAATCTGGGAATGTGTCAAAACCCATGGGAGTTGCATGGGAACACCCACTGCAATACCCATGGAACGCCTCCCTTACACAGAGTAAGGTGATGCAGCAATTCACACTGCATTGCCTTACTCAAGATTTATGACCCCACTTAAAGCTACACAATGTGGCTTTGCATGGCTTTATAAATCTGACTCAGAGCCTTGTGTCACACATGTACCACTGTGCGTGGTGCAAACGTGACGCAAGACTCTCATAAATATGCCCCTTGGTCTTTAAATAGCATATGGGTTTTTTATAGTATGTCTTTAGTGAGTTCATTTCACTGGACAGCACCCCCACTCTAAATATTGTTTGTCATCATTTTAACCAGTAGCAGACATGTATAATGTAGATTGATAAAATGCTATCATGGGCTAGTTATTGATTTATATGTCTTGGAAATGGCTACACATTGCACAATTTCCTCAATGTGCAAACATCCTTATTTTCAAAAGATTCAGCCATGGAAAAGTGTTCAGGAAATTATACGCTGTGTGGGGTGGGGCAGTGCTTGTTCTCAATAATTCACAGCGTTATGAAATGAAATACTGTACCCAAGGTGACACATTTTGAATAAATGCCTTATAATATAAAAGATTGTCTGTTTTTACTTAGCACCCACTCAACTCAAAGGTAAATAAAATACATGTTCTTTCCATAAACACATTCAGCCCTCCCACAGACAAAAACATTACTTGACTGCTAAATCCATTGCAACAATAGAACAAGTAGAATAAGGCCTGATATGACAGTTTTAAAATAAAAACAATTCTCTTACTGTGATGGTGATTTCAACAATAATTATCAATTTAGCACAAGGTATATAACAAGTAATAGTTGAATAATAGAAGTATGAATAAGAGACCATTTTCTTTTTTTTTTCATCTTCTTCTGTTTTGTGCAAGAGGAAGGAGGGTTTACCGGCAAAAGGACTAGCATCTTTAGCAGGACCAGGGAAGCAGCCATTGCCAGATACCTCTTCTCCGCTGATGTGATACTGGACATGGTTTATGACTGGGAGCCTATGTCAAAATACTGGCTGCACTCCATTTTATGGCAGCTGGATCTTTCCAGAAGGCTATCTCTGACAACGTAGGCATCTCACAGGAACGCCAGTCTCAATGGTTGCATCAGGTACTGAGAAGCATTAACAGAAGAGCGCACCAGTTTATCGCTATCCCACAGTCACTGGCAGAAAGACAAAGAAAGACAAGGGAAGTTTAAGTCTTTGCCTACTTCCCTGGTGTGGTAGATGCCATTGACTGCATCCACATGGCGTTCCAGTCCCCTACCACACAGCACACCTTTTCTGCAACAGAAACTGCTGGCACGGGAAATGGCATTTACAACACACGCTTAACCACGCATGCCATTTCAACGCCGCAGCGTGAGCAGTTAGGGGGTCAGCACTCTAGCTACAGAGCAGATGGGCAGGGTGGGGCCGATTTTCGGGCTCACGGTGCGGGATTGGGGTTGCGGTAGTTTTTAGGGCTGTGGCCTGAGTTTTAGGGCTCAGGGCAGGGGGCTGGTTTTTATGGTTCATGGCAGGGGGTCAGGTAGTTTTTAGCAATGGGGCAGGTAGATTACAGGGCTATGTGCTGGGTATTTAGGGCTCAGGGTAGGGGGTGGCTGTGGTGTGATCTTTACAATGCATACATATACCTTTACCATGAAATTTGTTTAAAGGCATGCTTGGTAAAGGCATGTGTGGTAAAGACGCGGTCGTTGTTAAGATCGCCTTGTTAAGGCATGCGTGGTTTAGGGAGTCTTTGTTCCGGCATACAACCCTCTAGCACTATATCAATGTGCAAGATTTTTGCGATGCCAGGGGCTATTTCGCCATTGTGTATGCTACCTTTCTTGGAAGCATACACACCAGGTACATCTTCTGTTACTCACCTCTTGCACGTCGCTTGGGTGCTTGGGATTTTGGTGACATGGGGCTCATTGATAAGTAACAACACTTCAGACTAGGACTATATCTGCATCGGGGTGGCATCTCAAGCATGCTCAGTAATCCCTACTAAACAATACACACATATCACTCTTACACCCAGTGCATATATGTAGGCATGATGTATTGCATATAGAATAGAGGCCCATTTTATCTAAATGTACATGTCTTTACTACTGTTGATGCCGGGTATGCTTCTCTCCCCATCTCCTCACACCCTACACCAACAACACTACCTCAGCAGAGGTACAATGTGGCACACATACACATGCAAGCCTTATTTCAACTCAATTTGGGATCCTTAAGTCATTACTCAGATGTCTTGTCTGTATAGGGGGCTGGTGTACACCCCAGAAGTTGTGTGGAAGATTGTTGTTGCCTGTTGTGTGTTGGACAACACGCCATGAGACAGGTCTTACATATAGATCTTTATACTGATCTGTGGCCCATCCAGGTAGCAGGAGAAGGGTGCAGAATAGAGGTCACGGTATTCAGGTGGGAATTCAGCTAGTTAACTCATTTTTTTGAGCTGCGAGTTTAATTGCTGCATTTATGTGGTTGGAAAGTCTGTTTTCAATGGTGAAAAGTGGACTATTACCACACTGTCCGTATGTAGCATCCTAAGACAACTCTATGTAATTAAAATATTGTCATCAACAAACATGCTATGTAATAGTTAAATATATGGCATTGTCATGTTCCATGACATTCAAACACTTTTCTTTAATACCCCTTGAGAAAAACTATTAACTAGTAAACATGTTTTTTTCAGAATCATACTAAGAACCTTACTTTTCACACATACAGTAGGTATACAAACAATCTCTGTTATTAGTTTAGTGTTCCTATCAATTATTCTAGGTTTCCTCTTCATGCGGGGGTCACTTTCCTGCATGAAGAGCTTACTCTTCCTCGTGGGGACTGTTTCTTCCTGCATGGAGAGGGCTCCACCTACCGCAACAAACAGGAAATTACTTAGAGGAAGAGGAAGTCAGATATTTTAGTAGTCATTTTGAGCCATCTTCTCACCATCACCACACCATCCTCCTCCATCTTGCTGCTCTTCTCTATAATCAAACTGCCACCTTGGCTGCGAGACAAGATGATAGCCCCTTTTATCATCAATGCAAAATTGGAGATTTTGGTGAGAGAATCCTCCAGGGTACCCTAAGACCTATGTGTGTCCTGGGACCCAGCATGGCGTGGGCACAAATTTGAATAGACAGCACCACATGCGCAGGGCAGTTGGTTTCCACAAGTGGTGGGGAAAGCGCTCCCTCAGACACTGGGAGGAGCTTTGTATCTAGGTCTGTATAAAGTCCCAAAATATATTCTGGTATTGTCCTCCTTACAGCCACATACTCAGCATCCATGTGGCACGCAGTGTCCTGAGAGCATCCTGGTCGATCCCCCATGCTCAGTTGAAAGCATTTGATTCAGAAAGGTGGTAAGTGTATTATTTGTATATTCACTTAAGAGTACATGAATTTTAAGAGTGGTTTCCACTGTCCAGCCATGCATTCCATCGGATAAATATGAGATATTTTGAAAAATATTTTACCCAAAATATAGCAATAAGACATAATCATTTAGAATGCTTGTGCCTTGTACAATTACACTCTAAGCTTGGACAGGCAATGTGTGGAAGGTGCTGCAAAAAGCATTTTTCTATCTGAAACATAGAGCTAGGCCAAGAAAAAAACCTCTTTGCACAACGCTTACTTTTCCTTTGAATGCCTGATACTGAAGAACATTTTGTTAATAAAATGTTCAGACAAATAAACAGTGGATAGCAAAAAGTGTGTTAAAGTATTAGAGACTGTACAATGTCAGTTTTTGTATTTAGGGTTATAATATCCCTTTTCAATAAAACACATTTGATATGGAGCATTGAACATATGACCTGAAAATAACTATCTTCTTTCACATTCCAATTCAATGGCTGAGGCTGGTCAAGGATCATAGCAGGTGTAGTGTATTGTGGTGAGGACAGTCTCCACAAGGGGGTGAGACAGATCCAGGATCCAGGTGGCCCTCCAGGAACAGCTTGTGCCAACTGAATCCTGCAGTATGTCTCCATCACACGCCTCCTCTCATCTTGCACTTTTTAAAATATATCTCATTGTGCATTACCCTCCCCCAATGCATTGACAAAGTCTAAGGGGCATATTAGCAAGAACGGCGTTAATATTATCGCTGCTTTAGCGGCAGGAAACTGCCGCTAAAGCGGCGATAATGGGCTTGATAATATGCCCTTGAGAATACCAATAGAAGCCCATGTCATCCTGGGCTTCTATTGGAATTCTCAAGGGCATATTATCAAGCCCATTATCGCCGCTTTAGCGGCAGTTTCCTGCCGCTAAAGCGGTGATAATTTTAACACCGTTCTTGCTAATATGCCCCCTACTCTATCGGAAAAAAGGCTGTGTTTTGTGTTCCACGGAGAGTGAATGGAGGAGCCCATGACGTTTTTTGTAGTGTTTTACCATAAATTTAACTACAAGAGCTATCTTCTCCTCACTGAAATTTATTTTCCGCGTAAGAAGTGGGTCTGCATCTTTAAAGCAGAATGTGGTGGCTGCAGAAGCTGAACGACAAAGAGGAGCAAAGCAGACCCTATGGTATGGTCAGTATTTATGTTGGAAGGGAATGAGTGTCAGGTATGTATGATTTGGTTCAGGTGTATATAATTCTCCTCTTCCCTTCCATGTGGAGGTGTCCACCCTTATTGCACAGTCCCCAACCAGATTACAGAGTCTCCATCCTAGTAACAGAGCCTCCGCCAAGTGTGCAGAACTTATAAAAAAGTTGTAAATGTACTAGTAGTAACTTTATGGTTTTACTTTTATTCAAACTCCACGCTCTAAACGGGGGTTGTGGAGACATGTAAGTCTACACTTACTTGTAAGGCTGCACTTTGTAGTTACTTTACAGTCAGAAATGGTGTAAAGGTACATTTACAAATGTAGATTTAGTGTTGGGATTAGACTCCCAGGTGTCCTCCCCATTTTTCATTTTGAGTAAGTAATTCAAGTGTTTGTGGGCTGCTACAAAAAGTTTGAATTGGGTTAGCTTAACTGTCATCAGATGTACCTAGACCATGCACGTGGCTCAATGTTGTGTCTTTCTCTATCTGTCTAAACTTGACCTACCCCCTAACCATTGATTGATTCATTCCCTAACCCTCTTCCTCTCCATTCTGAGATCCGTTGTGCTGTAATATTTTCCACTATCAACATATTTCAAACGTAGCAAGGCAGATGTGATGTAAACAATGCTAAACTACTTCAGGTGAAGAGTAAAAGTATACAGTCACTGACTCTAACACTGTGCATTTGAGAAAGTGCCCTTTTTTGCTTAATCATCCTATGTTTGGACTGATGCTACTGGTTTCTTGTCTCTGTGCACTGGGACACTGCTAATCAGGCTCCAGTGCATGTACTATGGCCCCCTGAAAATTTGGTTAAATTTGCTAACTCCTGGTTGGTATATTTAACTTTCCAATAAGGCCATAGTATATGGGGTAAGGCCCTGTTCGACATCCGTAGGCAGTCACGGGAGCTACTGCCATGCTCTCTGGCTGAAAGTGGGAGGGGCTGAGTAGCTGGTGGTTGTTCGGCGGTCAGCGGTCAGCAGAGATTCGGAGCAACGGCTGGCGTGGTCCGCGGCCCGAGCAGGGGCGAGTGTTGCTGAAGTTTGGACACTGGGGCTGGGACTCCCACTGGGAAACGTGCTGAGGGATGCGATCAGTAATGCATCTCTCATGTCGCCTCCTTATACGGAATTTTGGCAGCTGTTGAAAACTGAGGCTGGGTCATAGAGACTGGGACGCCTCTGGAGTACACAGGAGCACTCAGGAGCTTTCTTTTATGCTGCCTTCTAAAATAGGATATTTGGAAGCTCCTGAAGCCAACGCTGGGCCAAAGAGGCTGGAACGCCCCCGGAGGGACGTGTGCTGAGGGAAGCATACTGAGGCACTAGGAAGGAGCTTTTTACATACTACCTCTATAATTGGTTTCTGTCAGGCAAAGTTGACTGATGAAGTGAGGCGGAGGAGCAGTCTGTACTGGGAGGCAGAGGCACCGAGACAGAGGAAGACAAATGTGAGTTAAACTACAGATTAGCCTGATTGGCTATATCTCATTTATTTCCTAAAAAATTGTCATATCTTACACTAAGGTCTTAACAAACACTCTTGGGGCTGTTTGTGAACCGTGGAAGGAACAGGCACTAGGGTATCCCATTAGAGACAGACAGGGGTGGATTGGGTACGGAAGCGGCCTAACTAGGTTCGGTGCGGCTTGAGCCCTCCCCACAAGCCTACTTTTACCAGCCACGAGTGCAAGGATAAATCAACATGAAAAGAATCTCTTGAGATCCTACCACAAAACTTCGTCTTGTGGCAAACTCTGTAAAGGGTTCGAAAACCCGATGTAAGAGCTCACCCCCCAAAGAGATTGAGTTCCGACTATTTAGTGGAGAATCAAGGAAATACTCTCCCAATAAGCCTGCAGGTCTGCTAGGTCCGGGAGTGCCCGACACTCAACAGGGAGCTGATCTACAGCAGGGATTCAACGCTTTGCAGGGACTCAAGAACCTATCTGCTATGTGGACTCTATTACCAACGAAGCATCCAAGAGATCCTAATAATACCTCAGAGTCCCTCCTCAGCTCAGCTAACCCTGCTTCTCTTCCTAACCAAGACAAATCCTCACTGACAACACCTGATTTACCGACAGCAGGGGGTCCGTCAGCGGATAAACAGCACACAGCCTAGCCGCTTTTTCAGGACCGAATATGAAGACCCAGTCAAAGCTAATAAGCTTCATCACACCAAAGCCCAATATAAGCCCGGTGATTCAGGATATAGAAGGCGAACTCACCCTGGATGCCTCCCTATTCACCACAGCGGTTGAAGTTGCGACCGAAATACCAGCCAAGACCCCGCCCCTAGATTCGTCCACTTCGCAGTCTGCTCCAGCTCCGTTAAACTCAAAGAATGTGGCCAACTTAGAGGATTCCACACAAACTCTGCTTCATCAAGTTTTAGCAGAAATGAAAAACATGAAACTTTCCCAGGAAGAAGCTCAGAAAAGGACTGAATCACAGCTGAGCCCAATTCAATCCTACTTCCAGCAGCTTACATCTCGGGTCGCCGAGGCTGAACAACGCATATCCGAACTTGAAAACACCATGCCCTGGCAATCGGATCAAGTAATCAAGATATAAACTGAATTAGCTAGCTTACAAGTTAAGGTAGATGATACGGAAAATCGAGCTCGAAGACACAATCTGGGCATAAAAGGGATTCCGGAGGGCAATGAGAACGGACAATCAGTGCTCAAAGTAATTTTGGGCCTTATCACCAAGTACGTCTGCCCAGAGGCAATAGCTTAGAAGACGGACCTCACCATCTTACGCGTGTACCGTGTACCAGCTGTTCGATACCCAAATGCCAAATACCTGAGAACAATTATTGACAACTTTGGGGACTTTCAAATTAAGGAAAAGATTCTAGCATGTGCAATCTGTGACAAAGGGTACCAGAGAAGTGATAACTTTTCTTTAAAAAAAATTCAGACATGTCTGCCCTCTCTGCCGAGCGCAGAAAGGAATTTAGAAGCAGGCTTAATTGTTTTCAACAAGTAGGGGCCCCATCTGGGGTAGTCCAACAATCTAAATTGAAGGTCCTTCATAAGGGGAAAGCTCATATTTTTCAGACAGTTGGAGCGGCGCAAGAGTTCCTTCACTCCCTACAACTCCAGGGGGGGGGAGAGTAGGGGATAAATTAATTATAAACTGAAAAAGAACAGCTGATTGTGATGAGATTAAGGCACAGGGGACTTTTTTTTTCTCTTTCTTCTTCTTCCTTTAGACCGCCAGCTACTGGCTCACCACCTTGGGTGCCATGTCACAGCACCCCATTGTTGGGGGGGTTGGGAAGGGATCAAATGGGGTAGAAGGGAGGGTGGTAGGGTCACCTGGGGTAGAGGGGGGATCACCCAGGGAGCCCCAGACAGGGGAGGCTCCGACGCCAATGGGGTCCATGGGAGGGGGGGATGAGGGCTCCCAGAGGGTAGGTGAGGGTAAGGGGCGATGGGTTCATGGAGGCTGGGGGGGTGAAAAAACAAAATGTAGCAGAACTTTGGTAGTAATGCAAGAGATCAAAATAGTTTATTTAATCTTTATTTTGTATTTAATTGTCATCTAGATCACTAAAGGTTATTTCCTGTAATGTAAATGGCTTTAATAATAGACTGAAGTGATGTTCAATGCTGGCTTGGTTTAAGACTTTACAAACCGATATAATTTTCCTCCAGGATACTCACTACAAGGAAGGGTCATTAAGGGACAAAACCCCCTCCTTTGTCCAACATGAATTTTATGCTTCCTGGAATGCGGCTATTAGGGGGGTAGCCATATTAGTGAGTAAAAAAGTGAAGGGTGATATTATAATTGTTCAACTATTTAATTTTGTGAGTTTTTATGGCCCTATTGAAGACTCGCATGAGATGTTACAGTCTCTCTATGATTTTGCAATGGCCCAAACAGGATTTATGGTGATTGGGGGGATTTTAATTTGTTAATTGACCCAGCTATTGATTCAGCACAAGCTCAGAAAATGCAGACAAAACCTAAATCGATCAGGGTCTGTCAGGATTTAATACCGGACTTTAGGCTCGTGCATTGCTGGAGAGACGAATTTCCTTGTGAGAAGAAGTTTACATGTCATTCAAAGAGATATCACTCTTCATCGCGAATTGATTTTTTTCTTATTTCCCATGCTCTTTTAAATACTGAATCCGAGATCATTGAAAATCCCTTCTCTGACCATGCGCTAATTTCAGTGCAATTTCAAATTCAAACTCAAGGGCGAACCGAGTTCAGATGGTCATTTGATAAGTCTCTCTTAGTCGATGAGAAATGGGTGGCCCATATGCGCTTGGCATTAGAAGAGTTCCTGAAACGTAATGTGGATACAGCTTCTCTATTTGCAGTATGGGGGGCTCTTAAGGCATTTTTTCGAGGGGAAGTAATAGCTTATAAATTGTACAAGAGGAAAAAAAGAGTAGGAAGAAAGGTCTCAATTAGAAAAACAGCTCTCCATAGCCACGACTAACTACTTAGCCGTACCCTCTTTGGAAAGTACAAATAAGCTCCATCAAGCAAAGTATAATTTACAAGACTTTCATACCTTCAAGGAGATTTTAGCACATGATGCAGTACTGCAAAAAAGATATGAAGAGAACAATCATATTGGTAGATACCTTGCTTGGTCAGTTAAATGCAGGGCTAATATGAATAGTATTAAAAAAATAAAAGACCCAGTTACTGGGAGACTTACATCTCGTCCCTAGGGAATTCCAGCTATTTTCTTTAAACATTACAGGGAGCTCTATTCTGACCCCCATAATACTTTAGCATAGGAAGCTGTAAGTCGGCTTAACGGAAATAACTGCCCTTCACTTTCTCTGGAGCAAAGAGACTCTCTGCTCGCGGACATCACATTAGATGAAGTTAATCGTGCAGTGATGTTATCACCTTTGGCAAAAGCAAGTGGGCTTGATGGGGTACCAATTGAGGTTTATAAGACTTTTTTACTTCAGCTTAGCACTTTTTCGAGATTCTTATTTAATGGAATCGTTAAAGGTGATACGGTCGCCGCTACCTTCACTCAAGCTGCAGTAGTCAGCTTTGTCAAAAAAGGGAAACCAGAGTAGGAGGTCAATTCTTATCGTCCGAAACGTTTACTTAACAACGACTATAAGATCTTCTAAAAAATCCTTGCTAGTCGATTAGCACAGGCGACCCTTTCTCTTATACATAGGGATCAGAATGGGTTTATCCCAGGCAGACTTCTAGCCACTAATACTCACTACTTATGTCAATCAATCAACTTTTTTAATACTAATAAGATAAAAGCAGTCATTTTAATGTTAGACACTGAAAAAGCATTCAACTGAGTTCAGTGGAATGTATTATTCGCTGTTCTGAATAAATTTGCGGTTCCAGCTGAATTCTGTCAAGCAGTGAGAAATGTATACTCCGGTGTCTAGGGGTCTATCATAATAAATGGGAATAGAGCCGGTAACATTTCTATTAGTCGGGGGATGCGCCAGGGCTGCCCCCTCTCTCCAACACTTTTCTCTCTATTTATTGAACCACTAGCCTGTGCAATAAGGCAGGATCATGCCATCTTACCTCCGGTCCCTGGTTCTGCAAAACCTAAGCTATTTGCGGATGACATGGCTCTGTACTTGGCTGCAGAGGAAGATAACATCTTGCGAACCCTTACTAAAATAAGCAAATTTACAGCTATTGGGAGATATAAAATAGACCATGCAAAGTCAGAGGCCCTGCTCTTTAATTGCACCCCGGATATATTACCTCTTTCAATGCAAGGACATCAATACCTAATGACTCAACCTATAAGGTATTTAGGGATATTTGTCATCTCTAACCTGGAGGACTTGTTCTCGCTCAATTGCATTCCTACACTTAATAAGAGTGGCGCTTATTAAAATTAATATACTAACTCTTTTCTTATTTATATTTTCTAATCTGATGGTCAAAGTCCCTCAGTCCTTTTTTGACCAGATCAATTCTGAAATAAGGTGCTTCATATGGCAGGGAAAAAAACCTAGACTGAAACTGGAAACACTACAACTAGATGTGGAAGATGGAGGCCTTGCGTTACCCAATTTTCAATTATATTATCAAGCCTCAATTATCAACTGGCTGAATTATAACAATTCAGAACAGATCTATCCCGCTAATTTTTTCTTGACTTTAATGCTAGGGGAAACAGAGATTGTCCTTGCCCCTTTTTTGCAAATTCACGAACTCCCGAAAAAATCACGATATAAAACCCCTAGGATTATATCCTCTCAGTTCCAAAAGGTTTGGGAGGCTTTTGAAATCCCTTGGCTACACCCTCAACTGAGATTAGTAGAATGCATCCCCCTGGGACTTCGCATGCCTTTTCGGACCTGTGGACGTTGTGCAAAACTCTGGTTTCTTAAGCTACAAGATTTTTTTTTAAATGAAAGTTTTCTAACCTGGCAGGAAAACAGAGAACGTAATAGTAGTATAAAGAAGTCTCTTTTCTTTAGTTATTTTCAGATAAAGAAATTCGGTTCAGGGTTAATAAACTCAGACAGCTGTGAAGGCTCTTTATTGAGCAAAGCTCATTTTATATTTTGAATTAGATGAATTGGGAACTGGTATAAATTTCTCAAGTCTATTCAGAACGAACGACCGGTGTTAAACCACCTAGAAAGAATTTTTGAGTCCATTGGCTGTCGCCTCAATTTCCGAGAATGGCAAGGCTTTAACAAAATGTGTTGTAAGGTGGTAAGAGCAGCTAATTTAAGGAGGTTGATTTATTATACTCTGGCCAAACTCTATAAAATGTATCCAGCAGTTGACCCTCGATGTTTTAGGTGTCAACATGCAATAGGGGATTGGCCACATGTGGCGTTTACGTGCACCCACTTAATGAATTTTTGTAAAAGTGTGTTTTCAGAAATTGAAAGAAGGCTGGCAGTCGATCCTCCTCCCGAGGCCTCTGCAGCCGTTTTAGGTTAAGTAGAAGTTCAAGATGAACTCACTTTGGCTCAACATCAATTTATTTTTATTGCCACTCTGGTTGCAAGATCATTAATTATTTCCAACTGGAAATCAGTAACAATACCAACAACTTCCCAATGGCTAATTAAAATGCAAAGAATTGTTAAGCGGGAAACTATATACGCAAAAAGGGTGAGTTCAGTAATTAAATTGAATAGAATATGGAAGGAGTGGAAGTAATCAGTTTTAGTGGGAGGACACGACATTTGACAAGGTAGATTTAGATCAAATGAATAGCAGTATTATAATATTTATGATTAACTCTGTAAGGATTTAACCTTTTATGTATCTGTAAACTGTATGAATTTCGATCTCTTATTGCACTTTATGTAAATATCTGAAGAGGAAACTTGAAATGTTTTATCTGCTACATTGAAAATAATGTTTTTTTTTAAAAAAGGCCATAGTATATGGTGCAGATATACACCCACTGCATGAAAAGTTAAATGCCACCTTTGGACTGCAATACCTGGTATGCCATCCACTAATGTGACTGAGAAAACATGGCTTCAGGCCTACCAGTGTAACTTAACTGCTGCAGTTTAACCCTGCAGTCTGACCTGTAAAAATAATCCTTTTTTGCAGGGAAAAACCTCCCTTTGAAATATTAAAAAACACTCCTCTATAGGCCTTGTAGTCCACAAGGTAGGGTGCATTGTATTTGAAAGGGAGACGCATAAACATTTAATGTTACCATGACCCTCCTGTGACAAGTCCCCAAAAGCTATTTTCACTGTGGAAGGCTGTGGCTGTCCAATAGGGAAAACTAGAGAACATATTAAAATATTTATTTTTGTATCTCCAGTTTGGGGCCAGCTAGAAAACTTGTTTAACCACTTTGTTTAATATCTATTAAAAGTGCAATTCAGTAGTGAAGTTAGATTTCTAATAAATAAGTAGGGAAAGTAACTTTTAGAAAGTTTCCTTTTCTCTACCTGAAGCTCCAGTTGGCTAATTTACTGAAGCTATCCAACAGACTCCCAGCCTGTGCTTGACCTTAATGTGTTAGTGAAAACTGCTCCTACTGCAGGAAAAATGGCCTAGGAGTGGGAAGTTGTTTTTCTTCCCTTTGCAGGCAGATCAGTTAGGGTGGACCGAGACCTTCATTATCCCGTAAAGGAGCATGCCCTTTCTCAAGTAAATGTAAGGTGAGACCTGAGAAGGCAACCAGTTTGGCCAGACTGGCACCTAAGCAAGTGGAGAACTATCCCCAGAACCAGTACTGAGTGACCAGATAGAAGGGGACTTCTCATTTTCCTAACCACACCTTTGTGTGGGCACACAGAATCTGCACAAAGGGGAAAGGGTTCCCATATATTAGGTTTTGAAAGTAAGATGCACCATGGGATTGTTTACTGTAGGGTAAACAGGAGATGCTGCAAAAGTGAGTTGGGCTGCCCCAGGAATGTTTACCCATGGTTAGGGAGGAGCCAGGAGTCACCCCATCCACTAGCTGCTGCCAACCATAAAAGCAGCATCCAAGGGAACTCTCCTCAGACCCCTCTGTGGACCTGTGGAAGAATGAAAGAAGGACAGCACCTGCTATTTGAGAACTATAAGAAGGCTTCGAAGGGCTGGACCTGCTCCCACTTATAACCAAGAGACAGATGTGGACTCCAAAGATCAGTTGGTTGACCTCCTGTGTGACTTTTAGGGGTCGGTGATAAATTCTGCTCCAGAATCCAAAGTTCACAGAGTTTTGGCCACTCCACATTCCGCTTGGAATGCAGGGTTCAGGCAAAACTCCCCCAGCCGCAGTGTGGTGGAGTTTTTTCTCATTCGTGGTTTTCCAATGTTAAGTTGTTGGGCAAGAATTAACAACTCATAGCGTGATTTTTGGGTGCTAGAACACCTCCCGCCGAGATTTCTCAATGCGGGTGGTCACAGCAGGTCACGGCAGGTCATGACTGTTCGCATTGAGAAAGCTGCCGCTAGACTAGAAAATCTATGCGTGGGGCAGAAAGAAGCAATGCCCTCTGGCATGTTGGGTGGTGCCATTCGCACTAATTTTACAGCCAGGTCCTGGAGGTAAAAATCAGCGCAAGTAGCGCAATGTGCCAAATTCCACCCCCTCGTGGAACTACGCGGGATCTCGCTGGGTTTTTATGTAACTCTGCGGAATTCGGTGGAGTGAAACTCTATGAGTTCCGCCCATCCCTAGTGGCTATATTAACACAATAAACTTCAAGATGCCTTTCCCTGGAATGCCCAGCAGACCAATATTAAATGGACCCTGACTGGAACCTTCTGTTGACCTGTTCTGCAGTGAGTCTTGATCCTCAAGCTCTGTTCCTGACGTTCTGGGATGAACTGTGTCTAATTGGACATCTCCTAACAACTCTGAAAATTTGTGAAAGTATTTGGACTTCCAGAGCTCAGGAGGACAAGGATAAGCCTTGCAACCAAATCCACCACAGGCTTGACTTTGCTTTGCTGAAGAACCAGTTTTCCCCCTCTTGGAGCTTCTCAGCAGCAGCAAATCTGTTTCAGTTTGCTCTTGGCTAGAAGATATCTGGCCTCCTGGAACTCATTGTCAGATGAAGCCTACAACCTTTGTTAGAATAGAAAATGTATGTTTACGCATTGTTCTATGTATGTTAGTATTTGCGGCGCCATTTTCTATGCCGGCGCGATTTTGTGTTATAATCTAAACTTATACTCTGCTATATCCGAGAAAAGGACTCTGTTAGGTTCTGTTTCTCCAAGGTTCAGTTTTGCTTCACTAATGAATACACTGTTCTTATTAGTGCATACCCTTCCCTTTAGATATAGGCCTTCTCCCCCTTGTCTAGTGGCGGGCATGGGCAGAACGTCCTTTGATAGTAGATAGTGTGTGCCCGGCCTCAGAATCGAAAAGTAATTTTTTTGTATTTCACTGTTTTGCTGCATCTGCTTGGAAAATTCCATTGTGGGCGTGCCTTCGTTGGTCCTGAAGTGTACATAATGTATCTTTATGCTTGCTAATGTCAGTCCCTCTGCAGCACTCCTAAGCGACTGGGCAGACTGGGCTCCACTCTGAGTGTAACTGAATAAACAGATATTGGTATGTATTCTCTACTGTCTGACCGACTCTTCATTTGGATTGGAAGGCTGAGAGGTGGTCGTGAGTGACCCGGGTGATCGTCGGGTCGGACTGACGGCTCAGGGATCCCTGCACGAAGAGTTTCTGATACTCGCGGCTGCCCCTTCTGTCCCACCGGATGGTGCCTCGCCCAGTGGTCATCCCGACTGGAGTCCTGAAGGCGAAACCCTTGGATCTCACCGTTTGGTCTGAAGAGTCGGCAGTGGAGAATTAGTTCGCTTGACCTGCATATATCAGGTGAGTTTGTTTTGGTTCTTTCTGGATATGGTACCATTTTGGTTTGAATTTGATACGGTCTAAGGACTGTTTTTGTATAAAAGCATTTGCAATTGCTTTGCCAGGCATAAATAGTGAACTTGTTTTGTTTTGAGAATGCGTGGGATCAGTAAATTGTTTTCTTTGTTCTGCAGCTGTTGTTCTGCAGATGCTCGATTGGAAGAAGCTCAGCCAGCGCCTCCAGAAGGCACTCCAAATTTTGATATGTATGTGAAGCATGGTCTTGGCCCTATTATGTTTAGTACATTATGGCACAAATATACGAGGGACAATGCCGAGTTGCAGTGGCCGTTGACGGGCACTTTCGATGAACAAAAGATTGGGTATTTACAAGAACAGTTGTTCAAGAGACGAAGTAGACAGTCTATGTTTGATTCCCTCAGAACGTGGCAGAAAGCAGCTAGGCAGAGATGATTAAAAATGGAAAAAGATGCACGAAAAGGGAAGATGCAGACACTGACTCAGAAAGCTGTAGCATATGATAGAGAAAAACAGGAGAAGGGAGTTGAATGTGAAGATAGGAGACTTCTATTGCATGTTGATAAATCGTATTTGGCTCAGGAGGAACCAGATAATTTTGTGGAAGAATTGTTAGACACCCAACCCCCTCCCCCATATGCTCCGCAAAGAATATATCCTACTGTCCCCGTGCCATCACAGCCACCTGTTACGGCTGTTTCCACTGTCCCTGTATCTACTGCTGTTATTTCAATGGCTGTGGCTTCGGCTCCTCCTCCTCCTTCTGTGTCTTCGCCGTCTGTTTCAATTATGACTGTTAGCACCCCTGCCACACCTATTGTTTCAGCATCCCTGTCTCCAGCCCTTTCTTCTGCGACGCAACTGCCAGCGGCAATTGTGCCTGTTACTTCTGTTGCTTCTCCCTATATGGTTCTTCATCCCCCGACATTTGCCAGTGTTGAGACGCCAGTTCGTGGATTTGACGATAGTGATTTGACAAAATTTACTGAGCATTTGGGCCCTTTTGTATGGTCTGCGGTGGGGGATGAGGAGAAGAAGGTAGTAGCTAATCAGGCTGCGCAGTGATGTGGTAATCCAATTTATAGTGTGGAGGATGCTTGGGATGTGATGAAAGATTATGAGCCTTTTATACAGCAGCATGCTCTTAAGCATATGTTCTCTACGTTGATTGGCCTTTGGCAGCAACATTTTGGGAATGATGCGCCACAAATTTTATTCGATATTAGAGACCGCGTGTACGCCAGTGGAATGGACCCAGGCCAAGTTTTCGGGAATATCACTACATTGGTTGCTTATAGGGGCAGGTTGCATGAAAAGAGTCCTACCCCGGTTTCTCAGTTTCCGATGCGAGAAGTTCATCCCATATATCACCCAGAGATACCAGAGTTAACGGATCAGCGGGGTAATGTCACTCGAGCAGGTGTGGTGGCCCTGTTTCAAGAACAATGGGTTTATACCCTGTGGAAAAGAAGTGAGGTTTTGTCCCTTAAGACTCATTTGCCCGATCCTAGGAAAAATCCTACTGCTTATTATAAAGTATTTACTGAAGCCACTTCTTCGACGGTAATGACTCTTGCTGATATTGAAATGTTTTTTGGTCTTCTTGTTCCGGTTGATATCTGGGGGGCAGGTTCATACTCAAGATCATGTTGCGGAGTTGGGTGGTACATGGGACCAAATTAAAGCATGGGATCAGGAAAGAAAGTCAGGTGAAAAGCCCAGAGCGGAGATTTTAGCGTTGCCAGGCTGCATTATTATATATATGCTTTCTCTTCTTCCGCCGAGGAAAGTAGATTGGGATAAGTTGACGGCTGGTCGACAAAAGAAAGATGAGAGTGTGTATGATTTCTTCACTCGGCTTGAGGATACATTTTTGGATTACAGCGGGCAGGATCTGTTTATTGAGGGAGGTGTTTGGTTGTTTGTCAATAAATTTGTTTCTAATTTACTTCCTGAAATTGCGACTCGTCTACAGGCTTCTGAAAGTACCTGGACCACCTCTTCGCCTTCTGTTATTTTGAATATGGCTCAATATTATGAACATCGGGACAATAAGGAGAAAGAGAGGACAGAGATAAAAAGCATAAGGATTTAAAGACAAACAGGTCTTTAGAGGGAATGGTAGAGGACGTGGTGGTCCTGCCCGACAGTTTCCATGCACCAGTAGGCAGCCGAACACAATGTCTCTGGGGCCGAATCAGTGTGCATAAAGTAAGGAGGAGGGTCACTGGCGTAGCGAGTGTCCCTTGCTTTTGCCGAAGGTGGCAGTCCATAGAGGACGAGGTTCTCGTGGACGGGGTCGTGGAGCTGGTAGGTCTGATAGGGCTCAGAGCACTGTGACCTCACAGGGTCGTTCTGATAATAATTACTTTGATGACCATCGTGATGGGCAGTACTACCATAATGACTATGATATGGATGAAGCGACGGGGATGTCTCATAATTAGGATTGCCAGGGACAGAGTGGGGGACCAATTCCGATACCTGTAGAACAGCGTGGGCCTCATGTGACAGCGGAACTACAAGGTTCGACTAAGGAATTTTTGGTGGACACAGGTGTGACAAAAAGTTCTGTTTCTCGAAACATGGTCCCTGGGGCGGCTCTGTCTGGCCATAACAATGTTTCGGTAGGTTTTTCAGGTGTACTGGTTGTGAGCCCCATTTCAAGACCCCTTGCATTGACTATTGGTGCTTTTACTGTAGATTCTCCGTTTTTCTTGACATCTAATTCTGTCAAAAATGTTATGGGTTACTTGAAGAAATTGCACCTGGAAGGTGTTTATTTTATGATGGGCCCAAATGTGAGTACTAGACAGTGCCTTTCTCTCCCTCTTCCTGCTGAATTTGCTGGCATACTATCCACTTTATGGGCGATGGGTGATACAGATGTGGGATTGCTGCACATACCGCCGGTTTCGATGCAGGTTAAAGATAATGCTGTTTTGCCTTGTATTCCTCAGTATATAATACCTCCGCGGGAGAACGGGACCTTTTACAAATTATTCAGGATTTGATCAAGAAATGAGTAGTGGAAGAGACGTCTGCCAATATTTGTAATAGTCCCATTCTTCCGATTCTTAAAAGGGTGCCTTTGGGTTCCCCTGATGATCATGAAGATGTTTACCGTTTTGTGATTGATTTGCGCGAAGTTAATAAAATAGTGGTTCCTCAGTTTCCAGTGGTTCCATATATTACTACACTTTTGACAATGATTGCTTCCACTGCTCAGTTCTTTTCTGTCATTGATTTGAAAAACGCGTTCTTCAGTAATCCTATCCATCCAGATAACAGATATCTGTTTGGGTTCACCCTAGCCGGAAGGAGCTTTAGGTTCTGGCGAGCTCCTTAAGGCTATACTGAGAGTCCAAGTATTTATAGTCAGGCTTTGAAGAGTCAGTTGGACTCCCTTTCACTTCCTACAGGTAATGTATTGGTGCAGTATGTTGATGATCTCCTTATTGCTTCTGATACAGAGCAGGGTTGTAAAGATAGTACAGTTAAATTATTGGTGCATTGGCTCAACATGGGCATAACATTTCTCTTTCTAAATTTCAGTATTGTAGACAGGAGGTCACCTATTTAGGTCACCTACTGTCGAAGGAGGGTGGAAGACTGACCCCGGAGCGCATCAGTACCATTGTTAAAATGCCCGTTCCACAAACTCAGAAAGATGTGCGCACTTTTATAGGTATCACTTCCTACTGTCGGCAGAGGATACCTGATTATTCCCTACTAATCAAACCCTTGCTTTCACTAACAACGAAAGATGTGCATGAGCCTTTGCCTTGGATGACTGAATGTCAGCAGTCTTTTGAGCAATTGAAAACTGCACTTTGTTCGGCTCCAGTACTTGGCACCCCTAATTATAACAAACCGTTTATGTTGTACGTCCATGAGGTGGCTGGTTGCTTGCTTTCTGTCCTAACACAAAACGTTTGAGATAAGCAACGGCCGTGCGCTTATTTTTCTGCTGTTCTTGATCCAGTCGCGAGAGCCCTCCCGAGTTGTCTAAGAGCGGTCGCAGCTGTGGCCACTTCGATCAGACAATCGGCTGGGCTTGTGCTTGATACTGACCTTACCGTCATGGTACCCCATGCTGTGGATACACTTCTGAATAAGACAAAGACACAGCACCTCACCAGTGCACGTCTTACTGGCTATGAATTGACATTGTTTCCTAAACATATTATGATTAAAAGATGTGCTACTCTGAATCCAGCCACATTACTACCCCTCCCTTCCGAGAGCGATGAAGTCGATAAACATGATTGCATCTTCCGGACGGAAGAAGAGACGAAAGGACAGGTAGACTTGACTGATGTTCTCTTATCTGCCCCACAAGGGGAACTATATGTCAGTGACTCTTGTTTGAAATTACCAGATGGCACTACAACTGCTGCTTATGCTATTACCACACTGCGTACAGTAGTAGAGACATCACAAGTCCCTTATCAGTCGGCTCAAGCTGCTGAGCTTGCTGCCCTTATTTGAGCTTGCGAATTAAGTGAGGGACTGGTTGTCAATATTTATACTGACAGCCAGTATGCCTTTGTGGTCGCGCATAATTTTGGGTGACTCTGGGCAGAGAGAGGGTTCCTTACTTCCCATGGTACCAGAATCCAACATGGACACCTTATTCTGAGACTTTTATCTGCTTTGACACTCCCTAAGAAATTGGCCATAGTGAAGTGTAGCAACCACCGGAAGGTCACTGAAGATGTAGGTTGGGGAAATGCTTTTGCAGATCAGACAGCTAAGGAAACGGCTCAGACAAAGATGAAAAGAATGTTTGTGGCAGGCCCAGCTAGGTGGGTGCCTGAAGTTGTCATGTTTGAGGATACACTTGAGAATGTAAAAGAGATACAAAGCGAAGCCATAATAGAAGAGTTAGCAGTGTGGCAGGAAAGTACAGCACAATTAAATGATGAGGGATGTTGGATTGACAAGTCAGGAAAGCAGAGATGGATGTTGCCCGATGCATATGTTCTTCCTCTAGTCACGATGGCCCATGGCCCAGCCCATATTAGCGCTAAGGGTATTTGCAAGTTGTTACACCCTGTATGGCAGAATGACAATATTCCAAAGACAGCTGCACATTTGGTGAAGTACTGTATGGTGTGCATGATGCACAATCCTGGAAAGGGTACCCCTACACCGCCTGGTAATTTTGCACCACCCACTTTTCCTTTTGAGTTCCTTCAAATGGACTACATTGAGTTAGAGAGATGCAATAATTTGAAGTATGTTTTGGTGGTTGTCTGTGCATTTAGTAAATGGCTTGAGGCTCATCCCACTAAAGACAATACAGCCATTACGACTGCAAAGGTACTCCTGAAGGAGTTCTTTCCTCTTTTCGACTTGCCTCGTTTGATCTGGAGTGATAACAGAAGTCATTTTAATGCAAAAGTGATTCAATTGATTTGTGATGGTTTACACATAAAGCAAAAGTTCCATGCTGCCAATCATCCACAATCAGCGGGTTTGGTTGAGAAGTACAATGGTACTCTCAAGCTCAAACTGGCAAAAATTCAGGAGACCACAGGGTTAAAGTGGCCAGATGCTTTACCGTTAGCTCTTTTGTCAACCAGAACGACAGCACATTCTAGAACAGGATTGTCACCCTACGAGGTCACGTTTGGACGCCCGGAAAATATCTGTGACGTCCCACGACCTCGACGGTTTTCTGATATTGAGTACCCGTTGTTGATTGACTCTCTGGCCAGTTAACTGAAAGTTTACATTCTATTCTCCAACAGGTCCGGAATTCCCTGCCTCCTACGTCAGAGGGACCCGGCCATGAGATTCAGCCTGGCGACTACATTTTAAATTTTCAGCGGAAGAAAAGTTTGGAACCGCGTTGGAGGGGGCCGGAGCAGGTCCTGCTAGCAACTCGTACAGCAGTAAAGGTCGCTGGCCATAAGAACTGGATTCATGCGACTCATTGTCGCAGGATTCCTTACCCCTGCCCTACGACCAGTGGTCGAAGGATGGTATAGCGGACTCAGAGGGCCTGATTCACAGAACTAACTTACGTCAAAAACGTAAAGTTAGTACTTTTTGGAATTCACAGAATACACTTACTCATTTTGGTATTCACAGAATGAACTTACTCATTTCGGTATTCACAGAAGTTAGTAGTCCTAACTTTAGGACTCCTAAATGCCTTCTGTGAATACGAGAAGTCTTAAGTTAGGATTTTTCTCAGTTTAGGAGTAGTAAAGTTCCTACTTTACTACTCCTAAACTGAGAAAATCCTAACTTTAAGACTTTCGTATTCACAGAAGGCATTTAGAAGTCCTAAAGTTAGGAGTCCTAACTTTACTACTCCTAAACTGAGAAAATCCTAACTTTAAGACTTTCGGTATTCACAGAAGGCATTTAGGAGTCCTAAAGTTAGGACTACTAACTTCTGTGAATACCGAAATGAGTAAGTTCATTCTGTGAATACCAAAATGAGTAAGTGTATTCTGTGAATACCAAAAAGTACTAACTTTACGTTTTTGACGTAAGTTAGTTCTGTGAATCAGGCCCAGAGTGTGAGACAGTGCCTCGGTTTGTCCCCTTCAGCGATGCCAAGCTGACCTGGACGTAAACGGACGAGGAAAATGATAATTTGTTGAATGCAGCAGTTCCTCTGGAAATACGAGCTATCCAAGAGCCTCTTTTCGTTGATCCTTCTGTGTCTGGGGCTACTAGGTCCAATTTGCGCCCTCGGCTGTGGGACGTTGCACCAAAAGAGAAGAAAGATTAGGTAGGGATGGACTGTGTAAGTCATGTTGTACGTTGCTATAGTACCAACGGAGTTAGTTTAGGGTGATGAGAGTTTTGTGCACTGTTTGAACAGAGGACAGGATTGATCAAAATATCCCTTGGGGGTACATTATCCTGGTCGACGTGGGATACGAGCTTAGGACAGAGCAAGCTCCACCGCCGGTGCTCAAGAGCGCCACATATTGATGAACAATAGGAGCCTGTACCAGTGAGGCTCTGACGAACACTGGGAACTTGTATATTTGTTTGCACCTTGCCCCCTCCTTATTTTTCCATAATTTACCATGTACCGTTTGGCAGAATGGTTGCTGAGGAAGAGCAGCCAGTGATTCCTCCTGTTTACACACATGTATTTTGGTCCACAAAGAAAAAAGTCATATGTGCTGTTCTTGTGATTTTGTTGCTATTGATCTTGGGTGGGGTATCATGGGTTTTGGAACAGGATCAGGATGCACCATCATATACCAAGGGTAAGGTTATTCCTCAGGTTCAGCAGAAAAGAATGATCCCGAGTAATATATTTTTAGATACACACAATAGATTCTTTGGAGAAGGTACTGCTTGTTACCCCACTGATTCTGTCACTAGCTTATGGACTGCATATCCATTGTCTTTAGTGAATTATACATATACTGAACCCCCTGACTTTGTAGAGATAAAAGGAGTGTTTGGATCTGGTTATTCGGGACCATGCCTGTACCATCGAAAACCACTGGGGGAGGGCTATTCTGGCTGTGGTAACAACACCTATTGGGATAATTTCTATATGGAAGAACAGAACATAACGTTGGTAGGTTGGCATTATAAAGAATTGACGATCCCACGGCAAGCTGGTTATTATGCTGCTTGTTGTACTATTATCAATAGTACTGACATGTCATTGTACATAAATTGTTCTGATTAGTGATGTATAAAGAGACAATCCCTTTGGTAAGAGCAGACGATCCAAGTACTGTCGGAATGAATACTCGATATTCTGCTGTGGATTATGATAGACCGATTTATGCACACCCAGGTTTTTTCTTTTTGTCTAATGGGACGTATTCTAATATTCATAATGGTACAAATGATGTGGCACTTGGGATGGTGCTGCCTCTCTGTGTACCTTGCAAACATGCGAAGCCTAAAGTAAGATGGATTAAAAAGACATTGACCAAGGAATTCTGTGAAGGAGTGACAGATCTCGAAGTCAATAATTATAGCAATGGTATTACTTTTGGATACATTATTTCGTCCATAATTGCATTTGGTGGTACTGCTATGGCCAGGGGTGAGAAAGCTAGAGAATACTTCGGATGTAAGCTGCAAATATTGTCTAACTCCACAGTAGCAGCTTTGCGTGACATCACCACCCAATTGGAAAGTATGCTGGTGTATTCCGAGCAGACTATTTATACAGTTGATTTCATCCTAGCCAAGAGTGGTGGTGTGTGTGTGGTAGTAGGAGACCAGTGTGTAGTCGGGATCACAAATATGGAAAAGAATATTCCCCAACACATTTTAGACATCTTAGAAAATGTTAAAGGAATGGAAAGTGGGAACTGGAGTTGGTCTCTTTTCGGCAGTTGGCATTGGATCCTTGAAAAGGTGATTTATTTGATTGTGATCTTGATCTCTTGCTGTGTCCTTGTTCAATGCCATCCCTTCTGTTGCTCTTATTGCACCACCCTTCTCACTCCTAAGAGGAAAATATCAATTCATGACACAAATGCTACAATTATGATCCAGAAAGAAATAGATGACCTCATGCAAATAGATGAGGGCATCTTTGAGGCTTCTTCCCTCCTTTACGGTCTCCTTCCTGATGCTGAAAGTATGGAGTGTTCCTAAAAAGTTCACCTATGATTTATTGATTTATATGTTCTTTGCTATTATCAGAAAATATTTAGCTCATGCTAAAAGGAGGGTCTGTTAGAATCGAAAATGTATGTTTATGCATTGTTCTATGTATGTTAGCATTCGCGGCGAGATTTTCTATGCTGGCGCCTTTTTGTGTTATAATCGAAACTTATACTCTGCTATTTCCGAGAAAAGGCCTCTGTTAGGTTCTGTTTCTCCAAGGTTCGGTTTTGCTTCACTAATGAATACACTGTTCTTATTAGCGCATACCTTTCCCTTTAGATATAGGCCTTCTCCTCCTTGTCTAGTGGCGGGCACAGGCAGAATGACCTTGGATAGTAGAGAGTGTGCGCCCGGCCTCAGAATCAAAACTTATTTTTTTTGTGTTTTGCTGCATCTGCTTTGAAAATTCCATTGTAAGCGTGCCTTCGTTGGTCCTGAAGTGTACATAATGTATCTTTATGCTTGCTGATGTCAGTCCCTCTGCAGCACTCCTAAGTGACTGGGTAGACTGGGCCACACTCTGAGTGCAACTGAATAAACAGGTATTGGTTTGTATTCTCTACTGTATGACCGACTCTTCATTTGGATTGGAAGGTTGAGAGGTGGTCGTGAGTGACCCGGGTCACCCTAATCAGGCCACTTCCTTCACCTTGCCCCGCTGTAGGATCTGATCTCTGAAAAAGGGACTTAGAGGCCGATTTATACATCAGCGATCAGCCTGTTTCTCCACCAGGGCGACGGAGTAAATTACTCCATCGCCCTGACGGAGATGCCACCCGCTGAATATAGAAATGACCGCCAAGCTGGTGTTAATTTCTGAACCATTGCCAGGAACCTCTGTCATGGCGGTTTCTGTCAATCCTTTTTGCAGTTTGGTGCAGGGCTATGTCATCATGATGGAGTCTTGCACCAATCTGTTTTCTTTTTTCTTTTCAAAAACAAAATCCAAAAGTGTAATTTTTTTTGTAAAGAAAAAGAAAAAGTCCACCCCACACCATGGGGTCATCTCCCATGGCGAGGGAGGCTTTTTGTGTTTTTTTACTGTCCCTGACCACTAGGGCTTTTACTGGTTGTGACGGACAGTAAAAAACAGCTATATGTCTGCCCATCTGAATTGAAAGGTCGGGCATATAGCTAATTCTCAGACGGCCCTTACTCTGTTGGGCTGTTGGTGAAGTTGGTGATAGAGTAGTCACAGCTCTAGCTAAACCTATGGTCCATCCGCATTTAAATCTAGAGGGCAGACCTCTGTATTGGCAGGGAGGGAACACCATCGCCATTGTGACAGATTTCCCACTCCACCAACATGTAAATCGGCTCCTTAGCCCTCAATGTATAAGTCTTGACAAGGCAAAGGTGCCAAAAGTGTCTGGCCTATGCAAGAACTTTCCTGGGCACAACATTTTAATTTTTGTGTTTGGAGCTTTTCCCATCAAAACTAGCACTCTCGGCGGGACATCACCCAACAGCTATCCAACTTAAAGAAGACTTCTTCAAATACAGCCTTCAATCTTGCTCTTCAGGAGGATTTCGACTTTCATTTCACAGACTAAGTCCCAAATTAAAATCTCTTACCAGAGACCGAAATCATGCATACAACACAGTCTACCATGACTATAGTCTGTCATTGGCGCTTAGTGCTTTTTGGAACTATTTTTCCTTTAATCTTATAAAATTCATATGTGTGGTTTCCCTTATTGTTTTTTTAAATCACTTTGATGTAATTTGTTTATTGACTTTTACTTTTCTAAATTGGAGTGGGAATTTGATTAATTGTGTTTTTAACATTTTTACTGTTTTGGTACTTCTAAATGCTTTACACATTTTCTTTAGGTTAAGCCTTCTCTGTGTCATAGATCCCATGGGTTAATCTCAGCTTAAAATTTCTAAAACCTTTGACAGGACCCAATACGTTCAATCAATCAATCAATCAGGGGGTTTGTACAGTGCGACTCCTCACTCGTGAGGGTCTCAAGGCGCTGAGGGTGGGGGAAGGGGGGACTGCTCATCTGTCTGGGCACTGGTGTTCAGTCGAAGAGCCAGGTCTTGAGATTCTTCCTGAATTGGGTCAGTGACGGGGATTGCCTGAGGTGGAGACGCAGACTGTTCCAAGTCCTGGCGGCGAGGTAGGAGAAGGATCTTCATCCGGTTCTGGTCTTGTGGATCCGTGGGACGGTGGCCAGGGCCAGTTGGGCATAGCAGAGGTGTCTGGTGGGTATGTGGAATGAGAGGCGGTGGTTCAGATATGCTGGTCCTGCGTCGTGGAGGGCTTTGTAGGTGTGTGTGAGGAGTTTGAAAGTGATTCTTTTGTTGACTGGGAGCCAGTGGATTTCTCGAAGGTGTTTGGTGATTTGGCTCCTGCGGGAGATATTGAGGACCTGTCTGGCTGTGGCATTTTGAATGTTCTGTAGTTTCCTGAGGAGTTTCTGGGTGACGCCAGGTTAGTCACATTATTACTTGTTGTGGACTTCCATCCACCCCAATTGATAATTCACTTTCTTACAATGCCCAAGGAACATCCTTGTGCTGAAAATAATACACAATGGTGTGTCAGACGTAGTTATTATAATTCTTTCTAATACTCTATGTCCCAAAGAGAGTCTAATTGCCCAAGAAATCTTGCAACCTTTATGCAGGTGTATAATAATCCAATCTTTTCCCATAACTTATACATCTTTTTCATATTTGGCTACATATAAGATGTTTTATTAAGTGATTACCACTGTGTTAAGACTACTGTGTGGATTGATGCTGGTCTGTGTTTTTGAATTTGTTCTTCGATCTCTCTTCTGTCATGATGCAGAATAATTTTGCTGGTTTGCCTGCTATATACAAAACAAGAAAATGAGGGGGATATTTACAAGTAAATGCGGAGCGTGGTGCTACGCCACATTTGGCAACACCGCACCACGACATTCTCAAAATGCAGGGATGCGCCGTATTTACAAAAATACGGAGCACCCCTGCATTTCCCCTGGTGCTAACCCTAAAAAAGCTGCCTAGCACCAGCGCAGACACCCTTGCACCCTGTTGCAAGCTTCCCTGCGATGCAGGGGCAAAAGTTTATGTGCAGGAAGGGACACCTTCCTGCACATAAACAATCAATAATGGTGATTTGCTCTTTCGATGTGTGCTGCAGAATGCAGCACACATCGCAGGGAGCAACAAATTAGGAGAAATTAATGATTTCTCCTCGTATCACCATTCTAAGACCAGGTATTACCTGGCCTTAGTTTTTGATGCTGCCCCAGCCTTGTAAATCTGGGGCAGCGTCAAAAAGCAATGGGTATTGCGGTGGAATGCCCACTGCAACTCCCATTGCCCACCCATTTGCGGCGGAAAGGGGCATATTTACAAGGTGGCGTTAAGCCACGTTAAGTGGCTTGGTACCACCTTGTAAATATGGGAAATGGTGCAACACCACCAGAGCTTCAGAAAAAGTGACGCACCAGTGGTGTTAGGGACGTATTTACAAGGTGGCGTTAAGCCACGTTTAGTGGCTTGCTTCCACCTTGTAAATATGCGGCATGGTGCAACACCACCGGAGCGTCAGAAAAAGTGATGCACCGGTGGTGTTAGGCCTTGTAAATATGCCCCCTTGTTTTCTGTACTTTCTTCACTTTTTGGGCCTGTAAGGGTAGTTAGTCCCTTGATGAAATCCTCTGCCGCAATGGCAACTCACACGTATTATCGCACTTGAGTGCCATTCCAGCCCAGGTCATGAAGAGGAGAGGTTTGGGATTGGTGGATGGGAGTGAAATATGCCGTCCATTCTTTGACTACTTATACCTATTTATTTTTTTTCACATTTTTATGTAGCGCAACTGTACCTGAGACATGCATCTCTGTGCAGTACACAAGAAACAATGGGTAGGAATCTAGATCTCTAATCAATAGCGCCCATGCAGGTAAGCGCTGTGGGGGTGGGAGGTGAAAGTGACAAACAATGGGATGTGAAATGTAAAATAAATGAATAAAAACACTTACTTTGCGATCATTGCATCGCCGAGTATACACACATACACACACATATACCACAGAGTAGCAGGAGACACTCTAGTCATAAATTGGGTGATTTGGGGAATTTGTGTCCATTAATAACTTTGCACGCATTTGACAAATGTCCACTAAACTTTGCAGACCTGCTGTCCCCTTTTTATTGGTAGAGCCCTGAAAGTTTTGCGGTGTTTCATCAAGGGAATGTAAAGAAAAAAGGGGAGTGCCAAAACGAGCTTGAAATCCAATGAATTTTCCATTGACGTTTGTATTTCACGTAGTGTGAAAACTGTCTGCTAGATTTTTGTGAAATTTGGCAGTATTACAAAGTAGGGAGTGCAGATGATTCTGTGCAGTAGTGCAGCCAAGTAGAATAAGTAAAAATTAAGTTATAAGGTATTTTTTTTAGTTATTTCTGTGGCCATGGTAGTACTGTGGTACACCCTCGGTACATAATGATGACAAGAGATTATCTGATTGGCTAATGTGTGTTTTCCAAAACCTGAAGGCAGCCATACTGTTTATACAGCAGTTTAAGTGTGCCTGATTCACAAAGGTAATATTAGGCCTAAAAGTCGAAGTTTAGACCTGAAGTCTAAGTTTAGACAGAGGACCTGATTCACAAAGGGCCTTCACACTCATACGGAGGCCCCACAATCATGGGAGAGTCTCAATCCTTGGGGCACAATTCCATCCTGATTGCAGAGACTCCCCCATGATTGCGGGGCCTCCGCCACAAGTGCGGAGGCCCCTTGTGTATCAGGCCCCTAAAGTCTAAGTTTAAACCTGAAGTCTAACTTTAGACCTGAATTGTAACTTTAGATCTTTATTCTAATTTTAGACCTGAAGTCTAAACTTCAACATCAGGTCTAAACTTAGACTTCATGTCTAAAGTTAGGCTTCAGGTCTAAAGTTAAACTTCAGATCTAAACTTAGGGCCTGATACTCAAAGGGCCTCCAAACTCATGGCGGAGGCCCTGCAGTCGTGGGGGAGTCTCTTCACACAGTGCAGAATTTCTGCATTGAGAATTCACCATGCAGAGATTCCGCCTGAGTGCAGAGACTCCCCCACGACTGTGGGGCCTCTGCCATGAGTGCAGAGGCCCTTTGTGAATCAGGCCCTTAGGCTTCAAGTCTGAAGTTAGACTTTAGGTCTAAAGTTACACTTCAAGTCTAAACTTTGTGAATCGGGCCCAGTGTGTTTTGCAATACACCTTAACAATGTCTTTTTTAAAAACGTACACCCTTGTAAAAGCATTTGTAATGATGTCAGTATAGTGGTGATTTGTAGGGAATAATGTTCTGAAATGCAAAACTGTATTTTAAAAAAATTACAGAGTACTGTGGTTCTTTCGTGTTGGTCTCTAGAGAGTATGCTTTACCGTAAAAGTATTTTTTTAAATAACCCATATATATTTATATTTATTGATGCTCCTGTTAGGTTGGCTCTTAGAAGAGCCTTTTATTACAAGTGGGTTCCGGGAGTTGACGGATGTTATTAATGCAGATATTAATGCCAGCTGCTATAAAATGTACCTTACAAACAACGAGAGTCACTGTTCCTATCAGAAGAGAGAGAAAGTAAGGGAAAGGAACTCTGGTCGTCCTACTACTCTGTTTGTGGGGGACAGTGTGTTCTGATCTTGATGCCGGCGGAGACGGCGTGAGGTCGGGTAGGTGTAACGGCGCCTTCATCTATGAGGCACAGTCTCGAGGGACCCACAGACCGATTCTCATGGGGAATTTTTCACAGATTTAAGGGAGTACTACTCCTACACTTTCCCAGTGGCACTAGATTACTATAGGCCATTATCTTTCTTACTCTTTATAAATTATCTTTATTGGTCCTGAAGAAGCGCTTTTGGATCTCCTCCAGAGACCGCGATTTAGCGCGTAACATGTCGACCTAAAAGCGTATCCATTAGGGGTATGCTACTAACCTAGCTACAGAGGGCCATTATATCCCTCACAGCAGAACCACCTTCTTGGTTTTTAACATGACAGAGGGACTTCCTTTTTCAATAAATTCACTTACTACCCCTCCAGTCATTTTTTAACTTCACATTAGGACTTCATTGCCTCTCACCCCCAGGCACCCACACAGCTTTATCAAAAGATCTCCGACAAAACAACCCTTCGGGGGACCCGTCGGGCATTGCAGCACCGGCCCGACGAGGAGCAACAGCCCAATGATGAAGCATGACAAATGCTTACATGTTTAATTTGACTTAAAAATTATGTAAGTTAGCCAAAAAAACATTAAATCAGCTAAACTTCTCTAAAACGCTTGGAGGCTGGTAGAGACACACATCCAGAAATGAACCATACTTTTACAAAGAAGATTACCATCCATACACATACTAATTGGGTCCTATATGTAAACAGTCAAGGATGTTGTTATGAAGTTATGCATGGCTTTGTTGTTGGGTTAGAGAAAAAAGTGAAAAATGTACTGGAGCACTTAAAACAGGATTTTGAGGAAAAAGGAACATCTTGTTTACCAATGGAATTGCACTTCACAATGTACTATTGAGACAAATTCTATATAAAACGTGAAAGCTTTCTTGCTATTTAAAAAAAAAAGCATTTGCAAGGTAAAATTTAACTTTTGTAAACGTTGGACAACTGCCCAATTCAACATATTGCACAGCTGTAATGCCATTGTTTGGGCTGCCTTTAAAATGATATGTGTAATTCCACTTTTCATAAAATGCTTTCAACTCAACATTCCAGTATACGAAAACTAGCAAGAACTTTATACTTTGTTATAGGGCCTGCAATACAATTGGAGCTAATAAATGATGCTCTATTACACTCCAATTGTGAGAAGGCCCTATCAATTACAAAGTATATTCAAGCAGAATACTTTGATGGTGTGTCTGAAGATGACGTGTCTCAAAATATTTTATGCCCTGAAAGTACAATCGGCAATCCAATTATGCACTTAAATAGTATGATTTGGATATTTTGCTATTCAACTAAATGATTTCAGAAATTCCAAATAAAGTGTGAAGTTGCTGTAGATGCACACATTATGGAAAACAAATAAAATATATTTATTTACTAGAAGAAACAGAAAAAGAAGGCTGAGTAGCTTGGGAAAAACTTGCTATGTATCTTATTGTGGAAAACAGATATGATGCTTGTTCATATCTAATTGTATGTTATTATTGCCTTGGGAAACCTGACCATAACTTTATGCTTTCACGTGCAATTTCGAATAATTTGGAAATTTACCCTATACTGCAGAATTACAAAATTTGAATTTATATCAAACTATCTTAATTCAAACTTTATATACTTTACAAACTATTATTAGATTGCAACCTAAATCTGGGGAATTTCAAGCTCAGGAATTAGTGCGTGCATGAAAAGGAAAGGTTGCTTTTCTACCATTAGATTTCAAAAAAATGTTGACACTGTGACAGTATTGCACAAATTAGAAGAACCTATAGTTGTATTAGTTAATGGAGTTCCAACAAAGAGAAACAAATTTGGCAACATTTGATAAGATTTCCAAATAAGCATTTCCAAAATACAAGATGCTATTTCATACTTGTTAGAAAATAACATACACTGCCAAACTTTTAAACTGAATGACTTTGTAGCCACCAACAACCTACTAGTTCCAGACAAAAGTAATGTAGACCAGTTTCAGAAAATCAGTAAACTACAGTCAGAAGAAATATACGAGCACTATAGTATACAACCACTGCATTCAAAAGATTTAATTGGTGATGCCTTAGAACTAATCAAATGAGAGAGGCTACAGGAGATCCTGTTAATATTTGAGAAAAAACTTTAGAGGGTTGATGTTATCCAGTTTTATTACCAACAGGAAAAGGGGGGCGATATGATGACCATCCTATTCCAATTTGGGCATCAGAATATTGGTCGACTAGGCTATGGGCCTGATTCACAAAGGGCCTCCGCACTCTTGGGGGAGGCACCGCAGTCATGGGGATATCTCTGCACTCAGGGCAGAATCTCTGCAATAAGAATTCCCATTGCAGAGATTCCTCCCCGAGTGAAGAGACCAGAGATTCCTCCCTGAGTGCAGAGACTCCCCAACAACTGCAAGGCCTCTGCCACAAGTGCGGAGGCCCTTTGTGAATCAGGTCCTTAATTCTGAAGTCCCACATTGTAGGCAAATCATACCTTATATTTTCACTTTACAATATGAAAGTGAATTATTCATTACCACCTACGCGGTTGCGCTTGTCATGCAAACTGGAACAGGATTTAATAACATAACTGCTAAAAATGTCTTAAATAACGTGGAAAATGATGATGAAAATTTGGAATATAACTTAATAAATATCATGGCATGTCAATGAGGCACAAATGAATATTGGTTCTGAAGACATGGATAACTAAAAGGCATGTTGAGGAATTTGGGACTGCCGACTTGGTTTCTCCCTTTAAGCTGTGCCGAATACTTATTGGATGATTTATACACCAGGGGAATTATGTTCTTTAGATCCAGCAAATGTTTGCAGATTTTTTAATCACAAATTCCAAACTAACAAAAAAAAAAAACCCATGAGAGGTTGTTGATTTCTTTTGGAGAAAAGAATACTAAGCGAGAGGTGCACCTCATATTCTTATGTGCCAAAATTTGGATATGACTCTGATGAATCTGTCCTTCAGTTTATTGAACAATATGTTACGTCTAACATTCCAAATAAAAAAGTAAATAAAACAATGTTTGAGCAAGTTATTACATTTCAGAGTCACAAATGCAGAAAATACTGTTTATGAAAATTTTAAAACAGATCAAAGCAGTATACTAAATGTCGTTTTGGATTACTAAGACCAATTAAAAAAAAAAAGGAAGAGTGAATAATCCTATGTCTTCTGTTAGGCAAGTTGTTAAATGAAAGTCCCCAAAAACTGATTCAATTTAAAAAGAGGACATACCTCACAGCTAATCAATGACTACAACTATTTAATATTGCATATGTGAAATGCTAATATTGATACCCAATTTTATAATTCAACTGCTGTTGCCCGGTATGTCACTTCACATATTGTTAAAGCTGAGAAAACAGATAAGAAGGATGTATGGGAGGAAATATCTGCTGGGCAATCTTTAACTAAAAGATGGGATCGATTTTGCCTTCAAATGTTCTCTCATATAGAGGTTAGCAGTTATGAGGCAGGTGACCGGTTAAGCTCTTCAAATTTGTATGCTCAATCTCGGTCTATTACATGGCTTATTTAGGATTAGCATCCTCGCAGAGAAGAGTTTTAAAATGTTTACCAGAAATCGAATATCTTGCTCACTTTGATCCTGAAAACAAGGACATTATCAAAAAAATGTAAAAGAAGCCCTTCGTCGGTAAATGTATCACTATATGAAGTATACTTACAGAAATAATGTTCATACTGGAAAATCTAAGGTGCAGGGAACAGACGGCTACTTAATATGTCATTCAAAACCGAGACTAAATAATCACCGCAAACTTGCATATGATAACCCTTGCAAACAAAGAATTTTAGTTCCTGGCACTGTTACAGATTTTTAAACCATGACGAAAAGAGGAAGAATTGATTGGAACATTTACATTTTATGAGGAAGCTTTTTATGACTACAAACCCATTATCAGAAAACTAGAGTTTAAAATTTATGTTGACATGTTGGACCAAGAAGGTTTTGATGAAAAAAAATCCAATCTGTACTATTATGCGATACTGCAAACACCAATACGGTTTGTAATATAAGTCCTGAAGGCCCACTTGGATTATCAAATATTATTAATGAAGGAACAATTGCTATGGGTGAGGTTGAACTTTGTATGGCAGAAATGTGTAAGGACGGTGAAAATTTTGACTACTTCTTGTCACAATTAAATTGTGATCAACGTACAATATTTTAAGAAATTAAAACAAATGTTGATCATGGACTACAACATAAACATGCTCTGAATATCATCCTATATTAAAATATCTAGCAGGCCAAGCAGGTACCGGGAAATGTTTCCTTATAAAAGTTATAACTGCTTACCTTAAAAAAGTTACCAAATCTAACTTATCTTGTGTTTTTTATTGCTCCAACTGGATTAGCCGCACATAATATTAAAGGAATAACATTACACCGACTACTATTACTACCAGTGGAACATAATAATAAACTAGAATACTTAAAATTAAATAGTGATACCTCACAAGAACGTTGTAGAGTTCTAAAAACACTATGCAATTTGTTTATAGATGAGGTTAGCATGGTTTTCAACTTGATGATGGTTTTTGTTCACTTTCATATGACAGAAATACTGAAGACAGCATATGATTATATATTTGGTGGTAAACATCATTGTTTTTGACGATCTACTTAAACTTATTCCAGTTAAAAGGGACCCAAGTTTTAAACTTGTGACAGCTAAAAAAACTTGAAACTCCTTGATAAGTATAGGTAAAGTTAATTTTTGGTTACATTTTTCATACAGTGAATTACACAAAATATGGGACAAGCAGAGGATGAAGAATATGGCAAAATTTGAAAAGATATTAGGGTAGGGTCTGTTACAGAAAGTGCTAAAACATCCTTCTGACTAGAAGCACATCCACTTTAAAACTCCAGGAGAAGTTATGCATACCCTTCTTTTAAAAGCACTACATGTGGTTTGTTTGATGCCAACCCTGAAAGAATGTAATGATTTAAATATGGCAATGTTATCAATGGAGAATAAAAAAATATATATTTACCTTGGAAAGATTATTTTGAAACTCATGGAGAAAATATTGCTTTAGAACAAAACCTTATCTACAAAATTATTGAACGTGAAGAAATCTGTGTCACAAACAGCCAGATTAGAAAAATAATTATTTCTGTGCAAAAATAGCATGTTATTTTACGACACAAATTGGATATAGAACAAGCACTTGTAAATTGAGCTATGGGACGTATACTAAAGGTTACACATCACAAAAATAATGATGAGACTTGTTATTGTCCAAATTGACAATATTAAAGACCCCAAACACATTGAAAGTGCAACCACAAGATTTTTATTAATGAAAGACATATATATGAAGAGAGCAATTTCCTTTATAATTAGCTTACGCTGTTACAATACATAAATCTCAAGGTTTCAGCTTGAATTATGCATTAATTAACAGTGGCTCAACTGTTTTTAAAGAGGGTATGGCATATGTTGCTTTATCTTGTTAAATCTTTAAAAGGGTTAAATCTTTAAAAGGGTCTGGTGGTGTAGTGGACCAATGTCCCCTGTAGGGGCTTGTGTTTGACCTCATTGTCATAGGTTCAAATCCTGGTGGGACCACTCATCCTTTTGAGGTCAATGAAATGAGTGCCATTGAGTTGGGTAACAGTAAACATCTGTTATTTAGTGCCAAGATACCATTTGCGGTGAACGTGCGCTTTACAAATACACATGTTATGTTAGGACTATATATTATAGATGTTGATGGCACCAAAATTAATGCAGACCCTTCTTGTGTATGCAAATATATTAGTTTATGACAGATATATACTCCCTCTCTTGGTGATTGTCTAGTGGTGTGTAAGCTTAACATATATATGAAAAGGAAAGAAACCTTTAGAACTAATAAGGCTTTGAAAAGAGTTGAACTGTGTACAAAAAAGAAAAAGAACACAACCTTGGCATTTCAAGATTTCAGTTTAGTAAAGTAAATGGTACTAACTGCTATAGTAATGTGATTGTTAATTTGCTTTCATATTTATCTTTATTGAAATACTTACTTTTGGAAAACACAGTATTTTTGTAACACTGTAATTAATTTGTGTTCTCTACTTCAGTTAAACAAACAATTGTGCCAATCTTGAAGTGGTGTCAGAGATACAGTGGATGTGTGTACAGGAGCTTTTCATTTCTCAATAAATGAGCAACAGGATGCCAAGGAATTCTGTATGGCTATTCTAAAAATAGTAGCAAATGAGAGTTTCCCACATTCAGATATTTTTGTTCAAAGCTACTATTGGGAGCATGAATGTTTCAATAACGGAATTTAAAAGATTTGTATACCTTCCTATTCCTGATTGTAAATCAATATAATTAAAGAAATTGATATATCAAGCTGCGCACTCTAACTTTTGTTTAAACTGTGTATGTCAGCTCTCAACACTTTCTTTAACTATGGTGAATAAGTATTTATGTCTAAGAATACAAAGGAGTGTTCCAGATAATACAAAAATTAATACAGTGATTTCAGCATTTACTGCTACTCAAATTTCCATTACTGGACTCACTTTTACTTATCCTGCAATTATTTTCCATCATGGAGAAAACACTATTTGTGGTCATTACACCATCTGTTTATGAAACAATACAGAATGGACTGAATGTGATTACACAAACTTAACCTTTAAACACAGATTTCCCAAAGTTTTAAGGAACTGTTACCTTCTTATATTAACTCCTAAATTTTAATTGTAGGTCAGAAACCCAACATTTCTGAAATATGGAGTTGATATACTACAAGCTACCTACAGTAGATACTTGCCTTACATGGCTGATGACTTGTGAGACAATCTACTGCTTTAGGTAAGAAACGTTGTTACTTAATAGGAAGAGTTTTAGAAATTAAAGTGCAACTTACAGTTGAACAAGCACAGTATTATCGTGGATTTTTTCACAATCCTTTTGATTTGGGTTTTCCCCAGTATCTGATGATGAACAAAATATAATGCTAATCAACAAGCTAAGGGGTGATAAATGATAGCGTACATTGGTAACTTTTCTGTTACTACCATCTGAACAACAGTAAATAAGAAACATTTTCTTTGAATATCTGTGTATGTTATTTATTGTATATTAAATGTGTTGTAATTCTGTGTTTTACTTTACAAAAAGAAGCAGCATGTAAAACTTTAAAAGGAACAATAGTATTTCTATGATATATGTACCGACTTTATGAGACTTACCGTTGACTTACCTTTTCCTTTACTCTTTGATTTTATACATTACTAAGAGTACCTGTAAGTTAAAAGTTAGCAATAATAACCAGCTTTTTATTATAATGAATTTGAAAACAGTTCAACAACAACTATTTATTCATCTTTTTGTTTTGTGTCTTTTTTCCCTGAAACTGTCGGTCAATGGGACCAACTATGAAACAAACAAAATGCACCTATCAGGGCACTAAAAACCTACGCTAAAGAAAGAAAACCCCTATGGGTTTTAGGGAGGACAGCAATGAGCAATAACAAGCTCATGATGAATTTTCAAGTCACTCTCCCCTGCAACAATAACTGTTTGACAGTGCAGACAGTGAGGCGCAGTCCCCACAAAGGTCTCAACAATGTCAGGCTGCTGCCGTAGCCTGTTGACTGCAACTTCCAAGCCAGTTGGTGGAATGGTGGGTGGGACACCAGTACATGATTGTGGTCGTACTATAGTGGCCATGCCAAAAGTGGAAAGAACAGCAGCAGGTGGAATATCCCCAGGTCCAGCAGATGTTCCCTCCTCCAGCTTGGCAAAAATCTAACGGCGCCACAGCGGGGTCTTCCTTGTCTCGTACTGAATATCCCCAATCTTGTTCATGAAAAAAAGTCCTGCATCTGATTACAGTCCTCTGGCTCTGCCACCCGGGCCTTATCTGTATTCTGGCTTAGTTCTTTAAGCACCTTAAAGGTTTCCTTTTGTGAGTCACTGGCTTCAGCAATCCTTAAATTATAAAAGGCTGCTTTAATAGCCACAATAACTCATTTAGCTCTTCTAGGCACACTTGAAGAGTGGTGGAGAAAGGGGATGGGGCCTCTGACAAGCTCTCAGCAATCCCGCTGTTTGGAACTTGCTGCTGGTATCAGGAGGGCTTCTAGGCCACTAGGGAAACTCAGCATCCAGAGGGACTTCATTCCCAACAAGTAGTGTGCCAGGAGGCTTGTTTTCAGAGTGGTGGAGAAAGGGAGCTGGACCTCTTGTGATCTCTTAGCAATCCCGCTGTGTGGGACTTCCTGGAGGTAACAGGATGGGTTCTTGGCCCCCCAAGGACCCTCAGCATCCAAGAGGACTTCATCCCCCAACCAGTACTGCACCAGGAGGTATGTTTCCAGAGTGTTGGAGAAAGGGGGTGGGCCTCGGATAAGCTCTCAGCAATCCTGCTGTTTGGGACTCACTGGAGGTAACAGGAGGGGTTGTTGGCCCTCCAGGTCCCTCAGCGGCCCAGGGGACTTCTTCCTCCAACCAGTAGTGCACCAGGAGGTGCGTTTGCAGAGTGATGGAGAAAGGGGGCATGGCCTTTAAAGACCTCTCAGCATTTTCACTGTGTGGGACTTACAGGAGGTAACAGAAGTAGTTCCTGGCCCCCAAGAACCCTCAGCATCCAAGAAGACTTCATCCCCCAACCAGTAGTGCACCAGGACGCACATTTTCAGAGTGGTGGAGAAAAGGGCAGGGTCTCCGATGACCTCTCAGCAATCCCACTGTGTGGGACTTACAGGAGGTAAGAGATGGGGTTGTTGGCCCCCAAGGACCCTGAGTAGCCAAGGCGACTCCATCCCCCGACCAGTTGTACGCCAGGAGGTGCAATTGCAGATGGTTGTGAAAGGGGGTGGAGACTCCAGCGACTTGCCAGGCCGGCTTTTAAAAAAATATTTATTTTGCATTATGGGGTGTAAGTTATAGTTAGCTCAGGTAACTATAACTGCTGAATTTCAATGGTTTTGTGCGAGTAAAATCTGAGCCTAACTATAATGTTCCTGCAACCCTTGTTTTTTTCAGTGAATTTCTATGGTTTTTATTATTCTATTTCCTAACTATAACTTCCTTGTAACCTTTGTTTTTTCCAGTGAAAAGATAGATAGATAGATAGATAGATAGATAGATAGATAGATGGATGGATAGATAGACAGATATTAATATGGATGTATGGCAGGGGGACTGAGGATGGAGTTCCTGAGCTTATATATAGGAATACATTTACAAGGCTACTTTCACTTAACATTACCTATGACAGAACCTCTACCCTGGCCCCCCCTTTCCTCCTCCCCATTATGTCTCCTCTCTTCTGGGAGCATGCAGACAACCTCCTCCTGCACTTCATGAATGAAACAGATACAGTCCATAAATTCCTTCAGGCTTATAGGTGCCTGTGAGCTTTGTATCAAAAACCGGGACATGTATTTAAAATTTAGAAGGAGCCGGGATTGTCTTCTGGAAACCGGGATTGTCCGGGGAAATTTGGGATGTCTGGACACCCTACATTGTGTATGCTATGACAGTATAGTAGCAAAAATGCTAATTATGAGGATATGAATTCATAATGTTTCCCTGTTTTATTTATGGTAAAGGAAGTAGAGAGAGGAACGACTTATGATTATTGCACCTTATTGCCTTAATGCCTATTTTTGAGTGGTCACCCCATTTTTTTACTACATTTTGTTGCTGGCTTTTAGACTCTTCTCACTGGAGCATTGCTGTTCAATGCTCAGTTTTTGTGGTCTGCTACCTAAAACTATGAGAATTTGGCTAATTCCTGATTGGTGTATTTAACTCTCCTATAAGGCCATAGCATATGGTCTAAATGCAACACCCATGGCATAGAAAGGTAAATATCACCTGTGGACTGCAGACGTTATTGTGCCATCCACTAATGTGGCAAGTAAACCATGGCTTCAGCCCTAACATTGTAGCCTCACTGCTGAAGTTTAAAACAACCATTTTTGACAGACAAAACTTTCCCTTTTAGCATTTAGTAATTCACCCCAATGTAGGCCTTTTATACCACAAGGTAGGGTGCATGGTATTTAAAAGAGGAAGATGTAGAAAATTAATGTTAACATTTGCCAACAGTGACTAAGACATAAAATCTTTTTTACCTGGAGTAGCTGTCCTGTATAGAAAATCAGAGTACAGATTAAAATACTAATACTGTATCAAGGGCATGGGACCATGTAGAAAAATAAATAAACAACTATTTTGATAGTTGTTAAAAATCCAATTCAATGGAGAAGTCACATTTTTAATAGATATTAAGGAAAAGTAACTTTTAAAAAAGTACCTTTTCTCTGCCTGAAGCTCCTGGAGGCTAAGTTGAATTAACTCTCTAGTGTCTCACCTCCTCTGCTTGTCCTGAATAAGGTATGAAATGAGGTGAGACTTTCCACCCAGGAGTTAGACAATATGTCACTGTAATTGACAGGTTGACCTCAATGGTCAGAAACGATTCCTTTGAGCTCAGCAGAAGAGTGGGGCTATTTCCAAGTGAGTACTGTGTCCCACACCCCCGAGCCTGCCGTTTTGTACACTATTCTGCTGCACCAGGTAGTGTGGATTTTGCTTTATGAAGCTGCCAAACATATATATATATTTTTTGGAGCCTATTTTCTCCCTGCTATCTGTGCAAGGACCTGCACTGTGACTTGGCTATCTTGAGCTTGAATTCTGCAGCTCTGTGGTAAGCAAGTCTACGCCTTGGGTCTGAGAGGCATATCGCGGTGCCTACAGCTTCACACTCTCAGCTATAGATCCCAGCTCACTTATATGGCTCTGCAAAAGGGGAGTGCATCTGGGGGGGTTGAGGGGCTCTCTGGGGTGCCAAAGGATGTACTTTGGATGCTCAGAAACAACTTCAACTGGCAGAGGCTGGGACATTCATACAGATAATCTCCTCGGATTTAGGCTTGTCACTGGTCGGACAACCTATTCTAAAGCTTCTCCACTCTGGCACCATGAAGGAGTTTATTCAAGCAGCCAGCAAAGACCAACTTGGTGGAGGGGAGTTCACATTGGCTGATACAATCATGGCCGCCGCTACAGGAGCTACTAATGCTGCGGATTCTGCTCCTCTCCCTCACTGTCTGACTAAGAATACAAGCGGTGGCAAACTGGTTCTAGATACCGATCTCCACCTCTCTGGATATCTCTGCTCTGCAGCATCTCGCTAGTGACCAGCCGAGGTGTCCTCTTGGTGCTCCCAGTATGCCTCTTTTAGAGTCTATGGGAAATCAATCTCTTCAGATTGAGGTGCATGATACGATAGATGTCAGTACCACTTTTAATACTGTAGGGGGCCAGACAGGGGGGCCGGAAGTGATCCTTGAAGCTGCTTAGTATACAGTGGTAGATAATTCAGGTGTTACAGTGCAGCTGACCAGCTGCTCCAACACTGCACCAAGGTCTAGGAGCAGTACAGACCTCCTTGCTAGCTACTCGGCACTCCGTATCTCTGGCGAGCACACAAATGGTACTATATTAAGTGATAACTCTGTGTATAATCAGGAGGGTGACAGGTAACATGTGCAGCTTGTGCAGTTAAATCAAATTACTACAGGGCGGATGTTTGCAGGACTGACACATACTCAGACTGAATACTATGAAACAACAGTGGGAAAGCAAAACTGTAAAAACTGGTAGCCCGGCAGCTAAGAGCAGCCCGCTAGGAAAGTGGGTCACTTCCAAGTGTGAGGTCAAAGCTCTCATCTCGCACTTATCTGCTGCTCTCCCGGGGACAGATGAGGATAAGCAGCTCTCTGGTCAGCACTCCCTCTCAAAGTGCTTTGCTCCTGATCCCATGTTTACCTCTGATGTATCCTCTGATACAATATCTGACCACTCACCTCCACTCACTTACTTAGAGACTGATTCCCAGGAGTCATCATTGGTAATAATCTTGCAATTTCTGCTGTCCCAGCGCTCAGGGGCCTGGGCACACTACATTCAGGCCAGGGCGGATAATCTGAAAATGCAGCAATCACTGTGCGAAGTAGCCGGACAGATTACCAGCCTCACTGCAGAAATTACTGAGCTTCAAACAAAGAGTAGCTCAAGGAGAGGAGGTGGGATAAGCAACAGTCAAAGCTATCGGGAGCCACGAAGACCAGCTGGAATATTTCCAGACTAAGGTCAAAGATATGGAAAATTTGCAGAAGAGGATATTAGGAATTCCCGAGGGCAAGGATGGGTCCGACCCTCAGCAATATATGGTCCAGCTATTTGAAAAAGCCTTCCCTGATCTCAGTGACTGGGATTCGCAAATCCAACATGCCCATCCTCTCCTCCTTAATTGAATGTCTCCAATACTAGACCAGTATAGTCTCGCCGAATGCTAATATATATTGGGAACTTTCTTCTTAGGCAGGCGATTTCTCTTAAAGCACGTCCAACTGCACCTGTTATGTTTGATAAGATGCCTATTATTGCCCGGTCAGATCTTTCCAAATCTACAATGGATCGCCGAGGGAAGATGCGTCAACTTATAGACCCTCTTAAGGACACCGAAGCCCAAGTCTTTCTACAAGAACCTGCTCGTTTTAGGATTATAAAGGATTGACGGACTCAGATGTGTTACTCAGAAGCAGATGCAATACAGGGTGAGTCGTTTGAAAGGGGCTCTTGCCCCTACCACTTCTAAATAGCACTTTAGTCTCAGGATTTGCTATTGTTTTTTTGGGGGGGTTCTTCTTTTCTCTCCTGTTGTTTACTTTCTTTATTCTTACTCTCCCTGCTCTTTCATCGTCTTCCTTCTCTACGATCTATTTCTCTTTTTGAATAATAATAGCTGCTGATCTGTTGATTTAGGCTGTGTTTTTCTCTTATGGCTTCATTATGCACCACTCAGCAGCAGCATAAGGTCCTTTGATGGTTTGTCTGTTTCGTAAATTGTGCATATCTCATTTCACAGTGGTTCTGTGGCATCAGAGGGGCAGGGATGGATGGTGCTCCTCTAGGGCTGCACTGTCTTGCAGCCAAGGGTGGGCTCGATTCCTTCCCCATAGCAAAAGGGGTGGGTCTGTTAAGGGTGTGTGGGTTGGGGGGTGAGGTCCTGCTTGAAAAATACAATGCAGAGAACTTTGTGTATTGGGGGGGTTGAAACAAGTCAGAATGTCCTCATTGTACTTAGGGATCGTACTCTATATTTTCCATTATGGAGGAACCATAGTCTTACACGTGAAGGGAGGGAGTGTGTAAGTACGTTACTTTAGATTTATGGTGATGGTTAAGTGTATGTGTTGGAATGTCTCAGGAATTAATGCACTGAATAAAAGACAACTGGTTTGAGAAGAGAGAGGGCTTTATAAGCCTCAATTGGTTGCATTGACAGAGACACACTTGGCATATAAAGATCGGCTTTTATTAAAATAGCTGGGATATGACACGATTGTCTGTACTTCACAATCGATATCTACCTGAGGTGTTGCCATACGCTCAGATAAAAATGTTCACTGTCAAGTCCTCAGAACCGCTGCTGATCCAAGAGGGCAGTGGGTACTTGTATAATTAATATTAAACTGGCAAATGTTTGTTATCTGTGTGGTTTATGACCCAAATACTGATGACCCAGAAGTATTAGATATGTTATCTTTGGAATTACTGGATTGGGGTGGAGAAGTGATCATAATGGGATATTTTAATTGTGTGCTAGATTATAGCATAGATTCTACTAATCGTACTGCGACCCCTCTTAATCCTAGAACCCAGGCATCAATCAAAGGCTTGATTCAGTTAAACGAGTTTGCTGATGTTTGGCAGATTCTTCACCCTGCTGAGCCTGGTTATACTTTTTATTCATGCCCACAGAGGCACTACTCTAGGATAGATATGGTTTTTGCTCAGAGGTCCCTGGTGGATGGTGCGGAAATAGATGTATGCCCTAGAATTGCTTCGGACCATAATCCACTTCTATTTTCATTCGACCCATCTGAAACTAGGGATAGCCGCTCCAAGTTTACATTTCCTCGTCACTTGTTGTCCAATAACGACTACAGAAGATATGTTTTAGGGCTACTCAGGGAGTTGTTTCTGGCCAACAATGGTACAGCATCACCTGCAGTAATTTGGGATACAATAAAGGCATATGTCCATGGTGTGACACTCCAGTAGGTGGTCAGGCAAAATAAGGCAGCTTTGAAAGAGGCCCATCTTTTGGGCGAAGCTATTCTCCAACTTGAAGTACTGCATGCTTTGAAAACATCCCATGTAGAAGCAGAAGAGCATCTATCTTCAATTACTAGAAAAACACTTCCTTCTAGGCCGTAGGTTAAAAGATCAAATAGCCAGTACCTGGAAAGGATAGGCCGACTCCTGACACATCAGATTTTGGATCGACAGTCTAAAAATATGATTCATTCAATTAAGAGCATGGATGGCTTAGTGTATACAAATCCCTTTTATATTCTATAGTAGTTTTGCCGTTTTTATGAGGAGTTATATACCCAGGCTCGGGTAATCGATCAAGCTGGGTTCAGGGTTTATTTACAGCAGTGTAGTCTCTCTTGTCTCAGTAAAGATCAGGCTGGTGAGCTGCAAGGTGAGTTCTCTTTGCTCAAGAACGAGGCTGCTTTAGGGGCTCTTACCACAGGCAAAGCGGCAATCGAGGATGACATACCCTTAGAATTTTATAAGCTATTTGAAGATATAATAACCCTAGAATTCCTATAAGTAATTCAATATATTCATAAAGGTGGCACTGTGCCCAATTCTTGGAATACTACCAATATTGTGGTATTTTTAAAGAAAGGCAAATCTGCAGAAGATATGGGGTCTTATCGGCCCAAATCTCTAACTAACTCAGACGCAAAATGATTTGCAAAAATCTTGGCCATGCGTCTTGCCCCTATACTTTCAACCTAGGTGTCACAGCAACAATACAGATTTATCTCAGGCAGAGATACTACTTCCCATATTAATACAGCAATAGCAGCATTTGATGTTGTCGGTAAGTCCAATACCAACATAGGCATGACCCTATTGGATGCTGAAAAGACCGTCGATCGCGTATCATGGGAGTGCATGTGGGCAGCCATGGGCTCATTTGGTTTTAGTGAGGGATTTATAAAAACTGACTTAGGCACCATATGCACTGGTTGGCCACGCTGGGAAATACTCAAACACATTTCCAATAAACCATGGTACACAACAGGGGTGCCCGCTTTCTCCCCTCCTGCTTGCTCTATATATGTAGCCATACGTACAATCGCTTTTTATGAATGAAGGTATTTAGCCCCTGCTGTTTGGAGGCCAACAACTCAAGCTGACTGCCTATGTTGATGATGTGACATTTTTTTGCACTAATCCACTGGTAGCCAACCGGCAGGTTTCGGATGAAGCCGAAAGTTTCAACAGGTTCTCGGGGTACAAGCTTAATTTATTCAAAACCCAACCCCTGTTAAACTTTACACCAGAGTCTCTCATGCCGGGGGCAACCACAGCAGTGGTATATCTGGGAGTTAAACTATGTCCAGTGGTCACTAATATTATTAAACTGAACTACGAACCTTTGTTAATGTCAGTCATTTCTAAGATGAAATCCTGGAATAAGCTCCCACTTACTATTACAGTCTTAATTGACATTATTAAAATTAATATCCTTCCAAAAGTTCTTTACTTATTCCGTGCAATTCCTTTAGGAGCACCTGAATCATATTTTAAGCACCTGGAGGGTGCCATTGGAAGTTTCATATGGGGTTATAGGCACGCAAGATGCGCCATTCTTCTTATGAAGCTGCCGTATAAGAAAGGAGGGCTTCAACACCCAGATTCTAAGGGGTATATGTACAAGGAAGTGGCGGTTAGAGGCGTTAGCCGTCATGGCTTAACGCCTCTCTCCGCCACTTCTGAAACGCAAGGCTGCACCACATTTACAAGAATGTGGTGCAGCCTTGCGTTTCCCCCTGCGATGGCACTACGTTTAGCAACTTAGCGCCAACACAGGCACCCTTGCACCATAGTGCAAGGGTGTCTGCGTGCAGGGGAGGATTGTTTATGTGTAGGAAGGTGTCCCTTCCTGCACATAAAAAATCCTAAAATGCCATTCTGTCACTGTCATGTGTGCTGCTTCATGCAGCACACATGAAAGTCACAAATGGCATTTTTTTTAAAGGATTGTTTATGTACAGGAAGAAACCCCTTCCTACACATAAACAATCAATGGCATTTTGCTTTTACATGTGTGCTGCACAAGGCAGCACGCATGGAAAAAGCAGAAACAAGGAGAAATAATGCATTTCTCCTCGTTTCGCCAACTTAAGACCAGGTTTTTCCTGGTCTTAATTTTGGCACTGTCTCCTATGTACGCCACCCTTGTACAAAGGGGGCAGTGTCAAAAACAATGGTTGTTGTGGTGGAACGCCCACCGCAACACCCACTGCCCACCCCTTTCACGCTAACCATAGCGTGAAAGGCGGCCTTATGTACAAGGCAGCGTTAAGCCACGTTAAGTGGCTTATCGCTGCCTTGTAAATACGGCGAGGCCCCTATCGCTATCACAGCGTCGATAAAAGTGACGTTGTGGTGGTGATAGGGGCTTGTACATATGCCCCTAAATTTTGCTTTTGGGTGGCCTTCACCGGTCATCTGCGCAGTTTATTAATCCCAGCTGATCTGGATCCATCATCTTTTGGTTACCAGCTAGCTCTCAGATCTGAGTTTAGGCTTTTTTTTACAGGCTGGGGGACCCCAACTATTTCAAGAGGGTCGCTTTAAGATAATAACTCATATCATTTATATTTGATGGGGGATTTGCGCTAAATACTCAATAGCTTTTTTGAACAACGATCCACCACTTTGGGGCAATCTCACTTTTCCATGACTCCGTTTGTAGGGTTTGAGCCTGGCATGGGGTTTCACCACTAGGCCAGCTACACTATTTGAATGGTTTCTTATCCTTTTAGGGATTTCAAGATAGGTATGAACTCCCTCGTCGTGTTGTTTTGAAGCACTTGCAAATTAGGGACTATCTATTGAATGCCCATTTGATACGGAAGGCTCAGAACTGACATTGCATTACTATAAATCGACCGGGAAACCCTTAATTAGCTTGTTGTACTAAGTCTTCTGTCAATATGTTTTGGATGATAACGCCTTGTCAGCTACTAAACGGAGTTGATCTTTGAATTTGGAGGTCCCCCTCTCAGAGATTCAGAGCGCATTAGAGATACTTGATCGATCTGTACACTCTACTAATTTAAAATTGCAACAATTGTCTTCTGTATTATACCCCGATATCTCAATGGGTAGTGAATTCTACCTCAGATAAGACTAAGGGCCATATTATCAAGAACGGGCGATAACATTATCGCCGCTTTAGCGGCAGGAAACTGCTGCTAAAGCGGCGATAAGGGGCTTGATAATATGCCCTATGGAATTCCAATAGAAGCCCAGGTTTGATGTACTTCACACCAGAACCTGGGCTTCTATTGAAATTCTATAGGGCATATTATCAAGCCCCGTATCGCCGCTTTAGCGGCAGTTTCCTGCCGCTAAAGCGGCTATAATGTTATCGCCGTTCTTGATAATATTGCCCACAATGTCTCAAATGTAATCTTCCAGCAGCATATGTGGTACATATGTTTGTGTTATACCCTGCCTTGCAAGAATTCTGGGATAGGGTAACCAAGTTTATGTCAGACAGTCTGGGCCATCGAGTCTCACTATCTACTAATGAGATAATATTGGGCGTTGAGTCGGACTACAAGGGTGGCATACAGCGCTTAGTTATAATAATGTTAGTTTGTGCCCGGCTTTGCATAGCAAGTTCTACGTTTCCTTGGCCCCCCCTAAAGCGGCTGAATGGTGTGCCCTCATTCAATAGATTCATGATTTTGAGTTAGCTCTGGCAAAATCTAGAGGTCGTTCTTCCCTGGGAAAATTTTGAAAAAGTTTTCGTTTTTAAATTCAAATCATGAATAATACTGTAAATCCTCTTCTCTTCTCATCTATTTTATGTATTTTGTTGGTATTTGCTCCTCCAGTCACGGCCAGTGGTGTACCTGTGTTTTATGTTTTATACTATGTATCCCTTTGTTAATGTTATATTTTTTTTTAATTTATGATTTTTGTATGTTGAACAATCTGGTTTTAAAAAAAATAAATAAAAACTAATAAAAAAAACAGTTGTCCCCCAAACATTTGAGAAGTTCACACCGATTGAGGTGTGGGCAAAGTGCTGGTTAACCTCCGTAAATCGGTGGTATCCTGCAGACTGGACTGACGTTTGAATAGATTTCCTCCTGGCTGCATTTAATTCATCACAATCGAGGGCTCTCACTCCAGGGCTGTTTCCATCACTGAGTGAGTATGTCTTTATTATTTAACACAAGTAGGTGATTCGAGTAATTTCTTCACCGTCTTACCAAATGAGACCAACTTATTGCTCTATTTTTAAGGCTGGCCTCCATGTCACCTTACTGCAAGTGTCCTAATGAGACCCCATATATCTCGCTGAGGGTTGAATCATTATCGACAACAGTTAATAACAAACAAATAATTCAACCCTACCTACCAAAAGGACTATCCATATTCACAGTTCTGTTTCTTATGAACACACAATTTCGCATTAGTTTCACTTACACTACATTCCTTTTGGTTGTGGTTCTCTCTGGTTCACTGGGGACCACGGCACTGTAATAAACCATTGAGTTTTTGTTCATGTGCTGTTAGGCTTTCTTGGTTTTCTGATAATGAGCTTTGGAAGCTAGATAAAATGTGTGTCTTTTTCTATTTGGATTGGGTGTTGGTCTTCCGTTGTGATAGAATTAACAGTGAATGCCTAAAGGGATTTCACTGATTATTAGAAACTATGCAAATGAGAACATTGAGAACTGCTGTTTAAAATATTACGAAATTGTGCCAGTGGCACAAACTATAAATAGCACATATCAGTTGAAGTGCACATTTACATCACCCATATAAGCCACTTTAAAACGTGACTTCATGACAACCAGAGCACTTATGAACTGCTGGAGCAATGCAGATAGTTATAAGAACATGTCCAAGGAAGACATTTTAACAAACCTAAATTCATTTCTTTGAATTTAGCTAAGTCAACAATAAGAAGAATCTTAAGTTCACATGGTCTGGGTGTAAAGGTGAGACCGGCTTAATATTTCTATTGATTTGTCCCTACAGTGACAGGACAGTGACAATTAGGCAGGATTGACTGTGGAAATTTCCTTTGAGTTGGAGTCGGAATTATCACCGATCACTGGCTAGTAAAGGAACCCTTATAAAAACAAGTTCCCACCAACAGTTCCTCAGTTGGAATTAGAATAGAAGATAACAAACCTGTTGCTGTATCTTCCTTGAGGAGGGCTGAGTTCTGGAGCTGTTCTCCCTTGTATCCCAGCTCAGACACCCTGCTAGAGGGCAGGACCAGCTAGCCTTCTATAGTCACTGGGGTTAAAGGCAGCAGTAAGGCATCTTGGAAACGGGCCAACAGACCAGTGGGACTGGGATCCATGCCTTGCCAGAAGAAACCAAATGATGGGACATAAAAGTGTCCCTCAGCAGTTTGGTATCTATAGGCGTTTTTTGGTGGGAAACCTGAGGGTTGCACAAGACTACTGAAATCAAGTATATGGCCTTGTGGAACACAGAATTACCATGTCGTAGTCCCTTTTATAAGAGAGTTAGCACACACATTTAACACCTGCTCTAACAGGTGGTAAATATTTACAGGGACTTGTATGGAGCTGGGATGGAAGGAGTCGGTAGAGAAGGTAGGGAGGCAAAGAGACAAGGCCTGGCAGAGGATGTATGGTCCCTCCTTTCCAAAGAAAAATATCAGAATGGTGTGGGGGACAAGGGTTGGCTGCTGTTGCCCACAAACCCTCACATGGTTTTACCATGGCAAAATCTGGTCTGGTGTTCCTGAGTGTTGGAACAGAATGTCAGTCATAATCAGCCGGAACGGAATTCCATACAGTAATTGTGTTCCACCTCATACATAATCAAGGCCTAAGTATGACTTTGTTTTTTTCTGTGCTAGTAGGCGTTTGCTTCCTTTTTGGTTTATTTGAATATATTGCTACATGAGTAATGGTGGTGAGACAAATGAGTTGGAAACTGAAACACTTGCTCTCCAGTTTCAGTTGCTAAATATCACTGAGCTGACCATCTCTATCCCCCGTTTGCTGTGTGTGAGAATTGCTTTTCATTGGTCATTTGCAGTTTTTTTAGTCTCACATGCAGATTTAATTGTTGATTATTTTATAGGATTAACCAGCTGGCCTGTCTGTTAAGCTCTTACTATGTGTGTTTCACTTCTGTGTCTGTCTAGTCTGCTATCTGAGTACAGCCACAAGTCTTTCAATTGTTTGGGCGCTAATCTCCGTATCTAGCGCTTGGTGTTATACTCTGGTCGTAATAAAGCAAGCCACGAGATTGCGCCTCATGCCATACAAAGATCATGAATATGAATTTCATTAAATATATTAAATGTGGCGATCAAAAAATCTAAAAACTGGATAACTACGTCCATGTAATGCACGTCTTTATCGTTAAAACTGTAGACAAATATATATGTTTGCATCTACTCATTGTTTTTTTATAGGACTGAATTTCATAGAATAATTTGACAGTGAGACAGGGAAACACTAAACAGTTCCCTTGCATAGGCTGTGGACCCAAAGTATGGACTGGAGGAAGATTGGCTTATCTTCTGACCTCGATGTTTTTTTACATAAAACCGCAAACATTTAAAGATTCTTATATCCCATTTCCATGATCTGGCTTTGACCATGTATGTGCCATTTTATTTCTTTATTGAAAGATCTCCTTTTTATCAAATATTGTTTCGAAATTTTCCTCGTTTGTTTCTTGACTTTCATATTGTTTTGGTGCAGTGTATTTAGTTTTATATTTCTGCTGGAAATCCTGCTGCTTTGTATTAATGTTACTAGGGCTTACATCCAGGTTTTCTTAGTGAAAGCATGCTTTATTTATGAAAACACTCCCTGGGAGTGCTATCAATGTGAAAAGGAGAATGTTCCTGAAGACTATGCTGCAAATACACGTAATACAGACGCAGCCCTTCCACATCCACCCCTTGAAAATGTTTTTCCAATACCATGAAATTAGCCAGGATGTGCAAATAAACACACACAACCCACCAAGAACAACTAACTTAAAACATTCGGGTTACAGCCTCTGAAAGAACTACACGCTAGAAGGTCAAGACTCTAAAGAATATACTAATTAATCCAAAAGCACCACTGTCTTGGTAAGGAGGGACTACTCTAAGTAAAGAGCCCTCCATCATTAAGTAAAGAGGCATATCCAGGAGAGGCAGCCGTCTATCACTAATAACTGTTTTGGAAGTCTTTAACAACTGCAAGCATCCATGCAGCCTTCAACCATAACATTGCTTTACAAGTCTTTAACACACAGCACAATACAACAGCTGATTATTAAACTTCCCATGGAGATGGAAAGATGATCTTTTTTTGCCACTGACAACACTATCAGCGGTGGCACAGCAGGTGGCACGTAAAGAGTTCAAAGATTAAGACAGGTGGCAGTTGACAAGCTGCTTGGATTCATCAAGGAAAACAATATCTCCTTTTGTTGCATTGGCCCCTGGAGATATTTAGTTCTGTGATGACATATGCTCAAGTATTGTGGTGTGCTGTTTGTTATTGCAGTATGTTTAAGCCATGTTGATGCAGGATTGCAGGGCAACCAAAGTAGATTTAACCAGATGGGAGAGAATTGGTTACATTTCTACTAACCTTTGATGAGATGTGCAATGGCATAGAGGACATGCTGCATTTTGATCAATGTGCAAGCAAGAACACCAGTAAATAGAACATTGCAACAGTCCAATGTCTGAGAAGGCCAAAGCTGAACGTTGGTTCTGAAGACTTGTTTCGAGATCTAAGGGTTAATGTCTGATAGCAGTGAAAGTTGAATATATTTTCTTGGATTTGCCCTGGTTTAATGTAATTGTTGTTGAGGAAAAATGGCATTTAGTGGTCTTTAATTTCAGTCATAACTGGGTAGCCATGCTTAAATGCTATAAAGGCATTGTTTAACATTATAAATATGGACACTCTCCGGTATATGTGAATAGTAAATTAGTGAATCTTCATTATATACTTAGGGAGATGAATATAAAAGAAAACTATAATTATTCAAAGAATTAATCATTATGGGCTCCTAAAACACTCATGGATCTTGAGGTCTTGAGAATGAGGTGGGAGTGAGCAGAGATGTAGAGTTTTAAGAAATAGTTCAGAGTGAGCAGAGAGGTAAGACATATACACACATAGTATGGTGCCAGTGTTTAAGGCTACTGAGAAATTTGGCATGTCCAGAAGAGAGGAGTTGTCATGGTCTGTGATGCAGAATACATTGTCTACACTCTGGGTGGTGATTGTCTGACTGCTTCATTGCAATCTATATTCTGTTCAAGTTTCCCTCTATTATGATGTCTATGTTTTGGCACTGATGCCTGCAGTTATCCATTTTACTGTTTGTTTTTCACAGTTAATATCTGGGGAGTGTAAAAATTAATTTCAGCTTGTATATTAATGCATTATGTAAATAATACTTGTATGTCGTTATCTGTAGGATTTCAGACTGCTAAGGGCCTGATTTATATTGTGGTGGGCTGCCCATTTCTCTGTCAGTGAGACGGAGTAAGTTACCTTGTCTACCTGACAGAGATGTCATCCGCCAAATTTAGAAATTAACATCAAGCTGCGGTCCTTTCTAAAGCAGTGGCAGGAACTGCCTTCATGGTGGTTCCTGTCAATGCTGTTTACTGTTTGGTGCACAGCTCCCTCAACATGAGGGAGCTGTGCACCACACTGTTTTTTTTATTCTTTATTTTTTCAAAATCCCAAAATAAAAAAGAAAAGCCTTCCTTCATCATGGGAGTCCTCTCCCATGGTGAGGAGAGCACTTAGCAGTTTTCACTGTCCCTTATCACCAAGGTTTTCCTGGCAGTGATGGGCAATGAATACTGACCTTCAATTCTGCTCATCTAAATTAGGCCAGATGAATTGTAAGTCTGCTTCCCATGGCCTTACTCCATAAGGCCGTCGGAGGGGTTTAATCACAGTGCAGAGAGAGTAGTCTACGCCATGATTAAACCTAAGGTCGTCCACATATAAATGTGGCAGGAAAACCACAGTCTTCGTGGTAGAGAGATTCTATCTCTGTTGCAACGGAGTATCTATACTGGTAAGATATACATCGGCCCTTATGTCTTTTAACCAGTTCTGCCATCAATCATACCTCCAGTTAGGGGAGTGGCCAAGAAGTTGAAGACAAGCCTGCCTGGTGACAGCTGCGTCTGTCATGGACTTGAACTACTTTCCAAAGGTCAAGTATTTGGCCTCCTGTTTTCCTGCTTCAGGGGCACAAAAAGCATAAGGACTCTAGACTCCAAGAGGGTAAAATTGATTAAAGAGGGCAATACACTGTAGAAGGCCTGATTGGAGAGAGACCTGATCCCCAGAAGTCTGCCCTGAGGAGATCGGGTCTGTAGAACTGATCAGAATAAGCTTTCCCAGTAGTTGAAGACTAATTATGATTGTAAAACCTGTGACTAGGTGTATCTGAACACCACCCCATTGCAGCTGGCCTGACATTGCTCTTAAATTCCAATCCACCCTGAACTGTTGTTTTTCTATGGTGCTTGATTTCTTTATAGGTACTTTTTGCATTCAAAGTTTAGAAATTCATATCTCTGGTTCCCTTCAAACTATTTATTGTCTTTGTGGTCATTAAATGTTTCACTATGTTTCCAATTTGATTTTGGGATTTTATTGTGCCAGGATCCTTTACTTTAAAATGGTTGATACTGCTTGAATTTAGCAAGCATTTCTCTGGGGATTACCTGCTACTTGTGTCATAGCTACCTGGGATTAATCAGAGATTTTCTCAGAACTGCATTTTCCGTCCAGAGACGGTTTATTGAGTTGGTAGGAGAGGTCCCACTCACAAATTAATTACACCATTTCTGACAGGAGTAGACAGACTGTGGTTGTTGATTCCTTTATGGGAGATAAGGGATAAGGAGGGGACCTAAAGCTTTTATCCTTTTCATCATTGGTTGTTTTTGGACTTCACTGGACTTTTTGAACAGGTCACCTAGGAACATCATATGTTACCCCAGAGCAGTTACCCAAAGGACTGTTTTTCATCCTGGATCTGTTAAAAATGCTTGTATTTAAAACCTATGCTTTTATATGTAGTGGTGGAAGTGTTTAATTTGTCTTATGAGGATATGGTTGAGATTTGTTTGGCTCATTGGGCCTATTCCCAAATATAAATACACATACATATATTTAGTTGTGTAAAATTACTACTATGTAACTTTATTCTTTGCATTTTTTTTGCTATTCAGCATTTCAAATGTCGATTTACACCTAAACTGTAGACTTATATGTTTTCATCCCCATAAATCAAATGACAGAGCCACCTACCACAGGATTTATGACTGTCAAGTTATTACAACTAACTTTGCACATGTAGGTGGAGATTTTCACCACCGCAATGGAAATCTCCTTATGGGAAAGTAAAGGAAAATGCATAATCATTTTAATATTAAAAATATTGTATTTAAAATATAAATGTAAACTAATTTTAAATATTTATATTTGAAATAGAACTAATAAAATTAAATATTTTAGTATATTAGCTCATCAACCGAAATGTGTATTATCTAACTGATTCATATCAATATATTAATTGAATTTATAAATAACTGTTTAAGAAATTCAAATAATACTACATTCACTAACATTAATAATTTTATTTACCAAATGTTTTTAAAAATAGAAGTTTAATCAATTTAAATTATTTTTATTTTTTTATTGAAAGTTCATTTTATTTATTTTTAAAATTACGTTTTATTTTTACGTTTAAACAATTAACTAAGATTTATATACAAATGTTAACATTAACAATATATGCATAAGATATAAGTGATGAAATAATTTCATCACTTTAACACTAGTTTTTATGGGGTGTAATTTATTTCCCTGTCTCCATCGTTTTCGATGGAAGTGTGTTGCAGTACTAGTGAGTGGCCATGTACGTGCATGACTTACTTTAAGGCAGGGATGAAGTATATATTCACCTGTTTTGACACCTTTAATGCTGTATTAAGTTTAAATGTGTAGTTTGTGAATAGCAGTGGTCTTACTCATTTGTGGGTGTATGTGTTTGGTGATCCTTCCTAGACACTTCCTTACATTTTCCTAAACCCCTCCCATTTTAGAGTTGATATACATCATTTTGCAACAACTCTTCCTTGTCCCTCCAATATTTACTACTAAAGCCTACACCTGTGCGTGTGGAGATCTCTGTCATGGTGGCCGTGATCTCCCCACTTAAAAAATAGGAGAGGTCTCCAGCTGTAGGTTTGTGAATAGCATTTTATAGTATGTGATTAGTACTACTGTAGTGCTATTTTACTTATTACAATTGATTTGGGAATAGACCCCGCAATGTTCATTTTAGGTGATGGCTACCACTCCAGGTAGTTAAAAGGGATGTCTCAAACTAGAGCACCTAAAAACATGAGCACAGGTATGCAGGAAAATCTTGTACCTGGCAGCCATCAGCTTTTGGTAATAGCATTTCTCGGACAGACAAAGGGCAGGCCCTGCCCGAATGATTTCTTCACAGTAAAGGAGGCTGCTGTCTCTACATCCCCACACACTCCATGAATGCCAAATGGTGTTGCTCAGGAAGAGCAATTTAGCAGACCTCTGCTAAGAAGGTCATTGCTGCATTTCTAAAACAGTTCTCTCTCCATCCTCACACACCTTAGTGTCATATCCAAAACTCAGGAGTGACAGCAATAAACTTTGCCAGTTATGGGGAGGCAGTCCCTCAGATTCCATTATCAATCAACCAATCAAGCAGGTTTCTGGGGGGCGGGGAGGGGGCGGGGTGGATCTGCGGTTTAGTCAAAGAGCCAGGTCTTGAGGTCCTTCCTGAATTAAGGCAGAGATGGTGATTGCCGGAGATGAAGAGGCAGGGAGTTCCAGGTCTTCGCAGCGAGGTAGGAGAAGGATCTTTGGGATTGTGGCCAGAGCCAGTTGGGCGGAGCAGAGATGTATGGTGGGTGTGTGGAAGGAGAGGGGACGGTTGAGGTATGCTGGTCCGGCATTGTGGAGGGCTTTGCAGGCATGCATGAGGAGCTTGAAGGTAATTCTTTTATTGATCAGGAGCCAGTGGAGGTCTCTCATGTGACCAGTGATATGGCTGTGACAGATGATGTTCAGGATGAGTCTGGCAGAGGCGTTCTGGATGTTCTGTAGTTTCTTTAGGAGCTTATTGGTGGTACCGGCATAGAGTGCATTGCCGTAGTCCAGTCTGCTGCTGACGAGTGTATGGGTGACCATTTTCCTGGACTCAGTGGAGATCCACTTGAATATCACAGTCGTCCATAAGAAACAATCATTTAAAATGTACCCTTTTTATAACTGTACTAACCAAGGTAAGGAAACTGTGAAACATGCTGTCATGGAGATGAGAAATGGTGGCTAAGACCCAGATTTGGTTAGTGGGTACCTGCAGGGTTAAATACGTGTCTACAAAAATAGCAAAACAAGACTACAATTTGATCAGACTGTTTTTAAACTAAAAAAAATAAATTACGAATTATGGAAATAGTTGTTATCTAAGATGAATAACAGATTAACATATGTGGTGTGTTTCTTTGCAGTGCAAACAGTGGTGACAAATGAGAGCACAACTGGAGAATAAAATTGTGCAATGTACTGAAAAGAGAAGGGAGTAGATTGCTGTGAGAACAACGTGCCACACTTCTCTATTCATCTTGTGTTGTTTCTAATTGACTTTCCCCTTTCCCCTTCGTCATCACCCAATAGCACAAAATCGTTTTCACTGCTTTGGTGGGTGAGGTTGGGAGAAGGAGGGATAACCTCATGCATCACTTCTGCTGGGTAGCAAAACTACAGATCAGCCCAATTGACTATGAATGCTAAAACCATAGCATAATCCTAGTATTACCATTTACAACAGACTTCTAACATCTATCTTGTGTTTTTCTTTAATAGAGGAGATCCAAACTGGATTACAGCCAAACTCTTGCACTCAGCATAGATGTGCACTCCCAGTCACCATATATACTACCAGTGCTCATAAACTCACTCAGGAATGTCAGTGCAGAGTCAGGGCACATGATGGTAGTATACAATTACTCAAATGAGAATGGTACAGATCTCACTCTTCATGGACAGAAAAAAAGCCTGCCCTCAACTACGCATCAGAATGGTTTTCTGCCATCACAGTCTATTACTTTGTCCAGAAATATATAAAGGAGTCCAGTCTGGATGAAGGCACACTTCGTTCCCCCTCCAGACCACAGAGCCATGTACTGGGGGCATATTTATGGCTTTCGTGGCAAGGGCACAGGGCAAGTCACCCTGATGCACTGCCCTGCATCACAGGGAAAGGGCAGGAATGCACCGTATTTATCCAATACGGTGCATTCCTGTCCCTTTTCCTTACACTGGTGCCGTTTTGGCAGCCTAGCGCCAATGCAGACTCCCTTGCACCATGGTGTAAGGGTGCCTGTTTTGGAGGCAAGAGTGTTTTTGTGCAGGAAGGAGCACCTTCCTGCACAAAAACATTCCGGAGATGCTTTTTCCATCCATGGAATGCCTCCTTGACTCAGAATAAGGCAAGGCAGCAACTTGTGCTGCTTTGTGTTACGCCATATGAATGAGGCCATGCAAAGCCATGTAGAGTGGTTTGCGTCGCCTCATAGGTTTGATTGAGAGGCTTACGCTGCCGGAGCGTCAAGAAAGTGATGCTCTTGTGGCACAATCCTCTCATAAATAGGCCCCTATGTTTTTAAAAATGCATACATTGTTAGTGACTTAGCTCTTGAAAATTAATTTAAGTCATACCCATATATATCAATATTTTTCAGATGGGTCTCAAATGAAAAACACAAGTTTGTAGTCCAAACACATTTGTTTTTCTTTTGTTTTAACTTCTTCTCTATCAAATTGATGCATATGTACATAATAAAATGGTGTTGCTAGAATTCCATTATAATGTCTATATGTATCAATACAGAAACGAGCTGCCCATGCACAGGCGATGATTGACAACATCGTCCTGGTGCTGTGTGTGCTACCTTCTAAGATTGCCTATGCCAGATCACTTCTGAGCACCAGCTAATTCTGAATGAGATGACCCAGTGCTCAATTATGGACCACCTAGTTAATATGCAGATGGGGCACACATCTGTGCTCCAGTTAGGATTCAGATGTGGATTTTTTCTTGGTCTAAGAAATAATCTCCACAGAGTCTGGCTCCTTGCTGGGGCACAAACACAGGCCTAGATTTACAAAGGTTTTGCATTGGATGTGTGTTTCTTTTTAAGACAGACCCAAAGCAAAATCTTTTTGGGGATTTTCAAACCACTGCACATTGGTATTTGTGTAGGAAAAAGTAACGCAAACCAGCATGAACTCTGCATCAAGGGGCCGTTCCACGGGTGGTACATAGGTGCTCCTGCGCTACCATCCATGGTTGTTTACTTGAATCCTATCTACTAACACTAGTAGACAGTCTAAGCTAAGTATGTTGTACTGGGAGGGTACCAAAAGTACAAAACCTTTGCTAGACTCAAGCAGACTCTTTTGCGATATGGTGCAAAGGTGTGTGTGTGTAGCGCTCAGCAGCACAATTCTGCGCCAGCGCTAGGGAGAGAGGAGGACAGGGCCATATCTCTGTAGATATGGTGCTGTCCTTCTCTCTCCCTCTCATGAAATGCAGCACAGCAACTTTGGGTTCTGTGCTGCATTGCAAGAGAGTTATGTAAAACTGGGCCTCCGTTCTTCAACACAGCCAGGAGCCAGATGTTTTTTTGATTTTTCTTAGCATCCAAACTTATTTGGCTGGGCACAGAAAACACAAATATGTGCTGCATCAAAAAGCCAGGTGCTATTTGGATTTTTTCTTATCCTAGGAAAGGCTTATGCGTGGTATTCCTTCTGGGGAATCTTTTCTTCTTCCCACCAGTCAAGGGGTGGTAGCCTGAGACTGGACACTCAGCTCAGGGTCTGTACCCTGAGGCTGAGCAGGGTTTAGGGATAAGTCCTTCTTTCCCCTGCCTCTCCATCTGGGTCTCTGTACCCTCTGTTTTGGAATGGTATGTCCAGAAATCTGAGCTTTCAGGGTGCCCTGGATGGTGGCCCTCCTAGCTCTTCCATCACCAGTGGCAACTCATTCCCTAGAATACAGTCTATGGAAATCTGGGCACTAACTATGACCCTTCTCTGGGTCACCTCCTCCCCATCATGGGATACCAGGGCAATGGGGTGGGAAAAGTCCTGCCCCAGAGCTGGATTTACCCTTCACACCTGGCCGGTGTACTGCTCCGGGCAATCCAGCCTTTCCACCACTATGGTCTGGGAGTCATAACTTGAACCAGGTCAAGGAGAATGGGGTCCCTGTAACTTCTTTGAGGGACACCAGGGCCAGGCAGACCTTGCTGTTTTAGAGCAGTGATTTTTTTGGTGCTGAAGCAAAGAGGTTGACCCCACCCAGCTCAACTGAGGGTACAAAGACGTTTGCCATTAGACTATGGCTTAGCATCTTCTTATAAGTATGAAAAGTTCCTGTGTTGAATTACCTGCATCAATATTCTGGATTTGTATGTATTCTTTTGTAGCACTGGTTCAGACTGGTTTATAGCTCCTAGAGTGTCAAAAACTAACAACAACCTAGACTCGTAGCTTAATAATTCTTTTAATAGTTGTTGCAAACTTTGCGGTGGTGATATGGGCCCAACTCCTTTACCCGATCCTCTCCCTGGTTGGGGTGCTGCAGAACATCACCACCACCCTCTGAAGGGCTTTTCCACCTGCATCTACCCCTTCCTGTGGTCAAAGTGCATCCAGGCCATCAACATCTGCAGCAGCCACAGGAAGGGAAGCCCTGTCAGAGGAGCACCCGCTTGCAGACACCCCGGGTTCAGCAGTTGGCGATCCCCATTCCGTCAAAAAGAAGAGACGTCCACCCACAAATCCAGGAGGTGGAGATGGCATGACACCCACCACTGCCAGTAAGAAACCTTGCACCTAATTTCTTCCTGTGTGTGCTACACATTCACTTTGTGGACTATTCCTGCCCACTTTTCTATATCTGATGGGAGTAGTATGTTGGACTTTGGACTCCATACAATTTGAACTCTACAACAATGGTTTCATCCACCATGACTGAATATTTCACTTTTGGTTTTCATTGTGTAATTGATAGTAAATGTACTGATCTTATCCTTGTTCACTTCATTAAATGCACACGTCACCAAATCATTTTCTCGTGTTGTAATTCTCACATATAACAATGTGGATATACTACGATGTGAACTTTGCAATGTCAAAACTAGGTACTTCTGGAAGAATTAAATTTGTTGCATGTAAACGATGTTGAACTCAGGATCACTACCATGTTACAACAACACATACATACAAGTGTCTTATCTGATAACATCTTTATTCCATTGTTCAAATCATAGGCTGACATGATGTCAGAAACATAGCAAATAATACATGACTCCGTTATTCTGTGTCAGTGATCAAATAATCAGTTGCAGACTTTCACATCATGCATGGAGGGGATACACCTGACAATATCCTGCATCATCAGCTGGAGCCATATTGTCTACCTCACAAAAGGAATCCTACATCAAATAAACAGGAACAAGTCAGTACAACAGATTTTTGTCCACAGGGTCATTTAAGTCATTTCAATCCAGTGTTGCTTGCATGTGCTGGAATGTCACAAACAAATGCCAGTGATGTGCCACAAGCACTTTGGCCTACAATGAGGAGAAACATCAACAGCTACATACAGTTCATATACAATGAGGAATTAGCCAAAGTGAAAGCAGAATAGTATGAATTGGGCCCAAAATAACATTGTGCTGGATCACATGATGGCCCGCATATTGCATTAGGACCAACACACCACAAGCAACAAGTCCAATGGAA